>CM061141.1:307300254-307325255 GCA_030789695.1 Scilla litardierei
TCAAGACAAGACAATATAGGGCCACTCACTCTGCTAGGTGAGAGACTTTATCCCCACGATCGGTAGCGTATCTCTCACTCTGCTCGGTGAGCGACGGACGCCTTGTAGGTGAAACTGTACTACTGTATAGGACCACTCACTCTGCTAGGTGAGAGTCTCTATCCTCTCGGTCTGTTGGGACACTCACTCTGCTAGGTGGGTGCCGAGCTTTCCGTAGGTGTTCCGTAACAAAGATCACCCACTCTGCTAGGTGAGCGTCTCATTGCCCACAGGCTACATAAGACACGACTTGCAAGATGTTCATGACATGGCAAGGGCAAGGTTGTTCTAGGGTGTCCACACACACGCACATGCAGATGAAACCTATGGTAGCAGTTGTTGTTGATTCTAGGGGGTCCACATACACGTGCACACAAGATAACCCTACGGTGTCAAAAGTTGTTGTTGTTGTTGCGCTCAGACTTCGTCGTCAAGTCTAAGTCGTCAGGGGCGTCTCGGACGCTATCATTTCACGTCCGGTTCTCTTTGTTCACTGTTTAATAGTTCTAACAGTCTAAGGCCTAGGCACGGCCGAAAGTGCAAGTGAGTACACTTGCCTGCGGTGGCGAGTGTGTCATCCGTCCGGGGCGTCTCATCCACGCGTCTCGTCTGCGGTAATCCGTCTGAAACAGTGTCACGGCGACGGTGTCAGGTCGCGATTTTCATCAAGTCCTATTAGGGTTTGTTTCTAGATTATCGGGACTATCCAAATTGTCATAGGTCACATTTTTAGAAGTTCATATTATGGTAAATTTCTAAGTTGATCGTGGCTAATCTATCAGTTTTCATGTCAAGTTCGGAAGTTCAACCTATTCGACGATTCTACCCTATGTGCACAGTCAAACCAGTCCGATCGTCGATTCTAGATTTTTCACAATAGTTTAATGGTGCAGGAAATAAATTTAGTGATTAGGTTGTCAGTTTTTAATTAGGTTTTCAATGTCGTACGGTTTGGGTTGCTACGAGTAGGGGGATACGAACCTAGTCCGACGGTCACGCGTAGATCTGGTGTCGAGTCTGGAAGCGGCAACGGGTTGCGATGAAAGACGTATATATCTGCGCCATCAAATATGAGATATCAAGCCAAAGAATTCTAAACCTGCTTACCCACTAATCTTATGCGTACTGACTTAATAGGTATACAAGTACCCGGACTCATTCTAACTAAATTATACTATAGAAGCTAACGAGTCTACACATTTACATAGCTAACAATTTATAACTTAAATGTTAATAGAGCAACTTATCGGGTATACTATATATTATTATATAAGTCACCCCCCATACGTAGTGTTACCCTGTGGTGTCAGACACCACTCAGGGTAGGGTTACCTTATATGTAATATACTTAACTTAAGTTATGATATAAAATAAAAGTTACATAATTTACATTACATACCATTCTTCATGCATGCACTCATCTCATCGTCTTGGCGTTGTTTTGCAGGCAAGACGTCGGATGCAGCTCCAGCGACGTCGATTGGTGTGCGGGACTGGCGGAAGGAGGAGGGCGTCGTGGCGGAAGTGGGGCGTGGTCGAGGGCGAGAGAGAGGGGTTCTGACGGTTGCAGTCGATCGGCGGCGAGAAGAGGGCAATGGCGGGGGACGGCCTGGCAGCGAGCAGGTAGTTACGGAGACGGTGGAGGATGCAGGTCTCAGGGGAAGGTGGAAGGCGCGGAGGTCATCCGAGAAGGAGGGGGGTCGGAGAACTGCCGGTGGTCGTGGGGGCTGTGGGTGGAGGAAATGATATCTGCGAGTTTTGGAAGAAGGACAGGAAGATCGGAGGTTGAGTGAGGCGCCTGAGCTGCGGTGGCTGGTCGAAGGGGTTGTCAGAGTTGAGGTGGTGATAGAGGAGTGCGGTTGGTGCATGGGGTGGTCGCTGCGGTGCCTGGGTTTTACGGGCTTGCTTGATGGTCGGAGGCGGGCTGAGTGGGAGGAGGCGCGACGAAGAAGGCGACTGGGGCGATCGGGGATGGCTGCTCGGTGGAGATCAGAAGCAGGGGCCGTCGGTGGGGTCGAGTTGAGAAGATGGCTGGAGGATGGATGACGCGGGAGGGGGTTCGAGCCTCGTCGGAGAGAGCAGCGGCGGGGGCTAGAGGACGACAGCCGGGAGGTCTACCGGCGGTCTGGCAGCGCGAAGGGCGACCGGTGGGCGTGACTGGCTATGGTTGGAGGACGCAGCGAGCAGGACTGACATCGGGGAATGCCTCAGAGGGAGGCAGCGGCTCTGTCGGAGGTAGAGGGTGATTGGCGTAGGGTTGCAGGTGGGTGATTGTGAGAGAGGTGGAGAGATGCGTGCGGCTTGCGGTAGTTTTGGGTGGCGCCGAAAAGGGTGATGGGGCTTGGCGGCCTGGGCATGGGAGGCTGAAAGATGGCCGGAGGAAGGCTTCGGGGGTTGGGTGGTCTTAGGCGAGGGAAAGCTGGTGTTTAAGAAGCTGGGCGCTGTGAACAAAAAAAATGGCATGGGTTCCTCTTGTAGGCTGAGTTGCATGAATGACAGGGGGTTTGTTTGAGTTTTGGAAAGGGAGAACACGTGAAAGCTGAGGCTAGGGCAATAGGTTCTGTGTAGCTCATGATTTTTTTTGTTTCCATGATGGGAGAAAATAGGTGTCTCTGCTGATTGTTTGTTGTAGGGAGATAGGCTAGAGAGATTACGTGGGAGAAAGAATAGTGGGGGAGAGAGAACGTGGGAGGGAGAGCCCAGGTGGTTAAGATTTGGTTAGTAGAGGAAATATATTAGGTTAGGATCTTTTACTAATGGATTAGGTTTTATTGATCTGAGTTTTGTTTTTAAAAAGATACGCACAGAATTCGAATTCAAAAAGAAAGAAATAATAATAATAACAATAGTTTTAAATTATTAACAACGAAAATGCAGATAAGTCCATGGGGCGTCTGAAAATTACAAAGAATTTATCGGGGTGATCGCGCCTCCGAGAGGGTCAAGAATAAGGGGTTCGGTCGTGTAACGGCCGCTTTCCAACCGTTCGTATTTGCTGCGTGCACGTGCTTTATCATGCACGTATTTTATTTGGCTATTTCTGAGCTCCGGCATGAGCGATGCGATATGCCGTTGCGATCTTTTTGGGGCGTTGGATTTTATTGTAATTTTTGGGAACATCGTTTCACGGTTTGTTTTCTCGCAAAACGATTTTGAACGATATGGGCGTTTTAGTCACTTGACTCAGAACGCCATTCCCAATTTTACATTAATTTTTGGTAGGTGTTACACACGATCGGGTTCTGTAGATCTGTGTGTGTCGTCTCCACGATCGCCCCGGTATTTTCGGATCATTTTTCCGACGCCCGGTTTGAGAGTTATCGCCCGGATAAATCTGGACCGTTGATTTGCCATGATCAATTTCGAATTTCAAATTTGATTAGCCAAATCTGGCTATATCCCAAATTAGTTGCACAAGAATCTTTCCTAAACTGCCTACTCTATTGACCCCTAGACTTCCCCCAAGTTGTACCCCTACTATCCCCTACCCTAACACACTTAACCTAAAATCATATGGTTATATATCAAAAATTAATTATTAAAAACCCTACCTCATTTATACCTCTTCACGTGCAACCACAGACCTAGGGTTGGTTTATTTTTTTCAGTTGCCGCATGAAAACACAAAGCCCCCGAGACTTTCTCTTCCTCCCTCCCTCATCTCTCTCTCTCCCACCGACTCCGACGCCGGCAAGACCCTCCGACCCGCGGCCCCGTCACCGATGAAGCTCCTACTCGCGGCGAGACCCCCAGCGACGGCCACAACTCCGGCCAGCGACTTCGCCGGTGCACCGTCCGTGAACAACAGCTGCGGGCAACTCGCAGCTGAGTTTTTCCGACGACGGCACCCTTTCGGTCGCTGCTGGAGCTCTGTCTCGTCGACCGACCCTCCCTCCGACGCCTCCTCGTCAACCCCTTGAGCTCCGTCGTCGAAGCTGGTCACCCCTCCGCTGATAGCAGATCCGCGTCGCCTTGTTCGCTGCCAATGATCGAAGCCACCGCACGCCTCCCTCCGACCGCCTGCGAGACTCCCGCCGCCGCTACAGCTGCTCCCCGTGCCGCCCTCACCGCCAAGGCCCCGACAGCCACCTCCTAGGCCGGACAGACCGCGGCCAACTCTCCAGTAGCTCCTCGTCACCGTTGCGAGGCTGTTGCTCGCTGTCTCGGTTCACCATTGCCGTGTCACCCCCGTCGCTCCACCTGTAAAGCTCGCACGGAGAGAACACGTAAGTTTTAGAGTATTTTGTGTTGTGTTAATGATTTTTAAGTCATCAACCCGTAAGAAGATTAACATGATTGGTAGACTTCTGATATTGGTGCTACCATGGTATTATAATAAGTGATTTCATGTAAGTTATTATATACATATTAGCAGTAGGATATATGGGTATATCAGTGTACAGACTTCCAATAACTAAAGCCTTATAAGCTAAGTTAGTGTGTATTTTTCATGGTGAAACTGAAACCCTAGTCTTAGTATTAATTTCATTTTTTCTTTGCATGTTGGATAGTTATTATTACATAAGTGAGTAACCAGTATGATTACTCTTACTACTAGGTGTTAGATTTTAATCATTATTAGTTACCCTTTTAACTCTATGACACAGATAATTATGTACGCCCCATTGCTACCGCCTGGATCCCGATGTTCCCTCGCTTTTTCCGCTCGTCGACGTCCCCTAGCTCGTTGCCGTAGACGTTTCGTTGCGCTACCCGCAACCGAAGCAATCTCGACACCGTACCCGCAGCCGTCACAATCCTGAGGCGATTCTGAGACGACCTCCACTGCGCTACCCGCAGTCGGGGACACGAGCACTGCCACCGTTTTCAGACCCGACGCCAGATTAAATGCGTGTTCCTCACACCAGGTTGGTCCCCCCTAACTCGTAGCACAACCCACACCGTAGCGAAACCGAAAACCTAACTAAAACTAGACAATTACAATTAAATTTACTTTTCGCATCAGTAAAACGCTGCTCACTGTAAGAATCGACCATCAGACAAATTTTCTGTGCATATAGGGTAGTGGTCGATTTAGGCTGAACAAGAACACCAATTTGTGACTTTGACAAATAGGATAGTCCCGATAACCTAGAAACGAACCCTAATAGGATTTGAGGAAATTGAGACCTCACACCGTCGCCACGGCACTGTTTCAGACGGACTTTCGCGGACGAGACGCTTGGACGAGACGCTTCGAGAGGACGACACACTCGCCATAGCAGGCAAGTGTATCCCACTTGCACTTTTGGCCGTGCTTAGGCCTTAGTTGGTTAGAATTGTTACTTATGAACAAAAAGAACCGGACGTGAAATGATAGCGTCCGGGACGACCCCTGACGGCTCAGACTTGACAACGAAGTCTGAGCCTGACAACAACAACTTTTGACAACGTAGGATTATCATGTGTGTGCGTGTGTGTGGACAACCTAGAATAACCCTTCCCGTCTTGTCACGTCCCGTCCCTTCTTGCACAGCCTGTGGGCAATAGGGCACTCTCTGAGTGATCCCTTGTACTGATTCACAGCCTGCGGGCAATAGGGCACCCAAATTATCGGGATTACCCAAATCGCGTCATTCGGCTTCGGACTCCGAGGTAGTCCAGTCACGAAATCCATAGTGATGTGTTGCCATTTCCACTCCGGAATCGGAAGCGGTTGTAGCAACCCGGCCGTACGCTGATGCTCCGCCTTCACTTGCTGGCAAACCAAGCACTTGGCTACACTCCGAGCCACACTCCTCTTCATGCCATGCCACCAATAATTCAGACGAAGATCCTGGTACATCTTGGTGCCACCAGGATGCACAGAATACGGCGAACTGTGTGCCTCCACCATCAACTCCTCTCTAATATCTCCAGCCGGCACACACAACATGGCTCCAAGCCTCAGCGAGCCATCCTCATGAATCAAAAAGTCAGTCCGCAGACCGGCTTCCACCTGCTCCCGAATCTTCACCAGCTTCGGATCCTCAGCTTGGCCAGCCTTAATCCGATCCACGATCGTCGACTGTACCTGCATGTACATCAACGATGAAGCCTCCCCAGGAAGAACAATCTCAACACCAGACTCGCAGAAATCCTGCTGCAATCTCCACTGCGAAGTCAAAATCATCACCGCTGGAAGCCTACTCAGCGCATCAGGAACCACATTCACCTTGCCAGGGTGAAACTGCAAATCAATCTCATAATCCGCCATAAGCTCCAACCATCGACGCTGTCGCATGTTGAGCTCCTTCTGAGTAAAAATATACTTCAAGCTTTTGTGATCGGTGAAAATCTTCACTTTCTCACTCAGCAGGAAGTGCCTCCAAATCTTAAGAGCAAACATAACGGCAGCCAACTCCAAATCATGAGTCAGGTACTTCTTCTCATGAACCTTAAGCTGACGAGACGCATACGCCACAACATGCCCATGCTGATGCAGCACACAACCGAGACCCTTGCCAGAAGCATCGCAAAAGATCTCAAATCCACCGCTGTGATCAGGCACAACAAGAATAGGGGCAGTCGTCAACCTCTCCTTCAGAACGCCAAAAGCACTCTCACAATCACCCGACCAAACAAAAGCAACATCCTTCCGCGTCAACCTGGTCATTGGCTCAGCAATACGGGAAAAGTCCTTAATGAAACGCCGATAGTAACCAGCAAGTCCAAGGAAACTCCGAATCTCAGACGCAGACGACGGAACAGGCCACTCTCTGATGGCCCTAATCTTCTCGGGATCCACTGAAATACCATCTCCAGTCACCACATGCCCGAGAAAAGCAACTCTATCCAGCCAAAACTCGCACTTCGAAAACTTAGCATACAAACGATGCTTCCTCAAAATCTCCAACACCGTCCTTAAGTGCGAGGCATGCTCTTCCTCCGACTTCGAATAGATCAGAATGTCGTCAATAAAGATAACGACAAACTTATCCAAAAAGTCATTGAAAATCAGGTTCATCAGATTCATGAAAACTGCGGGCGCGTTAGTTACGCCGAAAGGCATAACCACGAACTCATAGTGTCCATACTTCGTCCTGAACGCTGTCTTCGGAACATCTCCCTTCTTCTTAACCAGCAGCACCGGTGCTCCCCACGGAGACACACTAGGATTGATATAACACTTCTGCAAAAGCTCATCCAACTGCTTCCGCAATTCCTCCAACTCAGCGGGTGCCAAACGATACGGTGCCTTCGAAATCGGCTGCGCTCCTGGAATGAGATCGATAGAAAATTCTAAAGCTCGATCAGGTGGCAAACCAGACATCTCCTCGGGGAAGACGTCGCCGAAATCACGCACCACAGCTGGCCACTCCAGCTCCATCTGCATAGCCACAACCTCCACCGGCCTGGCCCGAAATCTGACAGGACCAAGCGAACTGCTACCACGACTGAACTCAAATACTGGATGTCCGGGAATCTCGAACACCACCTTCTTCCTTCGACAGTCGATCGTAGCATAGAAGCTCGCAAGCCAGTCCATCCCAAGAACTGCATCATAGTTGATGATGTCGTGGACAATGAAATCAGCGAAAAGCTCATGTCCACAGACCACCAACGAGCAAGAATTGCAACCACGATGCACCGAGACCACGCCATTCCCTGTAACGATATTCCAACTCTTGGGAAGAGGGGACGTCGACAAGGAATGCCTCTCCACAAAGCTCCGAGAAATAATGCACATCGATGCACCAGAGTCAAAGAGGACTCGTGCAGGAAATGTGCAAACCAAAACCACACCTAACAATCAATTAACAATCAAACCCTAGTCTAGCAAACAACCATGTTCAAGCAAACAACATAATCTAACAATCAAAACCAACTAGGAAAGTAACAGCTAGATTGAGGATTACCTGCGATAACCTCATCCACAGCCTCGCTCTCCACAGCGGTCATCAGAAAAGCCTGCCTCCTCGGCGGAACAGCCTGCTGGAAAGCCTGTCCCTGCGGAAAAAGAGCTGCTCCATGACCAGCAGGAACAGACGCTCGCTGCTGCAACGGCTGAGCTGCAACAGGCGCCCTCCGCAGCGGACCCACATGCCGACAATCCCTTGCGACATGGGAAGCATCACCACAAACCAGACACTGGCCCAAAAACTTCCGACACTGCTCCTTGATGTGGCCAGGCTTGCCGCAGAAATGGCAAGTCTTCAGAATAGGCCCTCCTGGCCTCTTAAACTGAGCTGGCTGATTAGGCTTGAAACCAGGCCTAACCACCGCTCTGGCCTGTTCCATAGGCCTCTTCCCAGCACCAACAACAGACCCCCTCCTCTGACTCAGGTTCAGCTCCTGCCTCCTCGCAGTGACCAGAACCTTCTGATAAGAGTCCAGATCGGAGGAAGACACAAAACTCTAGAGCTCCAAAACAAGTCCCTGCAGGAACCTCTGAGCCCTCTCATCAGCATCCTGCACCATCTTCGGTGTGAACCGACTCAGCCTAGTGAACTCTTGGTGGTACAGATCCACCGTCAAGCTCCCTTACTTTAGATCAATGAAGCGCTACAGCATCTCCTTCTTCGCAGCCTTCAGAAAGAATTCCTCATCAAACCTGGACTTAAAGGTAGTCCAAGCTATCGGCTCGACCAGCATCTTCTCTTCCGCATCCCACCAATTCCGAGCATTATCCTTGAGTTGCCTCTTCGCCAAATCAACCCATCCAGCCGGGGTGATCTTGGCCATCTTCAGATTTTCCTCGATGTTCCGGATCCACTCATCGGCAGCCAGAGGACCCTCAGACCCATCAAAATATGCGGGACCCAGCTCCCGAAATTGCTTCGCTCCCGGCTCAGAGCGAGGGGCATCCGGAAGAGCCCGGGCAGCTCGAGCAAGTGGAGCATTCTGGACTTGCAGGAGCACGCCCTGCTGCACTTGCATCATCTGGAGCATCATCCGCATCATCTCACCGTTGGTGGGTTCCCGCTCAGGCTCCTCATCATGAGGGAGCGCACCACTACCCCCACCACGGGTGAATCGTCTTCCTGCCATCTAGTGACACAGAAAACGAAGCAGATTAGACTCATAGCTTATGACTCGGACGTCGAACTTAGTTTATTGGACATTCTAATATTATTATCTCTATTCCGATAATCACAGTTACAGAAGGACCTGCATGGGCCACCAACAAAACCTGTCACGACCCGCTTCCCTAAAATGGAGGCGAGACGTGAAAAGGTCCGCACGGGAGTGGAGCCGTGAAGCCCCAAACCCGATAAGCGTCAATCAAACATAAGCAGGTCCCTGTAACCACGAACGGAGCAACAATAATAATAAAAGGAGAGACAGAAATAAAATTCTCATATCTCATAAATTGTCCAACATGAAAGTAAGTCCAACATCCAGAAAAGCCACCAGGCTAAAAGAAAGAGTCTAAAGGCCCAGAACAAGGCCAACAAAAACAACAACACCACAAGGTATGGGTGCTACGCACCAACAACAAAACAACAGTCTAAACAAAGGAAAACACAACGAAAACACTAGGACTGGTCCCCAGTGTCCACGTACTCCCCGTCAAACACAAGCTCGGGCTCGGCGTCAGCAAACACCTCGTCCTCAACAAGGTACTCAGGCTCAGGATCTAACATGTGTCACCCAAAAGAGTAAAGGGGCACATGTCAGCAAGTCTAAAAGACTTGGGCAAGGAAACTGAAAGTAAGGCAACTAGCAACCTAGCAGTTATAATATGCATGACATGGCAGTTATAACATGAGTGCACAAACAAGACATGACAAGACAATTTGTACAAGAGGACAATTATCGGGACAAGACAAGAGTAGCCAAGCTACTAACAATCTCAATCATTTCACTATTCACGTTTCACGTTGTTTTTGTAGATGTTTACGCCCTTCAGCTGAATGGTACATCATTCACACTGATCGGCACTAAACACTACCCCACCCCAGAGTTTACGCCTTACAACTGCAGTTACTGATCGGGCAGACTCCCAGTTGAATGGCCGCTTAACTCTTACCCCATCCCACACGTAAACAAGCCAGGGTCCCTGTACATGAGCCCAGCAAGTGAGCCAGGGTTGCCCCGCACGGGAGCTTGTTTTCCAAGTTCACAATTCAATATCGAGCGTTGGGGTTAGCAACTCATTATGCTCGCTTCTGGTCACGAGCCAGGAAACACAAGTATTGTAGCGATGCTACGCAATCACGGATCACTTAAAGAATGCAATGACATGACAATTAATTTGCGTACAGATAATGGAAAGTAAACATGACATGGTAAATGTGCAACATGCTAAATGTCGGAGCTAGCTTCGTTGTCAAGCTAGTTCCCCAATTTGCGCCTAGGCGAGTATCATTTCGTCGCCTAGCCTCTTTTACGCCTACGACAAGCAAAATGGCCTAAAAACATGGCCTAAACCCTAAGTGGCAAGTTTCACTTGCCTAGCACCGGGGATGACGATCACGAAGGCTCGTCTCGCGGATGCTAATCTACGGGGGAAATCGCTGTTATGGGGAAACATTCATCAAACAACATGAAATTTCATTAGGGTTTCATAAAAATACAAATAAGTTATGAAAACATCGAGAGATCGATTTCTTACCGAGAGGAGGCGGAAGAAACACTCCGGAGAACATATGGATCAGATCTGGAAACCAATGGAGAAGTTTGGAGAACTAGGGTTTTGGGGGGATTTTGGGGATTTGATGGAAATTTGGGGAAGATGAGAGGTAGAATGAGTTGATGGATGGTTTGGATGATGGATCTTGGGCTTGGAATGGAGGAATAAGGGTTTGAGGAAGATGGGGTCTCAATGGGGGAGAAACTAGGGTTTTGGGTCGAGTGGAGGAAGAAGAAAACGTTTGGGAGGGGTTTAAATAGGATGGGCTGGCGGCTGCCCAGAAATTAGGGTTTTAACACAGATTAGTCGGTCAAAGAGCAACCACTGACCGACTAGTTTGGCAACTAGTCGGTCGGTCGACCAACGCAGACCGACTAAGTGTAAACAGTAACTTCTGAACGAAAATAGGTTTTAGATTAACATCTAGTCGGTCGATGAACATTCTTAGACCGACTAAGAGTGAACAGTATTGATACCAAAAATAAGTTGAAGAGTTAGTCGGTTAAAGAAGCATTGCTGACCGACTAGTTTGCAACCTAGTCGGTCAACCAACGTTCTTAGACCGACTAACGATAAACAGTAACTCCTGAATAATTTAGAAAGCCAACTAGTCGGTCCAAGAAGGATTGCCGACCGACTGGATCGTCATCTAGTCGGTCGATGCCCCTTCTTACACCGGCTAATAAGCACCAAAAGTTCCGATACGGAGCGCGGAGCTCCGGGATCGATTCCTAAGACTCCTAGGCTTGATCTAATAGTAAGATACGACCGTTATGAAGCCCGTCACGAATGACATACTTCGAAATCGACGATCCTAAGGAAGAAACGAGAAAACACGACGAAACGATCGAAAATGAAAGTTACGGAGACGAAAATCACACAAAAGGAGAAAATCCACCAAAACATATATTATAATATAATAAATCCAGATACATGAAAACCAGTCGTTACATCGGTCGCGCGTCTGAACTACAGACAACAGTAATAAAAATCAAGTACATAAAACGCACACGAAACAAAGCTACGCGCTTGCGTACGGTCGGAAAGTGGCCGTTACATTCTACCCACCTTAGAAATGATTCCGCCCTCGGAATCACTCATACTAATAATAATAAAATATCTATAAGCACGTATGCCTACAACTCTTATATTCCACATAATGATCGCTAATCCTATAACTTCAATCAGCGTTCTCCAAATAATCCATCATAACTCGTCTATTCATCGAATAAAGCTACAACTAGAATCACCTCCTAGCACCTAACTATAAGCCCACATTACCGTCTACAAATCGACAATCATCTCGTCCTCAATATACATTCTCCATCATATCGACTCGTTAATTTCCTCCATACTCAATGAACCATCGAACTACATCTATCCTTACCCCTATCATCTAATCTCCTAATCAAAAAAATCCATCTTCATAACATCCATCCGTCTCAACACGTCGTGTTATTCCCAATGTCTTCTCACGTTAACTTAATAATCATGTCTTGATGCTTCAAATGTTTTCATCATTTCATGGTCACTCTGAATCATACCATAACTCCATAGCTACTCATATCTACCACTCGTCTAAGTTTCAGATCGACTAAGTACTCATCTCCCCATACATAATTTCATCCCATCAGAGTTTTCCATTGGGTCCTTCACACATCGGTATTATAAATAAGTCTTGGACACCTCGTTTTTTTTTCATCCGAAGGAAATCTAATCTTACATCTTTGTGTTCAAGATCAACCAATCACCTCTACGACATATCTCATCTCACCCTATGCCTACCCACAACTATAATCCTATAACAATAATAGCTAGCACTAACAATATCATAACAAATAAAAAAATATTTTAACACTCCGAAGAGAGAAAAGAGAAGGAGAGGATGTTTTAAAAACATATGGGAAAACGTGTGGAGTTGTGGTATTGGGTGAGGGAGGATAGGTGGGTTGTGATCCATGGGCTAGTTTCAAAATTTTAAAGATTTTATTTGAAAGGATACAAAAAGTTTTGAAACATACATAAGCAGCCAAAAATAAGCTAAGCTATAATACGGAAGACTAGGTCTAAGGAATTTGCCTGCTATGACGTTATCCACACAAATATGAATACCATCATTCAGACAACTCCATATGTATGTCACGAACCACACTGAGTACGCATACAAGACACAAGAGACAATCATCACGATCCTAAAGGTAACACACTTATACAGGTCTACACACTCTACCTATATATATACACCACGACGACACCACAAACCAATGGCCCACTACTAACTAGAGATGACATATGCAACTACAGGCGCTGATGTCTACATAAAAGAAAGGAGACCGAAACCAAAAGCGAAACGAAACAAGATCGAAAAGAACGAGGTCAGATAAGGCGAGGATGAGAAGATAGCCGGTTGGATGGGACAAAAATATTGCTCAAAATATTGAAATAGATGAAAGAAAATTATGTGTAATGTACGGTATCATATACTTTTATACTTATAAAAATAAGTAGAAAAAGTGAGCAGACGGTAAAATTTTAAAATACGAAAAAGTGTTAGACTAAGAAAATAATGAGTATGGTAAGGTAATGATTGTTTTACATATGTAAATAGATTTATAGCAAATTTTGAAATACGGATATGATGATTTGAAAACAGATATACTAAAAATTGAAGTCTTTTTTTATAGCTCCAAAAATATTCTAAAGGTATTGTACGATAAGTGGTTAAAATAAATTTAATAGTATAGAAAGAAAGGGATAATATTTTAAATTATCAAAATGGAAATAAAGTTATATATATATATATATATATAATATAAACTGAAATTCGAAAGATATAGGTTAGAAACATTTTAAGAGGTAATTAAAGATTTTTGATGAGAAATTTCGAAATTCAAAGAATGCATTCAAGTTAACTGAAAGGTAGGAAATCTAAGTTCAAGCTTTTTTTTCAAAGAATTGAAACAGAGGGAGGAATTCGAAAAATATAATATTGAAAATTCTTTAGAAGGATCGGGAGGCTGAATGGAAAAGATTCAACGATTAGCGACTGACGACGAACAGATCACGTGATTCAAGGGAAAGGAAAAGAATTGAATGATCCAAACGTAAATATGACTAGGAGATGAACCATGAAAAGTCACGGTGGAATCCTACGGTCAATGGCACATAAGGGTAATGATCAGAAAGTTGCTAGAAGTCAGGGATTCTAATTATCGGGCCGTCTAAAGATCAGGGGAACTCGGCACTAGGACTTCCTAATGAGCTAGACTGTAATCCGGATCTAAGGGGAAGGTTCCTAAGAGAATCAAGGTTAAGTTTTGCTAGGCCCGAAGTCGATGGACCCGAGCGAACGACTAAAAGAAGGGATCTAGAAATCTAACACGGTCAGATTCAAGTGTGGGCTACTAAGGTATCCTAGGACGAGGATGACTAAATCTTAACCAATGTGTCAGACTATAAAACGTGGATGTCTATCTAAGTCTTCCTACCATCTAAAACAGGAAAAACCTAATTTAGACTTGTACATGGATATTAAATGAATGTGGTACTCTTATTGTTCCGAAATTTTGCATGACCTGCATGGGCCACCACTAAAACCTGTCACACCCCGCTTCCCAAAACGACAGAAGCGAAACGTGACAAGGCCCGCTTAGGCCGGAGCTGTGAAGCTCGGACCCAATAAGCGTCTGTAGGGGTACCATTTTAAAATTTCCAGGTTCTTGCATTAATAAGATTCGAAACAATAGAAAGTACAGAAAGAAAGTGGCATTCATTAATATAGAGAGATAATATCCAGCGAGTACAAAAGTCTAAAAAGAGAAGCCTAAGCATGGCAACAAACTACAGAAAAGGAAACTAATAGTGCGAAGCACCAAACCTAGGCAGAGAGTAAAGTGGTGCTACCCACCCAGATTAAAAGTAGTAACCTATGGAAGTCCGCAACGGTGGGAAACATCTAAGTTTGGTCCTCGTCAGCTACGTCCTCCGGGTCGACATCCTCTGGCTTCACGTACTCCGGTGTGTCCGACTCGTCCACATACTCTGGCTCAACACCTGACGTACAACACCCAAAAGAAAGGAACGGTACGTCAGGTAAAGTCTACAAAAAGGTTAGACTCTACTGCAAGTGTACCGAACTATTAAACAACAGTTTACTGGTTGATTAGCATGCTGGGGTTATAACAGGGTAACAAAAAGGAAGTAACGCAGCAGGAAAGTAAAGCGTAGCAAGCAGTAGTCGTAGCGTGTGCTACCGACTACGGGACTAACCTAAAGGGGTCATGACAAGACGTGGCAAAACCAACAAGACAGGACAGGACAAGACAAGACAAGACATGTGTGACTCGAAGGGTTCACGCCTTACGGATCGAGGGGTATCAGACCCTCTCCCCGTGCGCACGCTCAACCCTACCCCAAACCCAAGTGCTCAAGACAAGACAATATAGGGCCACTCACTCTGCTAGGTGAGAGACTTTATCCCCACGATCGGTAGCGTATCTCTCACTCTGCTCGGTGAGCGACGGACGCCTTGTAGGTGAAACTGTACTACTGTATAGGACCACTCACTCTGCTAGGTGAGAGTCTCTATCCTCTCGGTCTGTTGGGACACTCACTCTGCTAGGTGGGTGCCGAGCTTTCCGTAGGTGTTCCGTAACAAAGATCACCCACTCTGCTAGGTGAGCGTCTCATTGCCCACAGGCTACATAAGACACGACTTGCAAGATGTTCATGACATGGCAAGGGCAAGGTTGTTCTAGGGTGTCCACACACACGCACATGCAGATGAAACCTATGGTAGCAGTTGTTGTTGATTCTAGGGGGTCCACATACACGTGCACACAAGATAACCCTACGGTGTCAAAAGTTGTTGTTGTTGTTGCGCTCAGACTTCGTCGTCAAGTCTAAGTCGTCAGGGGCGTCTCGGACGCTATCATTTCACGTCCGGTTCTCTTTGTTCACTGTTTAATAGTTCTAACAGTCTAAGGCCTAGGCACGGCCGAAAGTGCAAGTGAGTACACTTGCCTGCGGTGGCGAGTGTGTCATCCGTCCGGGGCGTCTCATCCACGCGTCTCGTCTGCGGTAATCCGTCTGAAACAGTGTCACGGCGACGGTGTCAGGTCGCGATTTTCATCAAGTCCTATTAGGGTTTGTTTCTAGATTATCGGGACTATCCAAATTGTCATAGGTCACATTTTTAGAAGTTCATATTATGGTAAATTTCTAAGTTGATCGTGGCTAATCTATCAGTTTTCATGTCAAGTTCGGAAGTTCAACCTATTCGACGATTCTACCCTATGTGCACAGTCAAACCAGTCCGATCGTCGATTCTAGATTTTTCACAATAGTTTAATGGTGCAGGAAATAAATTTAGTGATTAGGTTGTCAGTTTTTAATTAGGTTTTCAATGTCGTACGGTTTGGGTTGCTACGAGTAGGGGGATACGAACCTAGTCCGACGGTCACGCGTAGATCTGGTGTCGAGTCTGGAAGCGGCAACGGGTTGCGATGAAAGACGTATATATCTGCGCCATCAAATATGAGATATCAAGCCAAAGAATTCTAAACCTGCTTACCCACTAATCTTATGCGTACTGACTTAATAGGTATACAAGTACCCGGACTCATTCTAACTAAATTATACTATAGAAGCTAACGAGTCTACACATTTACATAGCTAACAATTTATAACTTAAATGTTAATAGAGCAACTTATCGGGTATACTATATATTATTATATAAGTCACCCCCCATACGTAGTGTTACCCTGTGGTGTCAGACACCACTCAGGGTAGGGTTACCTTATATGTAATATACTTAACTTAAGTTATGATATAAAATAAAAGTTACATAATTTACATTACATACCATTCTTCATGCATGCACTCATCTCATCGTCTTGGCGTTGTTTTGCAGGCAAGACGTCGGATGCAGCTCCAGCGACGTCGATTGGCGTGCGGGACTGGCGGAAGGAGGAGGGCGTCGTGGCGGAAGTGGGGCGTGGTCGAGGGCGAGAGAGAGGGGTTCTGACGGTTGCAGTCGATCGGCGGCGAGAAGAGGGCAATGGCGGGGGACGGCCTGGCAGCGAGCAGGTAGTTACGGAGACGGTGGAGGATGCAGGTCTCAGGGGAAGGTGGAAGGCGCGGAGGTCATCCGAGAAGGAGGGGGGTCGGAGAACTGCCGGTGGTCGTGGGGGCTGTGGGTGGAGGAAATGATATCTGCGAGTTTTGGAAGAAGGACAGGAAGATCGGAGGTTGAGTGAGGCGCCTGAGCTGCGGTGGCTGGTCGAAGGGGTTGTCAGAGTTGAGGTGGTGATAGAGGAGTGCGGTTGGTGCATGGGGTGGTCGCTGCGGTGCCTGGGTTTTACGGGCTTGCTTGATGGTCGGAGGCGGGCTGAGTGGGAGGAGGCGCGACGAAGAAGGCGACTGGGGCGATCGGGGATGGCTGCTCGGTGGAGATCAGAAGCAGGGGCCGTCGGTGGGGTCGAGTTGAGAAGATGGCTGGAGGATGGATGACGCGGGAGGGGGTTCGAGCCTCGTCGGAGAGAGCAGCGGCGGGGGCTAGAGGACGACAGCCGGGAGGTCTACCGGCGGTCTGGCAGCGCGAAGGGCGACCGGTGGGCGTGACTGGCTATGGTTGGAGGACGCAGCGAGCAGGACTGACATCGGGGAATGCCTCAGAGGGAGGCAGCGGCTCTGTCGGAGGTAGAGGGTGATTGGCGTAGGGTTGCAGGTGGGTGATTGTGAGAGAGGTGGAGAGATGCGTGCGGCTTGCGGTAGTTTTGGGTGGCGCCGAAAAGGGTGATGGGGCTTGGCGGCCTGGGCATGGGAGGCTGAAAGATGGCCGGAGGAAGGCTTCGGGGGTTGGGTGGTCTTAGGCGAGGGAAAGCTGGTGTTTAAGAAGCTGGGCGCTGTGAACAAAAAAAATGGCATGGGTTCCTCTTGTAGGCTGAGTTGCATGAATGACAGGGGGTTTGTTTGAGTTTTGGAAAGGGAGAACACGTGAAAGCTGAGGCTAGGGCAATAGGTTCTGTGTAGCTCATGATTTTTTTTGTTTCCATGATGGGAGAAAATAGGTGTCTCTGCTGATTGTTTGTTGTAGGGAGATAGGCTAGAGAGATTACGTGGGAGAAAGAATAGTGGGGGAGAGAGAACGTGGGAGGGAGAGCCCAGGTGGTTAAGATTTGGTTAGTAGAGGAAATATATTAGGTTAGGATCTTTTACTAATGGATTAGGTTTTATTGATCTGAGTTTTGTTTTTAAAAAGATACGCACAGAATTCGAATTCAAAAAGAAAGAAATAATAATAATAACAATAGTTTTAAATTATTAACAACGAAAATGCAGATAAGTCCATGGGGCGTCTGAAAATTACAAAGAATTTATCGGGGTGATCGCGCCTCCGAGAGGGTCAAGAATAAGGGGTTCGGTCGTGTAACGGCCGCTTTCCGACCGTTCGTATTTGCTGCGTGCACGTGCTTTATCATGCACGTATTTTATTTGGCTATTTCTGAGCTCCGGCATGAGCGATGCGATATGCCGTTGCGATCTTTTTGGGGCGTTGGATTTTATTGTAATTTTTGGGAACATCGTTTCACGGTTTGTTTTCTCGCAAAACGATTTTGAACGATATGGGCGTTTTAGTCACTTGACTCAGAACGCCGTTCCCAATTTTACATTAATTTTTGGTAGGTGTTACACACGATCGGGTTCTGTAGATCTGTGTGTGTCGTCTCCACGATCGCCCCGGTATTTTCGGATCATTTTTCCGACGCCCGGTTTGAGAGTTATCGCCCGGATAAATCTGGACCGTTGATTTGCCATGATCAATTTCGAATTTCAAATTTGATTAGCCAAATCTGGCTATATCCCAAATTAGTTGCACAAGAATCTTTCCTAAACTGCCTACTCTATTGACCCCTAGACTTCCCCCAAGTTGTACCCCTACTATCCCCTACCCTAACACACTTAACCTAAAATCATATGGTTATATATCAAAAATTAATTATTAAAAACCCTACCTCATTTATACCTCTTCACGTGCAACCACAGACCTAGGGTTGGTTTATTTTTTTCAGCTGCCGCATGAAAACACAAAGCCCCCGAGACTTTCTCTTCCTCCCTCCCTCATCTCTCTCTCTCCCACCGACTCCGACGCCGGCAAGACCCTCCGACCCGCGGCCCCGTCACCGATGAAGCTCCTACTCGCGGCGAGACCCCCAGCGACGGCCACAACTCCGGCCAGCGACTTCGCCGGTGCACCGTCCGTGAACAACAGCTGCGGGCAACTCGCAGCTGAGTTTTTCCGACGACGGCACCCTTTCGGTCGCTGCTGGAGCTCTGTCTCGTCGACCGACCCTCCCTCCGACGCCTCCTCGTCAACCCCTTGAGCTCCGTCGTCGAAGCTGGTCACCCCTCCGCTGATAGCAGATCCGCGTCGCCTTGTTCGCTGCCAATGATCGAAGCCACCGCACGCCTCCCTCCGACCGCCTGCGAGACTCCCGCCGCCGCTACAGCTGCTCCCCGTGCCGCCCTCACCGCCAAGGCCCCGACAGCCACCTCCTAGGCCGGACAGACCGCGGCCAACTCTCCAGTAGCTCCTCGTCACCGTTGCGAGGCTGTTGCTCGCTGTCTCGGTTCACCATTGCCGTGTCACCCCCGTCGCTCCACCTGTAAAGCTCGCACGGAGAGAACACGTAAGTTTTAGAGTATTTTGTGTTGTGTTAATGATTTTTAAGTCATCAACCCGTAAGAAGATTAACATGATTGGTAGACTTCTGATATTGGTGCTACCATGGTATTATAATAAGTGATTTCATGTAAGTTATTATATACATATTAGCAGTAGGATATATGGGTATATCAGTGTACAGACTTCCAATAACTAAAGCCTTATAAGCTAAGTTAGTGTGTATTTTTCATGGTGAAACTGAAACCCTAGTCTTAGTATTAATTTCATTTTTTCTTTGCATGTTGGATAGTTATTATTACATAAGTGAGTAACCAGTATGATTACTCTTACTACTAGGTGTTAGATTTTAATCATTATTAGTTACCCTTTTAACTCTATGACACAGATAATTATGTACGCCCCATTGCTACCGCCTGGATCCCGATGTTCCCTCGCTTTTTCCGCTCGTCGACGTCCCCTAGCTCGTTGCCGTAGACGTTTCGTTGCGCTACCCGCAACCGAAGCAATCTCGACACCGTACCCGCAGCCGTCACAATCCTGAGGCGATTCCGAGACGACCTCCACTGCGCTACCCGCAGTCGGGGACACGAGCACTGCCACCGTTTTCAGACCCGACGCCAGATTAAATGCGTGTTCCTCACACCAGGTTGGTCCCCCCTAACTCGTAGCACAACCCACACCGTAGCGAAACCGAAAACCTAACTAAAACTAGACAATTACAATTAAATTTACTTTTCGCATCAGTAAAACGCTGCTCACTGTAAGAATCGACCATCAGACAAATTTTCTGTGCATATAGGGTAGTGGTCGATTTAGGCTGAACAAGAACACCAATTTGTGACTTTGACAAATAGGATAGTCCCGATAACCTAGAAACGAACCCTAATAGGATTTGAGGAAATTGAGACCTGACACCGTCGCCACGGCACTGTTTCAGACGGACTTTCGCGGACGAGACGCTTGGACGAGACGCTTCGAGAGGACGACACACTCGCCATAGCAGGCAAGTGTATCCCACTTGCACTTTTGGCCGTGCTTAGGCCTTAGTTGGTTAGAATTGTTACTTATGAACAAAAAGAACCGGACGTGAAATGATAGCGTCCGGGACGACCCCTGACGGCTCAGACTTGACAACGAAGTCTGAGCCTGACAACAACAACTTTTGACAACGTAGGATTATCATGTGTGTGCGTGTGTGTGGACAACCTAGAATAACCCTTCCCGTCTTGTCACGTCCCGTCCCTTCTTGCACAGCCTGTGGGCAATAGGGCACTCTCTGAGTGATCCCTTGTACTGATTCACAGCCTGCGGGCAATAGGGCACCCAAATTATCGGGATTACCCAAATCGCGTCATTCGGCTTCGGACTCCGAGGTAGTCCAGTCACGAAATCCATAGTGATGTGTTGCCATTTCCACTCCGGAATCGGAAGCGGTTGTAGCAACCCGGCCGTACGCTGATGCTCCGCCTTCACTTGCTGGCAAACCAAGCACTTGGCTACACTCCGAGCCACACTCCTCTTCATGCCATGCCACCAATAATTCAGACGAAGATCCTGGTACATCTTGGTGCCACCAGGATGCACAGAATACGGCGAACTGTGTGCCTCCACCATCAACTCCTCTCTAATATCTCCAGCCGGCACACACAACATGGCTCCAAGCCTCAGCGAGCCATCCTCATGAATCAAAAAGTCAGTCCGCAGACCGGCTTCCACCTGCTCCCGAATCTTCACCAGCTTCGGATCCTCAGCTTGGCCAGCCTTAATCCGATCCACGATCGTCGACTGTACCTGCATGTACATCAACGATGAAGCCTCCCCAGGAAGAACAATCTCAACACCAGACTCGCAGAAATCCTGCTGCAATCTCCACTGCGAAGTCAAAATCATCACCGCTGGAAGCCTACTCAGCGCATCAGGAACCACATTCACCTTGCCAGGGTGAAACTGCAAATCAATCTCATAATCCGCCATAAGCTCCAACCATCGACGCTGTCGCATGTTGAGCTCCTTCTGAGTAAAAATATACTTCAAGCTTTTGTGATCGGTGAAAATCTTCACTTTCTCACTCAGCAGGAAGTGCCTCCAAATCTTAAGAGCAAACATAACGGCAGCCAACTCCAAATCATGAGTCAGGTACTTCTTCTCATGAACCTTAAGCTGACGAGACGCATACGCCACAACATGCCCATGCTGATGCAGCACACAACCGAGACCCTTGCCAGAAGCATCGCAAAAGATCTCAAATCCACCGCTGTGATCAGGCACAACAAGAATAGGGGCAGTCGTCAACCTCTCCTTCAGAACGCCAAAAGCACTCTCACAATCACCCGACCAAACAAAAGCAACATCCTTCCGCGTCAACCTGGTCATTGGCTCAGCAATACGGGAAAAGTCCTTAATGAAACGCCGATAGTAACCAGCAAGTCCAAGGAAACTCCGAATCTCAGACGCAGACGACGGAACAGGCCACTCTCTGATGGCCCTAATCTTCTCGGGATCCACTGAAATACCATCTCCAGTCACCACATGCCCGAGAAAAGCAACTCTATCCAGCCAAAACTCGCACTTCGAAAACTTAGCATACAAACGATGCTTCCTCAAAATCTCCAACACCGTCCTTAAGTGCGAGGCATGCTCTTCCTCCGACTTCGAATAGATCAGAATGTCGTCAATAAAGATAACGACAAACTTATCCAAAAAGTCATTGAAAATCAGGTTCATCAGATTCATGAAAACTGCGGGCGCGTTAGTTACGCCGAAAGGCATAACCACGAACTCATAGTGTCCATACTTCGTCCTGAACGCTGTCTTCGGAACATCTCCCTTCTTCTTAACCAGCAGCACCGGTGCTCCCCACGGAGACACACTAGGATTGATATAACACTTCTGCAAAAGCTCATCCAACTGCTTCCGCAATTCCTCCAACTCAGCGGGTGCCAAACGATACGGTGCCTTCGAAATCGGCTGCGCTCCTGGAATGAGATCGATAGAAAATTCTAAAGCTCGATCAGGTGGCAAACCAGACATCTCCTCGGGGAAGACGTCGCCGAAATCACGCACCACAGCTGGCCACTCCAGCTCCATCTGCATAGCCACAACCTCCACCGGCCTGGCCCGAAATCTGACAGGACCAAGCGAACTGCTACCACGACTGAACTCAAATACTGGATGTCCGGGAATCTCGAACACCACCTTCTTCCTTCGACAGTCGATCGTAGCATAGAAGCTCGCAAGCCAGTCCATCCCAAGAACTGCATCATAGTTGATGATGTCGTGGACAATGAAATCAGCGAAAAGCTCATGTCCACAGACCACCAACGAGCAAGAATTGCAACCACGATGCACCGAGACCACGCCATTCCCTGTAACGATATTCCAACTCTTGGGAAGAGGGGACGTCGACAAGGAATGCCTCTCCACAAAGCTCCGAGAAATAATGCACATCGATGCACCAGAGTCAAAGAGGACTCGTGCAGGAAATGTGCAAACCAAAACCACACCTAACAATCAATTAACAATCAAACCCTAGTCTAGCAAACAACCATGTTCAAGCAAACAACATAATCTAACAATCAAAACCAACTAGGAAAGTAACAGCTAGATTGAGGATTACCTGCGATAACCTCATCCACAGCCTCGCTCTCCACAGCGGTCATCAGAAAAGCCTGCCTCCTCGGCGGAACAGCCTGCTGGAAAGCCTGTCCCTGCGGAAAAAGAGCTGCTCCATGACCAGCAGGAACAGACGCTCGCTGCTGCAACGGCTGAGCTGCAACAGGCGCCCTCCGCAGCGGACCCACATGCCGACAATCCCTTGCGACATGGGAAGCATCACCACAAACCAGACACTGGCCCAAAAACTTCCGACACTGCTCCTTGATGTGGCCAGGCTTGCCGCAGAAATGGCAAGTCTTCAGAATAGGCCCTCCTGGCCTCTTAAACTGAGCTGGCTGATTAGGCTTGAAACCAGGCCTAACCACCGCTCTGGCCTGTTCCATAGGCCTCTTCCCAGCACCAACAACAGACCCCCTCCTCTGACTCAGGTTCAGCTCCTGCCTCCTCGCAGTGACCAGAACCTTCTGATAAGAGTCCAGATCGGAGGAAGACACAAAACTCTTGAGCTCCAAAACAAGTCCCTGCAGGAACCTCTGAGCCCTCTCATCAGCATCCTGCACCATCTTCGGTGTGAACCGACTCAGCCTAGTGAACTCTTGGTGGTACAGATCCACCGTCAAGCTCCCTTACTTTAGATCAATGAAGCGCTACAGCATCTCCTTCTTCGCAGCCTTCAGAAAGAATTCCTCATCAAACCTGGACTTAAAGGTAGTCCAAGCTATCGGCTCGACCAGCATCTTCTCTTCCGCATCCCACCAATTCCGAGCATTATCCTTGAGTTGCCTCTTCGCCAAATCAACCCATCCAGCCGGGGTGATCTTGGCCATCTTCAGATTTTCCTCGATGTTCCGGATCCACTCATCGGCAGCCAGAGGACCCTCAGACCCATCAAAATATGCGGGACCCAGCTCCCGAAATTGCTTCGCTCCCGGCTCAGAGCGAGGGGCATCCGGAAGAGCCCGGGCAGCTCGAGCAAGTGGAGCATTCTGGACTTGCAGGAGCACGCCCTGCTGCACTTGCATCATCTGGAGCATCATCCGCATCATCTCACCGTTGGTGGGTTCCCGCTCAGGCTCCTCATCATGAGGGAGCGCACCACTACCCCCACCACGGGTGAATCGTCTTCCTGCCATCTAGTGACACAGAAAACGAAGCAGATTAGACTCATAGCTTATGACTCGGACGTCGAACTTAGTTTATTGGACATTCTAATATTATTATCTCTATTCCGATAATCACAGTTACAGAAGGACCTGCATGGGCCACCAACAAAACCTGTCACGACCCGCTTCCCTAAAATGGAGGCGAGACGTGAAAAGGTCCGCACGGGAGTGGAGCCGTGAAGCCCCAAACCCGATAAGCGTCAATCAAACATAAGCAGGTCCCTGTAACCACGAACGGAGCAACAATAATAATAAAAGGAGAGACAGAAATAAAATTCTCATATCTCATAAATTGTCCAACATGAAAGTAAGTCCAACATCCAGAAAAGCCACCAGGCTAAAAGAAAGAGTCTAAAGGCCCAGAACAAGGCCAACAAAAACAACAACACCACAAGGTATGGGTGCTACGCACCAACAACAAAACAACAGTCTAAACAAAGGAAAACACAACGAAAACACTAGGACTGGTCCCCAGTGTCCACGTACTCCCCGTCAAACACAAGCTCGGGCTCGGCGTCAGCAAACACCTCGTCCTCAACAAGGTACTCAGGCTCAGGATCTAACATGTGTCACCCAAAAGAGTAAAGGGGCACATGTCAGCAAGTCTAAAAGACTTGGGCAAGGAAACTGAAAGTAAGGCAACTAGCAACCTAGCAGTTATAATATGCATGACATGGCAGTTATAACATGAGTGCACAAACAAGACATGACAAGACAATTTGTACAAGAGGACAATTATCGGGACAAGACAAGAGTAGCCAAGCTACTAACAATCTCAATCATTTCACTATTCACGTTTCACGTTGTTTTTGTAGATGTTTACGCCCTTCAGCTGAATGGTACATCATTCACACTGATCGGCACTAAACACTACCCCACCCCAGAGTTTACGCCTTACAACTGCAGTTACTGATCGGGCAGACTCCCAGTTGAATGGCCGCT
>CM061141.1:307925755-308463623 GCA_030789695.1 Scilla litardierei
TGGATCATGAATCTCAATGTTGCAAGGCTTGAATGTGGGCGAACTAGTCACAACTTAATGTAGAACCAAGCTCACGCTCTCGCGCTATTGCCGGTCTATAGCAACATAGATTAGGGCCCACTCTCGTGCAAACCCTAACCTCAAGTTAAATATTTTCGAGTTTTTGGTTCAAAATGTTTTATCAAAACCACATTTGGTAATTTAGATAAATTTGAGCCAAGATCCGATGAAGGGATATTTGTTGGATATTCCACACGTAGCAAAGCCTACCGGATATATAACAAAACCTCCTCAACGATCGAGGAATCTCTACACGTATCATTTTATGAAGATTTTGATTTTCCTCATGTTATTGATGATAGTGTAGATGCTATTTGTGATTCTCTTAGCAATGTTAAGATTAATGATTCTATTATTGAGACTAACACTACTAATGAGATTGTTGAAGATGTTCCAAGTGATGCAGGAATACCCAAAGCTTACCCACCCGTTCGCAACCACCCTCATGACCAAATTATTGGAGATATTGGTGTGGGTGTTCGAACGTGGTCAAGAATTGAAGAATTCTCTCATTGCGCATTTGTCTCTACAATTGAGCCAAAGAACATCCAAGAAGCTTATGAGGATAGCTCTTGGATAGTGGCAATGGAAGAAGAACTAATGAAATTCGAGAGAAATGAAGTTTGGGAGCTCGTTCCTCTTCCAAGTTGTCATCAAGTTATTGGGACCAAATGGATTTTCAAGAACAAGACCGATGAGAACGAGATAATCACAAGGAACAAAGCAATGTTAGTAGCTCAAGGCTACCGGCAAGAGGAAGGTATCGATTTCGAAGAATCCTTTGCCCCTGTAGTTAGATTAGAAGCTATTAGATTGCTTTTATCTTTTGCATCTCATAAGAATTTTAAATTATTTCAAATGGATGTTAAAAGTGCATTTTAAATGGGATTGTAAATGAAGAAGTGTATGTTTCTCAACCTCCCGGTTTCATACATGAAAATTTTCTAAACCATGTTTTCAAACTTAAGAAAGCGTTGTATGGGTTGAGACAAGCTCCTAGAGCTTGGTATGATCGACTCACGACATTTCTTTTGGATTTAGGTTTTAAAATGGGAGAAGTTGATTCCACTCTTTTCATTAAAGATTATGAAAAAGACATCCTTTTGATTCAAGTTTATGTAGACGATATAATATTTGGTTCTATTAACTTAAATCTTTGTCAAGTATTTTCTAAGTCCATGAAGGATGAATTCGAGATGAGCCACATGGGAGAGCTCAACTATTTCCTTGGACTACAAATTCGACAAATGAAGGATGGAACGTTCATACATCAAACTAAGTACACAGTGGAGCTTATCAAGCGATTCGGGATGGAATCGTCTTCAAGCAAAAGGACTCCCATGAGTACGACAACCCATCTACACAAGGATGAGAACGGAAAAGATGTAGACGTTCGTCTATATCGAGTTATGATCGGTAGCTTACTTTATTTAACGGCTAGTAGGCCCGATATCATGTTTTCCGTATGCTTATATGCTAGATATCAAGCTAGACCTAAGGAGTCACACTTGATTGCGGTTAAACGAATATTTCGTTATCTCAATCAGTCTCTAGATTATGGGTTACTTTACCCTAAATCTAGCACATATGAGTTAATCTCATATAGTGATGCCGACTTTGCAGGATGCAAATCTGATAGGAAAAGTACTAGTGGCACTTGCCATTTCCTAGGAAATTCCTTAGTTTCTTGGTTTTCCAAGAAACAGAACTTGGTATTATTGTCCACGATTGAATCAGAATATATTACCGTGGGTCTTGCATGTGCACAAGTTCTTTGGATGAGACACACTCTTATGGACTATGGTATCAATTGTGATACTTGCCCTATTATGGTTGATAACCAAAGTGCCATATGTCTTTCCAAGAATCTGGTACATCACTCCCGTACCAAACACATAGATGTGAGACACCATTTTATCAATGATCATATAGCTAAGAAGGACATCATCTTAGAGTACATTGAAACCCAAAAACAAATCACCGACATCTTCACAAAACCTCTTAAAGAAGATTCATTTGTGAGGTTGCGTGGAGAATTAGGGATTATGGGTGAATATGAAATTTAGAGCTCAAATTACTTGTTATAACACTTTTCGATCTCATTTCATCATGTTACCTCTCTTCGTTTGTTATATCATATATTTGTTTTAAGAAAGGTAATTGAGATTTCTGTGATTACGTGAGTTTTCAGATTGTTTTAAGAGATTTATGTTATCAATGATTTATCATGTGATGTTGATTTTATGATTAGAGTATAGGTCCTAGGGTGAGTTGTGCATATCCTCTGGATTTTAACCTCACTGTGCATTTTTAGACCAGGACAGACGACTGTCTTTCCTTCGACAGTCGACTGCCCTACTCTGTCTTCTCTGTCAAAAACTTGTATCTTTCGCACAGGCGACTGGTGACAAATTTACAGTCGACTGTTTGATCAATAGGCGATTGTATTTTAGTCATCAGGCGCATGTCATATCTGTCACATTTCGTCAGTAGTCTCTGTCTTTTTCATCAATTTTAGTGACTCTCAGTCAGTCGACTGAAGGGTATAATACAGTTGACTGTCCCTCGGACAGGCGACTGTGTATTACTCAACAGTCGACTTCTGTCTTCCTAATCTTATTTCTTATCACTTCAGCCAGTCGACTGACTTTTGTTCTTCAGTCGACTGTCTCCTGTTGAGGCGGTTCACTGCTTCGATCTGAGCCGTCGATTCTTTGATCCAACGGCCCAGATTATTTCGCCTCTTCCTTATATCATCGAGAAAGTTCATTTCGATCCACGTTTTTCTCTCTCCTCTGATTGAAAATGTTCGTCTTCCTGCTTCGAACCCTCAGGCGATCACCCCTCCGGTGCTCCTCGTCCCCGTCGTCTCGTTGTTTGTCGAGTGCGTCGCTCGGACTTTGGTTGCCTTGTTTGTCCTCTTCACTTTGGTTCGATTCTCTGTGTCTTTCTCTAATCATCTCGTGACCTAGCTTTCAGTCGATCGAGATCATGGATCCCTCTGGTCATCTATTTCCTAAGGGATCTTTCGACTTCCTTGATGATCCGGTCCCTTCTCCTTAACCCACTGATCCGGTACCCTCTTCACCTCTCTCGTCTGGAGAATTCTTGCATGTCAATGTTAGTGACCCTGTTCCCTGGGAAAATGTTGCTGATCATCCTCCTCGTACTCCTCCGACAGTGCCCCTTGAGGATTTTCTTCTCGCTAGATTGACTGATCGTGTCACTTCTCTCGAGAAGCTTGCTGCCTCGATGGATAAGAGCTCTCTCTCCTACTCGAGCTCCAGTACAGGTCTCTCATGCTTCATGGTTTTTCCATTCCTGCCGAGCTTCAGGCTCTGTTTTCTAAATCTGAGGATACTGCCCCTGTTGGTGTCCCTCCTCCTCCAGGCTTTGTGCCGGTGCCGTCCGTTGTCCAGACCCCCGTTCCTGCTCATGCGGAATCCTCTGCCATGCGTGCTTCATCTTCCAAAAGGAAGACTCCAGCGTATCCTACTCGACGCTCTGCTTGGCTGATGTTTCGCTCATCTGGTCGTCCCTCGGACCCCACTGTCATTCACATTGCCTGATGTCAGCTGTTTCTTTTTGTTCACGCACCCGGAGACCTATATTTTTTGGGTCTGTTTTGATTGGGTTGAGTAGTTCCACAGTGTTTGTATGATGATATATCATGATGTTGTATTTTTTTGAGATCATGATGTATTTTGTTGGACATGTTGATGTCCATTTGACTTGTACTCTTGTGATATCTCTTTATATATATATATATATTTATATATATATATATATATATATATATATATATATATGGCAATCTTCCATTGCGAAAAAATGGTGCGAAAGCCCGTGCGAAAACATTTTTTTTATTTTTTTGAATTTTTTTTTTTCAAAAATTCTTTTTTTGATGTTTAATCCATACAATTATATACCCCAGGGAAAATAATGGGTGAACCCGTTGGGGATTAGAGCACCCATCCACCCATTACAAATTTAACGGTCTCAAAACGTGCGAATTTGATGAAATGCCTTGGAGGGGGGTATAATAATGTTCTCACATGAAGATTTACATATATATATATATATATATATGGAAGGTTAGTTTGTATCTTTATTAAATAGTCTAAAAGTACAAAACTTAGATTGATCCGCAGAGAGAGGAGATTACAGAAAGGGGATAGGGCACAGGCGCCGTCACCCTCTACTGCAATTCCTTTCTACTCAAAACAATCTACAAGAACAATATACAAATATACCTCTAAGTGGAAAGTCTAAAATCCCATCTCTCCATTACAAGAAAGGCTTTAGAGGAGTTTGGTTCTTGATTTCGAAGTATGACTCTGATGTTTGACACCATCTCCTCAAATAGCATAGTCTTCTGCTTCCTAGTCCCTTCGAAAATTCTGCGATTTCTTTCTTTCCAGATATGCCAAACCATGCTTGCAAGTATAGTCCTCGCCAAAAGACTAAGGGAATCCTTTCCGACAAAATTCTGCAAGAAGTAATCTCCCACCTTAGGAAGGCATGGATCAATAGGGTCAAATACTCCCAGTTTTAGAAGGCTCCTAGTGAGAATATAATTGCTATAGTTGTAGCTGAAGAATAGGTGATCGACAGTTTCCGTATGATCTGATTCACATAGTACGCATCCCGCATCCATGGTTACCTCCCAGCCCACCAACCTATCCTTAGTTAGGAGCTTCCCAAGGAAAGATCTGAGTAGATGTAATGAGTATTTTGGCACCAGGCCGCTGGACCAAACAAGACTAGTATAGGGAAATGGTACTCCGCGCTGCCAGCTTCCCTCCCACGCGTCAGAGAACTTGAAAGAAGGACCGGCTGCCCAACACCATTCATCACGGCCTGTAGATGGGCTCACGGTCTGCAACATATACCTGAATGGGAGTAGTGCCGGATCATTGCTCCAGGCCGCCGATACCCAATAGTCTGATACATGCCTGCCGCTTGCATTACCTGGGACATCATAAGTGTCACTTAACGGGCCAATCGGCAACCAATGATCATGCCAAAAGAGAGTGTTCGAGCCATCACCAATCTGCCTCTTAATCAAATGTTTGGAGAATCGTCTACAATGCAACATGAATTTCCATATGCCCGATTGAGATGGTCTCACCTTGGCCGCAAAGAAATTTTTAGAGTCTTCATATGTATTCCTCATATAAGTAGCCCATAGACCATCAGTAGTCAGCATACGCCAAGTTAGCCTCACCCCAGCAGCCATGTTTTGATCATAGAGTGATCTCAACCCCACTCCCCCTTCCTCCTTGGGAGCGCAAGTTTCTTTCCAAGCCCATATGTTAGAAGAACCCCATACAAATTTCTGACAAGCAGAAGTAATTGTGCAGAGAATGGACTTTGGTATACGGTAAACCTGCAACCAAAAATTGAGCATTCCAAATATTACTGATCTAACAAGCTCTATCCTCCCTGCAATAGATAACATGGTAGAGGTCCAGCCCAACAGTCTGTTCCTGCATTTATCAATCAGTCTGCTATACATGGAGGGCTTAGGATAATTTGCTGATAGTGGTAGACCCAGATAAGTGGTGATTGAAGTACCCATTTTGATACCAAGGAAATTAGCCAAGCTCAACAGGTTCTTAGTCCCTTTGCTGAAAATAGAGATACTCTTGTCCCAATTAACTTCCAGCCCTGTGAGATGTGAGAAGTCCTTCAATAAGGATTTAAAACCATTGAAAGTGTGCTCATTGGCCCTACAAAAGAGCAGCAGGTCATCTACGAAGAGGAGGTGAGAGATGCTACCAGCCCGTCTCATAGGGTGGATAAAGCGGTGTCTAATAGATTTCTCTGCCAATAAAGTGAATGCTTCCATAGCAATAACAAATAGAAAGGGGGATAGAGGGTCTCCCTGTCTAATGCCCCTGTTCCCCTCAAAATACCCAATTGGGGAACCACTAATCATCACCGAATAGGTAGGGGTAGAGATACATTCCTTAACCCAGCATATGAATCTCCGGCCAAATCCCATACGCTGCAGGATGTAATAGATACATTCACGATTGATGCTGTCAAAAGCTTTCCTTAAATACAGTTTCAGACAAGCTCGGGACCCCATAGGATTGCTGAAGTCCCGAATTTGCTCATGTGCCAGGAGGGCGCTATCCGAGAGCAACCTGCCTTTGAGAAAAGCAGACTGGTTTGGAGATATAAGTTCATGGATAAACAGTTTCAGTCTATTACAGATAATTTTACTGATCACCTTGTAAGTGACATTACAACAAGCAATGGGTCTATAATCTCCCAAACTGGAGGAAGTAATACTTTTAGGAACTAAAGTAAGGTTGGTGTGATTTAAGGGATGCATAAGGGACCCAGAGCGAAAAAAGGATTGGATTGCATCAGTTAAATCCTTACCTATAGTGAGCCAACCATGCTGAAAAAAAATATCCATTGAATCCATCTGGGCCAGGGGATTTATCCACCCATATTTGGAAAACAGCCTCCTTGATCTCTTCATTTGACACTCTTCTCTCAAGCCAAGATGCTGCATCCGTTGTTAGAATTCGCTTGGTGACCAACTTGGGAAACACATTCCAGTAGGAGGATTGGTTATATAAGTTCATGTAGAAATCTGGCGCCATCTTCCTTAGGTCCTCATAAGAGTTAAATAGATTTCCATCTGCATCAACCAAATGCCCCAAGTTGTTATGATTTTGCCTCGCCTTCATTGCTGCAAAGAAGAATTTAGTATTGCGATCCCCCAGACTGAGCCAATCCTGTCTGCTCTTCTGCCTCAGCATATCCTCCTCTACTTCAATTAAATTCGCAAGGTTCGAAGCCAGGTCACACTCTAGGATCTGCAAATCCGAATCAGAGTGTAAGTTGGAATTACTACAGACCTCATGTAGTTTACCTTTGCAGCCGGATATTTCATTGCCGATATTGTGTCTTTGCGCCCATCTTTTAAGAGTAAGTTTTGTGTTACACAACTTGGAGTAAAATCTGTGCATAGCCAAACCTTCAACATGAATATCCCACGCCAACTCCAGCACTTCATTATATCATGGGAGCTTCGCCCAAGCATTAAAGAATCTGAAAGGCTTTGGATGCGAATATACTTTAGAATGCATTTTGATCAACATCAGGGAATGGTCACTCGTCTGGGGGTCTAGGTATTCCACAAAAGTACCAGGCAATAAGTCCATCCATCTCTTATTACATTGGGCTCTATCCAGTTTAGCTGCAATCCTATCTGCACCAATTCTACAGTTGCACCAACTCATCGCAGGACCCACGCATTTGATATCCTCCAGCCCACAGGAGCAGAAGCAATCATTGAATTCTTCCAGCACTCCGGGATCACACTTTCTGCCCCCTTCTTCTCCGTCGAGTATTTGATGCAGTTAAAGTCCCCTCCTATAAGCCATCCCGAACCAGAATTTAGACTTGCATCCCGTCTAAGAATTTCCTAGAGCTGAAGACGTTCACTCCTCAGGTTTGATCCATAAATACCTGTAATAACCAGTGATAGCCCCCCCTTGTTGCTACATCGTAAAGTGATATGTTGGCTTGAAATGGATTGGACTCCAGCTTGCCAGACTATATTGTCCAAGCCCATCAATATACGACCTCTCGAGTGCATAGTGAAATTATCGAACCACAGCCAATCCTTCGGCAGAAACATTTTCCATTTAACACTGCTTGGCTTCAGTTTTGTTTCTAGTAAAATGATAATAGATGGACGCAACAAATTGATTCTGTCACGCAGATCTTTCCTTCTAACGGGGTTGTTAAGACCCCGAGTATTCCAAATGAAGAGACTCATCAATCAACAATTTGATCAGGCTTCCCCGACACCCCCTCACGGAGTCGGATGCTTCTCCTTGTACCTCCACCTGTAGCATGCTGACTCAGAGGATTATTTGCAGACTTCTTCTTCCCAGTGACAGGATTAACACCAATTGCTACCTCATCATCCCATTTCGGATTAACTACTGTCAATGGATCAGGGATTGCCATGCACTCAGGCTTTTGTGCGGGGCATGACCCAAAACATCCCTTGTCGCGGATTACTGGAGCAGCTTCCTCTTCATTGTGCATGGCCGTGCCATTTGGTGCCTCAGGCATTGTCTCAGGTGCAAGACTTCCCAATGAAGGGTTCGAAGTTTTATTGCCAGGATCCTCAGCCAATCCTCGGCTGATGAAGATTTATTGCCAGGATTCGCTTGCACGATGGAGGCCTCCTCTTCATTAGGTGGGGATGGGCATACTGCAGGACTCAATGAGGGTGGGTCCTTTAAGATTGGCTGCAACGGAGAAAGTCCCCTATCTGGAACTGTGATTGGAGAATGCGGTTGGCTGTTTAAGCCTGGGGTCAGCGGGACAATTGAACCCCCTTGATCAACAGGCAATGCCTCTCCCACGGCTGAGCAGGAGCCTTGCTCCTTCACAACTAAAGAGGATCCATTCTCCAACACGACTTCTTCCACTGTTATAACATTCTTCCCCTTGTCTAAAGGAGCCTTGATCATGCCAGTATCACTTTGGATTGAAGGGGGCTTTCCCATGTCAGGGCATTGTTTATCGGTATGGCCAAAACAGATACACTGTCCACATCTAGGGGGTTCACCTTCCACATGGACCTTTATTGCAATAGGAGCACCACCTTCAGGTTCAACAAAAACCTGCTGGGGAATTGGCTTCTTGGCGCTGACATCTACTAGGCATCTGGCGAATGAGATTCGCTCCTTCTTTGCCGTTAGCCTGTCTAGACATATCGGGTTCCTAAGCAACAAAGCTATAACATTCAGTATATCGAGAGTCCACATTCCAAGAGGGACTCCATGTAGCTGAACCCACACCGGCACCGATGAAAAAATATCCCTTTCATGTTTGAAATTTGGTGTCCATTGCTGAAGCACCACCAATCTCCCATCAAACATCCATGGCCCTCCGTGAAGGATTCTTTGGCATTCTCCCTCATCATCAAACTTGAAGTAAAGAAACCCATTTTCACGACTGTAAATATGAAGCCCATGTTTGATGTTCCACAGTCTGTCCACCCACGCACGAATCTGACCATACAATGGTACGTCACCCAATACATAACCCACAATGGTATTCTTCCATTGTTCCGCCCCCTTCATCAACAGTTCAGCAGTCACCCAACCTGTTTCCGAGCCATCTTCTTTCACTTTAGGAGGGATAAATTTCATTGCCATGTCAGTATCATATGTCCTCCTATTAGCACATATGTCCGACCAAGACTGCTTTATCACTCTTGTGTCAATTATTATTTCTGATTTTGGTCTCACATGCATTCTTGGAGGCACTTGGCGTGCACCATTAGAATTCTCAAAGTGACGATATTTGTTTAGGAAATTACCTCTCACCCGAGATGAAGTCTTTGGGATAGGAGGACCTCCTCTCCTCAGGAATCTGACCCCCTGTAAATTCCCGACGCCACCCTCTCCAGTTTTTCCATAAGTCTTCCGCCTGCTCACAACTTGCCATCCACCATTGTCTGTCGATGCTCTAGCCTCATGGCCTCGCCTATTGAGAAGATCTCCATCGTCATCTCCCGATCCCGAAGGGCCGCCACTTCCCTTAGCTGTAAAATCGGAAGCCCCCTCAACTGCAGATCTGAGCCCTCCCTCAGGATGACCAAACCCCGGGGGGCACCCCTTACCTCTAGTCCTCACAGTGCCCGAGCTGTCGGGGAGATCCAAGCCGTCGCGAGATCCCCCTGGATCGCCCAAATCGCCTGCGCCTGACCTAGACATGTTTTTTTATACATACACACACACACACACACACACACACACACACATATGATATTTCTGTTTCGCCTTACGTTTCACACATTGTATAATTGCTTATCATATCTGTGTGAATTTTTGCGATACTGTCTCCATATATGATGTACTCCTCATGTGATGTGATTTGAGACAATATGTTTTCTTCGTGTATTTCAAATGTTGATATTGGACTTCCATTCCTCTATTCACATAAGTTTATGATGTGGTTTTATGAGTTTTAGTTTTATAAATCCTTAAACTCTCTGATTGTAGATAGTTCTTATTTAGCACGATTATTGTTGTTGTTTATACTCCCACCTTTTTGGACAATGCCATAGGGGGAGAGAAATAAACACATAGATTCATAATGAATGTGCTAAGTTTATACCAATAACACTTGAATCTAAGATTGAAGTTGCCTTAGATTCAGGGGGAGTAAGATACAATGAATAAGGATTTAAAATCCTAGATTTCATGTTTTAAATTCATTTCATTCATGCATATCTTACTCATTTGCTTCAATTGATATATAGATGCCCTAATATTTGTTGACTAACTTGATTGGCATCTATATAGGGGGAGTAAGTTTTTCGTTAAGCACAATTATTTATCTTTTTGTTTATGTTTGTTTGTCATCATCAAAAAGGGGGAGAATGTTGAGTATTGGACTTTTTCCTACTTGGTGTTAATGATGTGCAAACATAAATACTTGTGACTAATCCCCTATTTTGTAGTTAACCCATTGCCTAAAGCTTATTATGAAGATCTACTTGCAATGGATGACACTCAAAGATCATTGAAGGCAAATGAAATGGATTGGATGATCGTAGATGGTGATTGAAGCTCCTAGAAGACTTCAAGCTCATAAGTTGGATAAAAGAGAGAATTCGTCAATGTAAATTTCCTATTTCTCTTCTAGTATGTAGCTTAGAAGTAGAACTTTGTTGAAGCACACACACATCTTCATTTCTATCTTAGGATGTCTTTAGTTCAAGCTTCCTTTGACTCCAATTCATTTCAAACTAGATTATGCATGTCTTGTCTATAACAGTCGACTGCTGAACATTTTACAGTCGCCTGTCTCAAAAACAATCGACTGTGTTTTGTTCTACAGTCGCCTATTATGCACAAACTTTTACAGTCTAGTTTTGGGCTTCTCTATTTTATTTCTTCAGGCAACTTATGAATGATTCACAGGCGCCTGTCCAAGTGACAGTTGACTGTGTTTCGTGAATTAGTCGCATGTCTGTCTTTTGCCCAAATGCTAGTCTCTCTGTTTATTTTGGCCAGTCGACTTATGTTGGATTTACAGTCGACTGTCCATTGGATCAGTCGACTGTCAATACTGCATCAGTCGTCTGTCTGTGAGCCTAATTGTTGACCCAACTCTCTGGAAATCTTAGGGTTTTGACAGTCGTCTGTATAAGGGATTACAGTCGCCTGTTCTGATTAACAGTCGACTGTCTTCTCCTCATCAGTCGTCTGTCCTGTTACCCTAGATGTTTTCCAGATTTCATCTTCTTACCATTCTTCGGCCAGTCGCCTACTGTAGGATGTACAGTCGCCTGTTGGTTTAACAGTCGACTGTCTATGATTCATCAGTCGACTATCCACGTGGTAAGTTACCGTTATGAATTCTCACCTACCCTATCTAACTGTGCAGCATTCGACTGTGGTTTCCTCAACAGTCGACTGTCGCGAGCGCAGATTCTATCCGTTGAGAGTTTTCTCACGGATTCCAACAGGGTTTTTTTGCTTCTTCTATTTTAAGGTTTTGAGAAACCTATATAAGGAGCATATACTGTTCCATTGAGAGGTTACTCATGCTTCCAAGTTTCATCTTGCTAAATCTCTCAAGATCAAAGCTCTTAAAAACCCTAAAGCCCTAAGAATTCCTATCTTCAATCTCTTGCTCTCCAACCTAGAATCAAAGAGACATCTTCTAGGCATTTGGTGCAGTTAAGAGAAAGGGCTTTCGTCTCTTCCAAGAGAGTCTTTCAACACACAACACACTTCTCCTTCAAGTTCTACTTCAAGGCATAGGTGATTGTAATTGTTGCTTTCATATTTCATAACTTTCGTTATTTGGATTCACTCTCGGGTTGTGAGAGTGGTTTGCTTGCTCCCAAGTTGTGGGAGTCAAGGTCAATCGATTGTATTTTGATTTCACTTGTATGGTTGCTACAAGTGGGTTTTAAGGAAACCTCAAGTTAGGGTTCTAACTTGAGTATCCGGAGGTATCCGGGTGGAAGGGACGTAGGATTACTGGGAACAAGTCGGGAAGTGACTTGGGTAATCCGAACCCTTGAAACATCATTGAGTTTGCTTGTGTTTCATTTTGGGTTTAATTTCTATTCCGCACTATTTTGTTGGTTAGCATTTAAATTGGTGTAACTATCGTTTTAAATTGCTTAAACACTATTCAATCACCCTTTTAGTGTTTTCTCCATAGTCAGGGTCCTTACACTTTCCTTGACAATCCTTTGGTTAGTGGATCTGCAAGATTTCTTTCAGACCTACATATTCCAAAGAAATTACTCCATTTTTCAGGAGTTGTTTAACCACACCGTGTCTGATACGTATGTGTCTTTTCTTCCCGTTATAGACACTGTTTTAGCAACTCCAATGGCTGCTTGAGAATCACAATGAAGGGAAACTGCCGCAGATTTTTCCCCCACAATGGCACGTCTACTAACAAGTTCTCTAACCATTCAGCCTCTTGCCATATCAACTCAAGAGAAATGAATTTAGATTCCATGGTGGATCGTGCTATACATGTCTGTTTGGAAGACTTCCATGATATAGCGCCTCCACCCAAAGTAAAAACAAAACCACTAGTTGAGCTAATTTCATCATTACCTGAAACCCAGTTTGCATCACAAAATCCTTCTAAAACAGCATGTAATCTGCTAAAATGCAAACACCAATCAATTGTTCCTTTCAGGTATTTTAGCAAACGATGAAGATTGTTCCAATGTTCATTACTAGGGTTATGTGTATAACGACTTAGCCTATTAACTGCATATGCTATATCAGGTCTAGTGCCTCATCATAAGTTTTTGGGTCTCCTTCTATCATAAAGGCAGACACAAGCTCATCACTAAGCAGATCTATACATGCATTTTCTGATAGAAAAGCAGTAATAAAGGCAGGTAGATCCACCTTGGCCAACCACACCCATACTCTAAGAAAATTTAGGTTCGGAATATATCCTTTCCACATCTCATAAGGTGTCTTGTCTTAGTTTCTTATGGGGTACACGGTTAAGAACATGACAAGCTGAAAGAATATCTTCCCCCACACACACATGTCATCAGACATCCCTGAACTTAAAGCACAGCATTCATTATTTCCTTCAAAGTTCTGTCCTTACGTACGACTACAGCATTTGTTGCAGTAAGAAAGGGGCACCAAACTAATCACATTCACCTCACAATAGTCTTTTAGGATGTTGGACCTAACTCTCTTGATATTCTTATCAAGTTGGTTTTCTGCTTCGGCCTTGTATTTAATAAACATTTCTACTGCCCCACATTTAGTTCTAAGAAGGTACACCTTAGTGAACCAAGAGAAATCATCAATAAATGTGATATAGTGATGTTTCCCTCCTTTGCTTCAAGTAGAGATAAATAAGATAAGAATCTAAGACATATCAATAAGAGAAAAATAGGAATCAGCGAGTCAATGATGACAAATTCCCTCCTTGGATAGCATCGAAACCCCAACTCCCAACCATCTCCTCTTATTATTTCCTATCTGATTCATTCATTTTAATATTCATCTATTTCAAACAAAGGTGACAAGCAGCATTTTTTTCTTACTATGTCAAAACCAAAACACCTATAAGAGAGATTCGTTATATACTAAATATTTTATATCACCAAATACGTAGTGAACCAACATGATAATATGATATCAAGGTTCTATTAAATTTAAAACCATACAACATTTTAAGCTCGCATGAGATAAATGATTAATCTCAATCACATCATGTTAACATGGAAAAATTACAGTGCTTTGTCATAAGATTAGCTAGATAATGCATACGCAGTATGCCTAGAAAAAAAATAAGCATCTGAAAGTGTGTTTAGTTTCTAATTGCAATCTCACAAGAAACAATGAGAAAAACATTCATAGCAAACAAAAGACAATAAATAACACCTTCAAACTTTCATCATTAGCATCATCATCTTAGCCTTCAAGCCAAAAAATTGGGGTTGGCTTCATGGACTCAATAGAAAAAATGTCGGATCATGATCACGTCAGATCGTGATGTCAGATACTTGTTTTCCATGCGTTATGAACTAAACTTTTAAATTTATGATTCAAACATAATGGGACAATTTCTGATATAGCTCAACGAAGAGTTTAAAGCTCAAAATAAGCCAGTCTCATTCATACTGAAATTCACATACAAATTAGCATGTTTACATAATAGTACTTTCATAGTTCGTATTAAATTTAAGCATATAGCAAAACCATCCATGCAAAAACTGCAATAGTCTCTACATAGTTGAAATTCCAAAGGATGTTGGATATATAGTGACAACTTATAGAACTGATGCAGTAGAGTGTTATGTACAGTGTAGGCAGAGTGTGTAAATAACAATGTTGAGTTTACTTTTAAAAATAATAAAGAGCATAAGAAAATATTATTCCCCATCCTAGCACCCATCAGTGCTACAGATCCATTACATACATTGTTATTCACAACTTGTTGCATCTTGATGATCTACAAAAGTATTAATAGACCCCTTATGCACCCTAAGAAATTAAAAACCACAAAGGATGCCATTCAAATAAAGCAGTAAGCTTCATCTGAGTCATATGTCTGACTAACAGGATCACCATGTTGCAGGTCAATTCTATCCTTTTTGATTTCAAAGCATTTCTCTTTAAAAGGTTAGTGAGAGTAAAACAAGGTTACCAAGTCCAACTGTCATCATACTTGATCTTCCAAGTTAACATTCGTTGCCATATTGAAAATGACTTCAAAAAAACGCGAGCACATCAGCATATAAAGTGTTTTCGGCATAAGTTCAACAAGTGACATGGTATATCAATTAGAATTTACGGCTACCACTGCATCTCAAATTCCAGAATGATGACTGAAATCGAACTTCAAGGAAACAGACAAGGGCAATCAAATATTTTAATGTTACTCATAGCTCAAGTAGCACAATAAAGATGTATTAAGGGAGCAACCTCCATGTATCACTAGTTTGTTTTTATTTGTGTAACTATAAAGTTTGACACACCGACTCCCATAAATAGATAAGCCATACATGGATATTAAACATTTATATTATTATAAAACTGTATAAAAAATGCTGTATATAAAAAAATGTAGTGTTCATGAATACAACAAAAGATTCGGATCAACCACCCTCCCTCCATCAACAAAATTTATACATATAAACCAAATTTAATTTAAGAATCACAGACGATGCACCCTCCCCTTTAATTGAGACCATAATTATTTTAAAAATGTAAATGATGACATACAGCAGATACCTTCTGTCAAAATGAAGTTTATGGGGAAAAAATATATATCAAGTCGCAAAATTCTACTCATTAATTGTAACGGTAGCCATAGTATAATACCGGAATAGTTGTTTTCAAATTGTTACACCTGAACGGGAAGAGCTATGCCTGCAGGAACAAAACAGGGAGTTAAAAGATCAGAGAAAAATCGAGAAATAAACTGCGGGAGTAACGAGAAGAGAAGGTAGCAGTGGAAAAGCAGAGGAAAAGGGAAAACTTATCTAGTGAAGACGAACTGCGCCGTGGCTGAGCCACTGCCTTGAAAACAACTACGGCCCGACCATGGTGGTAATCGGATGATGTTGGTTGCTCTCCGAGGTTAACGCAATTACGTCTGAACGCGTCCACTCGCAGCCCGAAGCGTGGAGTTTGCACAGAGATCGATACCCAAGAGGAATGGTGATTTTCGTGTATGTGGAGGAAGGATTTTTCGTTGCCTAGAAAAACTCTTGACATTTGAGTTTATATAGAGGAAAAGATATGACCGATTCAGCCATGAATAAAAATTAATAACGCAATCATAAAAAGAGAATATGGCTGTTGCGAAATTAATTTTTGATTTAAAGAGAAAATGGCTGTTGAGACATTAAACACCAATTTAATGAAAAATTAGTTGTTGGGGAAAATAAAAACGTAATGGGCTTTTTGAATTCTTAAAAACAAAATGGGCTAAAAATCACGAGACAAAACTCAGGCACTCCGCGCGCGCACCCGTGAACCCCCCGCGCAGGCACGACGCCAGCGCACACACGCTAAGGGTTTCCGAATCCGTCGCCCACATTTTCCATTCGGCCCAACCCGATTGGGGCTCAGTTCCGGTTTGGGCTCATGCACCCACGAGATACCCCTTATTCCTAGCCCATATACAAGTCCAATAGCACATATGAAAGAAGTCTCTTATATTCCCACACAAGTGAGTCACCCTATCCAATATGGAACTAAAAAAAGATTGGGAGTGAACAAATGGCTAAAAGAGCCATTAATTCCAACAGAAATTATAGAGCTAGAATCCACATTAGAAGAGTAAAGAAACTCCAACGATGAAATGCAACAAGACACTTACAACATGTCATTAAAAATTGTTACATGTGATTCTACCATTGCTTTGTTGGAAAAAGAGAATTCTAGGTTGCTTGAAAAAGCTGAATGTCTTATTTGTCTTACATTGTTAAAAGAAAATAGCATGTATAAACAAGATTTAGTTAAGCTTGAACTGAAAGTGAATACATGATTATAGAGCTTAATGAAAAGATGAGCATGCTAAATAATGATCTTAAAAGCATGAAAAAGAATGAAGAGGACAATAAGAAGGCTTTTATAAGTAAAAATCCAAAGTCACTAGTCTAGAATTGTCATTAAAGAAATTTTCAATTGGAAAACAATCATTGGATATTAATCTTGGAAATCAACTTTATGGCAATAATAGCGAGGACTATGATAAGGTTTTAAAAATGTTGAAAAGACAAAATATAGAAAATTTCACATTAAAACAACAAAGGTTGGAAATCTTTATGCAAAGTGCTTTACATGTGCTAGTGTTGGTCATACTTCTCATAATTGCAAATATAGGAACACAAATATCAAATTCAAGCAAATTTGGGTTCCTAAAGATTTGATGATTAACGTGAGTGGACCTTGTTGGATTCCAAGGTCACACAAAACATCTTCCTTGTAGGTAAGATAATGGAGGTGGCGAGGAACTATGGATTGAACGTTTCAATATTTAGTTCCTTAGCCAAACGACGACGCAAAGGTATATTTTTCTACTTTGCACTTAATGCATACCTTCATAGCATTTTTTTTGTTTTGTGTGCTTGACTTTTTTATTTTTATGCTAGTTTGTTTGCTAGCTAGCTTAGGTCTTTATAATCAAAAATTAAAAAATTAAAAAAAAAAAGCAAAAAGCAAAAAAATGGAGCTTAATGAATATCTTTTCTTTTGAATCATTTAAGTGTTATTACTGAATGATAATGATATCCATGTAGAAATTGATGTATTATAGTTATGGCTACATGTGCATGTTTGATTTTCTAAGTAGCCATGACATGCTCAATGATTAGAATAATTTGATTTCTACACCTACACTTTCACTTCCACGAATATTAAATGTTATTGCACATTTGGAGACATCTTTTATGAAATATTGGAAAGTGAATGTAGTATGAAAAATAACTGAAAATCTAAGAGATATGATGTGTCTTGCCATGGATAAAAATTGAGCACAAAAGAATTGAATATGAAAAAAGTTTGAAAAGAAATGAACATAGCTCCGAATGAAAAATGGATACAATCCTTGGCAAGAACACTACCCACGAGTATCCAATATTTACTTTACGGGTAATCTTTAGCGTTGGTGTTATACTCGTCAAGCAATGCCACCCCCACATCTAAGAGCCCTTATAGGCTATATTTTTGGGGTGTGGTATCTTGAACTCATTTTCAATGAGATGGGGAAAATCAATCCTAGGTGATTTCATGTTTAATGAAAAATGTGGATTGGTTTCGGTTGAATTTCTTAAAAGTTCTCCTTATGTGCTTCAATGTTTAATCATCACACTTACACGAAGGTGTTGAAGTCTATGTTATAATTTTCATTGAATATGAAGTTCTTATTCTATGAATGTCTACATGCAAGTACTAGTTGTAATTTATAATACTCTTTAGTTTGCATGTGGTATGAAACTTGACTTCATTATACACTTTTGATGATAACAAAAGGGGGAGAAAGAATTGAGAAGATTTGTGCATGCATTAATGCTTATATGTTGCACACACACACACACACACACACACACACACACACACATATATATATATATATATATATATATATATATATATATATATATATATATATATATATATATATATATACTATAAAAGAGGGATGTTATCAAGAGAAATTGGACAAGAGAATTTGGACATGAGAAATTGGATAAGAGAATTTGGATAACTATTCTATAAAAGAGGGTTGTTATCAAGAGAAATTGGATAAGAGAATTTGGACATGAGAAATTGGAAAAGAGAATTTGGATACCTATTATATAAAAGAGGGATGTTATCAAGTGAAATTGGATAAGAGAATTTGGACATGAGAAATTGGATAAGAGAAATTGGATACTATTCTCTAAAATAGGGATGTTATCAAGAGAAATTGGATAAGAGAATTTGGACATGGGAAATGGGATAAGAGAATTTGGATATCTATTCTATAAAATAGGGATATTATCAAGAGAAATTGGATAACAGAATTCGGACATGAGAAATTGGATAAAAGAATTTGGATACCTATTCTATAAAATAGGGATTTATCAAGAGAAATTGGTTAAGAGAATTTGGGGGTGAGAAATTGGATAAGAGAGTTACGATAAGAGAAAATATAAGAGATGAGATTTTGAGGGATAAGAGAGATATAAAAGAGGGATGTTATCAAGAGAAATTGGATAAGAGAATTTGGACTTGAGAAATTGGATAAGAGAATTTGTATATCTATTATATAAAAGAGGGATGCTATCAAGAGAAATTGGATAAGAGAATTTGGACATGAGAAATTGGATAAGAGAATTTGGATACCTATTCTATAAAATAGGGATGTTATCAAGCGAAAAATTGGACAAGTGTATATACATACATATCTATTCTATAAAATAGGGATGTTATCAAGAGAAATTGGACAAGAGAATTTGGACATGAGAAATTGGATAAGAGAATTTGGATAACTATTCTATAAAAGAGGGTTGTTATCAAGAGAAATTAGATAAGAGAATTTGGACATGAGAAATTGGAAAAGAGAATTTGGATACCTATTATATAAAAGAGGGATGTTATCAAGAGAAATTGGATAAGAGAATTTGGACATGAGAAATTGGATAAGAGAATTTGGTTACTTTTCTCTAAAATAGGGATGTTATCAAGAGAAATTGGATAAGAGAATTTGGACATGGAAAATTGGATAAGAGAATTTGGATATCTATTCTATAAAATAGGGATGTTATCAAGAGAAATTGGATAACAGAATTCGGACATGAGAAATTGGATAAGAGAATTTGGATACCTATTCTATAAAATAGGGATTTATCAAGAGAAATTGGATAAGAGAATTTGGGGGTGAGAAATTGGATAAGAGAGTTTCGATAAGAGAAAATATAAGAGATGAGACTTTGAGGGATAAGAGAGATATAAAAGAGGGATGTTATCAAGAGAAATTGGATAAGAGAATTTGGACTTGAGAAATTGGATAAGAGAATTTGTATATCTATTATATAAAAGAGGGATGTTATCAAGAGAAATTGGATAAGAGAATTTGGACATGAGAAATTGGATAAGAGAATTTGGATATCTATTCTATAAAATAGGGATGTTATCAAGCGAAAAATTAGACAAGAGTAAATACATACATATCTATTCTATAAAATAGGGATGTTATCAAGAGAAATTGGACAAGAGAATTTGGACATGAGAAATTGGATAAGAGAATTTGGATAACTATTCTATAAAAGAGGGTTGTTATCAAGAGAAATTGGATAAGAGAATTTGGACATGAGAAATTGGAAAAGAGAATTTGGTACCTATTATATAAAAGAGGGATGTTATCAAGAGAAATTGGATAAGAGAATTTGGACATGAGAAATTGGATAAGAGAATTTGGATACTATTCTCTAAAATACGGATGTTATCAAGAGAAATTGGATAAGAGAATTTGGACATGGGAAATTGGATAAGAGAATCTGGATATCTATTCTATAAAATAGGGATATTATCAAGAGAAATTGGATAACAGAATTCGGACATGAGAAATTGGATAAAAGAATTTGGATACCTATTCTATAAAATAGGGATTTATCAAGAGAAATTGGATAAGAGAATTTGGGGGTGAGAAATTGGATAAGAGAGTTTCGATAAGAGAAAATATAAGAGATGAGATTTTGAGGGATAAGAGAGATATAAAAGAGGGATGTTATCAAGAGAAATTGGATAAGAGAATTTGGACTTGAGAAATTGGATAAGAGAATTTGTATATATATTATATAAAAGTGGCATGTTATCAAGAGAAATTGGATAAGAGAATTTGGACATGAGAAATTGGATAAAATAATTTGGATACCTACTCTATAAAATAGGGATGTTATCAAGCGAAAAATTGGACAAGAGTATATACATACATATCTATTCTATAAAATAGGGATGTTATCAAGAGAAATTGGATAAGATAAATTGGGCAAGAGAAATTGGATAAGAGAATTTGGACAAGAGTATATCTATTCTATAAAATAGGGCTGTTATCAAGAGAAATTGGATAAGAGAAATTGGACAATAGAAATTGGATGTTGCTATAAAATAGGATAAGAGAAATTGGATAAGAGAAATTGGACAAGAGAATATATATATTATTATACTTTGTCCTACGTATATATATATATATATGGGCTTTTGGTATATAGTTCCTGATTTTCCTCTTTTTTCCTATATATATATACTGCCTCCGTGCCCTCTGGGCACGGGTTATCTCTCTCTCTCTCTCTCTCAATGTAAATAGAATATATATATATATATATATATATATATATATATATATATATATATATATATATATATCTCTCTCTCTCTCTCTCTCTCTCTCTCTCTCTCTCTTTCTCTCTCTCTGTGTGTGTGTGTGTGTGTGTATTGGTTTAAGGGGGAGCATTAATGAATAATGAATGAAGCATGTGCTTAATGTGAATATTTGTTCGAGGGGGAGCATGAATATAAGGGGAGAATGCATACATGCTTGAATGCTTGAACATTATTGTAGCACGCTAGTTTGTTTGCACATCATTGCCATACTTGTTGCATATTGCATACATCCTCCATCTTCACACTTCACACACATACGTCACGATGATATTATATGAATCGTTATTGCTCAAATCTTATATTGGTTTGTCATCATCAAAAGGATGAGATTGTTGGATATAACGTGTAGTTGGATACAACGATCAATGACTTCATGTTTGATGATAACAAAAGTGTGTGAACGATTTAATGTGTGTGTTAAGTGTTTTCAGGAATGGCACTCTCGCAAATGCTCAAAGAGAGACTAAGTAAAAGTGATGGAGAATGTGCCATGAATTAGCAAATTGGACTAAGTCAAAGATGGAGATAATGGCTACAAATATTGGACTAAGTCAAAGATGTGAAGTTAAGGAGGAAATCAATTCAAATCCATAATTGAATTGATTCAAATCAATTGGTGCAATATTCAAATCCTAATGCCATGCAAATTGAAGACTTGGTCATAGATGGAGAGATATGGAGAATCTCATGCAAATCAAAGGTGATTAAATGAGATCCAATTCAAATCCTATAGCTACTCAAATTCAATTCCATAGCCATCCATATTCAAACTCCATATCCATAGAAAGTCATTCAAAACCTAATCAAGTTAGGATTCCTTCCAATCTCCATCTATTATGGGATTCTAATTGATTCTATCATATCCCATCCTCTCCTATGTAAATCCATCTTCAAAAGGGAGATAATTTGAGAGGGAAAAAACCAAGAGAACCAAGAGAGTGCCTGAACAAATTACTTCCCCATAGCTACATTGCACAACATACTAGCCAAGCCAATCTACATCTTGCACAACATCCAAAGCTCCTCCTCCTTACGCAACCCTCTTCCACCATTGCCATCTTCATTGCAACCCTAGCCAAGGCTGCAAGATATCCTACTAACCCTAGCCTCTCCTTGGCTGCAACATAACCCAAGAGATCTCCATTGTGCAAGCATCAACCAAGGCCAATGAAACCTCTCCATTGCAAGCCAAAAACCCTAGCTACAAATCCTATACATTGCGCAACCTCCATTGCCTCATCTCCTTGCACAAATATCCATTGACTATCTTCTCCATTGCAAGAATACTCCATATATTCATCAAGGCCGCAATATCATTGAGGGGTTGTTGTTGAAGGCCGCAAGTTTTTTCATCCAAGAGTTCTTCACCTAGCCGCAAGTTTCATTGGATAGGGCTTCAACAACTTGCGCAACACATCAAAGGGGAGTCCAACATATTGTGCAACTCTTCAAGGGGCATCCATCCAAGGCCGCAACACAAAGAGGGATCAAAGTCACCTAGCCCACAAGATCCAAGGAGGAGGATGTGCCGTTGGCAACAACATTTGTCAGATACAATCTGACCTGAGCTGATTAACAGAGACGGCTGCCGCTACACAAACTGAGATTCTCTAAACTCTTTATTATTATATTTGTGTTGTAGTACCGATCTTTGTAGGGGAAACTTTACCATTGTGATGTTTTGTGGTCTTGACTAGTGGGTGCTAGACAAGAGGGACTTGGCTAGTTGGGACTAGCCAATAGAAAGCTTATACTAGGATTAATTTTGTTGAACACGGTGAGGGTGGTACTGAGAGCCTGGTGAGTGTAGAGACGTGGGTTCTCTAGTTATTACGGTTGTACCTGTTACATTATTAATCTAGTATCTACTTTGGGGGCTGGACGTAGGTCGTGGGACGACCAAACTAGGGTAAATCTGCTGCGTACTCTGTGATTGATCTTTATTTACTCTACATCTGCTATAACTGCATGTAATTGCTCATGGGTTGCACGAGAATTTTTAATAGCCTATTCACCCCCCTCTAGGCTAGATATAGATCCAACACTTTAGATAAGGCAAGATGTCGTATCTCGCGTGACGCTTTTGATAAAGCACGTCGCCGAAGATCACGAACATCAAGGTCCATCTTTTGATCTTCTGTGCTTCTAGCCTGTCTTCAAGTAGGGCCCCGGTCTCTAAGTAGGCAACGATCGGGCTCATCCACGATGGTTCCTGGTCGACACACATCAGCTCACATTCCTCTATGCTTGGTGTCAGCAGGTTTTCGATGTAGATAGCCTTCCCTATCTCGGTCGGAGAAGAGGACGCCAACTTTGAGAGGACATAGGTCCGGAAGTTGTTCGACTGGGGCAGATGCTGGATCACTGCTTTTCTGCGGTTGAGGAGCTCGGCCTGGGCACACTTTAGATACCGCTTCATCAGGTCCTCCTTTGCTTCGAAGCTGCCTTGAATTTGTTGGACGACGGCCTTGAGTCGCTAATCAGGAGCGCATTCGTCACCCCAAGCGCTCGACAGAGCTTTAACCCATTAAGGGCAGCCTCATACTCCGCGACATTGTAGGTCGTCGAAAAATTGAAGCGAAGCACATACTCTAGCAGGCTTCTTTCGGGGGTCTCCATTACGATGTCGGCTCCGCTTCCCGACCCTGTGGCCGATCCATCAACATGGACAATCATAGCTCGCTTTTGTATTGGGTGGATTTTAGGGGGTTCTCCTCGGTGTGCTGCTATTGTTCTGTGCCCGACCGGGCATCTGGCAAAGCTTCACCAAGCTCTTCAACAGTGCATCCCGCCATGAAGTTCGCCAGCACCTGACCCTTGATCACCACCCTGGGCTTGTAGACGATGTCAAACTCGCTAAGCTCAATGCTCCAATTCAGCATTCGACCCGATCTCTCCAGCTCTTTAGATTCTTTTCAAGCGGTGAGTTGGTGTAGACCTTGATGGTGTGCGCCTGGAAGTAGGTTCTGAGCTTTCTTGTCGTCAGAGTTAAGTAATGGACGAACTTCTCTATGTGACTGTAGCTGGTCTCCGCCTCCCGGAGCACCGGACTGGCGTAATAGACCGGCCTCTGGATGCCGCCGTCTTCTTTAATTAGGACCAAGCTGACGGCCTCTTTGGTGGCAGCAAGATAGAGGCCGAGCCGTCTCCTTCCTCTGGCTTTGCGAGCAGCGACGGGCTCTGTAGATAAACTTTTAGCTCGCCAAATGCTTGGGCACAAGATTCGTCCCACTTGACCTCCTTCCTCATACTTTTCTCATACTGAGGGCCTTCCGCAGGATCTTAAAGAATGGGATGGTCCTCTCGGCGGACTACGACAGGAATCTCCCCAGTGCGACGATCTGCCCGTTCAGCTTCTGTAAGTCTCTGATCATCCTTGGCTCGCTCATGTTGATGAGGTCGGATATCTTGTCGGGGTTGGCCTCAATCCCTTTCTTGGTGATCATGAAGCCGAGGAACTTTCCAGACTAGACGCCGAATATGCACTTGGCCGGGTTGAGCTGTAGGTGGTAGCGCTGCACCTTTTTGAAGGTCTCCTCAAGGTCAGCAAGGTGATTCTCGGCCTTCTTTGACTTGACCAGCATATCGTCGATGTACACTTCGAGATTCCTTCCAACCCGGGGATGAAAGATTTTGTTTACCATCCGTTGATATGTCGCCCCTGCGTTCTTTAGTCCGAACAACATCTTCGTGTAGCAGAATATCCCCTGGTCGGTGACGAACGACGTCTTCTCCTCATCGTGGGTTACCATCTGGATCTGATTGTAGCCCGAAAAGGCATCCATGAAGGTCAGTAGCACGTACCCAGAGGCGTTGTCCACCAAGTAGTCGATCCTTGACAGAGGGAAGCTATCTTTTGGGCATGCCTTATTGAGGTTGGTGAAATCCATGCACATACGCCATTTGCTACTGGGTTTCTTCACCATCACCACGTCTGCGAGCCAGTCAGGGTAGTTTACTAATCTAATGAACCCAGCCTCAAGGAGCCGCTCCACCTCCTCGCCTGCTACCCAAATCTTTTCTCCTCCCGTGCTCCGCTTCTTCTGCCTGACGGGGCGAGCTTTCGAGTCCACGTGTAGCTCGTGGGCGATCATCGTTGGTTCGACTCCGGAAAGTCCATGGGTGACCATGCGAAAATATCAACATTTGCCCTAAGGAGGTCGACTAGCCCCGCCTTCAGCTCGGCGGGCAGCTTTGTGCCTATAGACATGGTCTTGTCCACTTCCTCCGCCACGGGCACCTCCTCTACGTCCTCCACCGGAGCTGGCCGTTGATGAACAAAGTCATCTCGACCGTCGAAGAGGTCAATTGGCAGTGCTTGCTTGGAGTTTTTTTGCTTGGTGGAGCCGACATAGCAGCTTCGAGAGAGCTTCTGGCATCCTCGCACACGTCTAACCACATGCGGAGTCTGGAACTTCACCATTTGATGCAGCAGCGAGGGGAGAGCTTCAATGGCAGTCATGTAGGGCTGCCTGATGATGCCGTTGTATACCAAAGCAATGTCGATGACAACGAACTGCATCATCCGAGTGGCGACCTTTGGCTTCTCCCCCAGGGTGACTGGCAGGGTAATTACTCCGACGATAGGCACTGAATGGTCGTTGAAGCTGAAGATTGGGTCCAAGCATGGCTTCAGCTTTGCATCCTTCAGCCACATCTTCTGGATTGTAGACAAGAATAAGATTTCGCACGAGCTCCCCATGTCGATCAGAAGTCTTCTTACAATGGCCGGCCCGATGAAAGCCCCGATGACGATGGAATCTTCGTGTGGCAGCTCGACTCCCTCAAGGTCGTCATTAGAGAAGGAGATGGGGGGATGAGCTACCCTCCTCCGCTTTGTCCCTACACCATCGCTCACCGTCATAATTTGTCGAGAATATGTCTTCCGAGCCGATGCTGATGTACCACCCGAGGCCAGCCCACCGTATATCACATTCAAGTGCATGATCAGCTCAGGCATTTGATGGACAACCTGCTTGGTGTCGTGGGTCGGTCGAATAGTTCATGTGGGTACTCCTCCATTGTGCCCCGGCCATTAATGAATATTCGAAGATGTCCGTCCTGAATTAGTCGCTCGATGTCCTTCTTCAAGGTGTAGAACTCGTCGGTATCATGGCCGTGGTCCCGGTGATATCGACCGTACTTTTGCTGATTTCTTACGACGGGCTTTGACTTCATCTCTGGAGGGGAGTCTTTAAGAAGCCAGTTTGCCATGGCCGCTGTCATCACCTTTGCCAAGGGGGCATTGAGCCTCGTGTAGTGAGCCTCGGGCACTCCCTCGAGCCTGTTTCTCGCAACGGGGTTCCTGGGGGGAGAAACCCTCTCAGCGGGCCGGGGCGGTCTTGCCCCCGGGGCCTTCTTAATCGCACCCTCGGTCGCTTCCTTGGTCGCGCCCTCGGAAGCGGTCTTGATCACGCCCTTGGGGTGGTCCTCCTGTCTCGGTCGATTACTAGGCCTTACTTCGGTACGGGGAGCTTTGGCCGGTACGGCCTCCTTCAACGTTCCCAAAGCCTCCTCACTAAGCATGAACTTCTCCACCTGGGTGAAGAGGGCGTCGAGGTCGACAGGCGGATCATGGAACATCGATTTGAGTAGACTCCTATTTGCCAGCCCTTTCTTGAATGCTGCTATGACGAGCTCATCTCCGCATCTCGTCTCGCTGAGCCTTTCTTTATTAAAGTGATGTAAGAACTTTCTGTAACGGCCTGTTACTGTACGTATGTATTTTGTACGTGTTCCCATTAGTAGATTTATTTGAATTATTGTCTTATGATTTTGTTATTAATTTTCATAGTTAGATAGCGTGATCGGACCACGTATTCATGATCCTCACGACCTAGCGATCACATTGGTATCTTCTTCATAACTTTTGTTTGACGTTGATTGCAGGGGCAAGATCGTATAATCCAATTATTCTAACCAGAAATTTTCCTAACCTAATCTTAGATACATCAATCTTCTAAATCAGATCGTGATCGTAATGAATCCTATGTCACAACTCAATCATTCCCTCCTAATCAATTCCCGATAAAACCGATTCTCCGAATTCAATCTTAACCCAAGATTTTTAATCAAATCGATTTCCCTAATCTAATTCAAATAAGTCTTAATATCTCGACCAAATCTAAAAACCGGTAATCTAAAAAGATCTTAATGTTGATTTGCTAATCAAATCGTAACCAACCAATCTTCCTGATATCTTAACTATATGATTCTCCCAATCGTATCTTATCCTGAGACCTTAACTAAACTTCTTAAACAAATCTGAATAGATAAATCAAATATCATAACCAAACGCATAGTATCTTATTTCAAATACTGACTAAATTGATTCCCTAGAATCAATAACCCTACCAAAATTATCATCTTAATTTATATATATTAATTAATTAAATTCTTTTAATCTATTATCTTAACTAATCTCTAATATCCTTTCCCTAATAATAAATTTAATAAATCTTTTAACTTAACAGATTTGCTAATTCTCATATCCCAACAACCTCTTCCACATCCACAACCCAACAACCCACGTAATCCCCAGGCGCAACACCCGTATCATCTCAGCCCGCAACCACGTCCTCACATCCGCAACGTGATCATTGCATGCGGATAATATCCACGCAATCCCCCCCACGTTCAAGACCTCTGCACAAAATCCCAACGATTCCCCATTAAAATCTCAAACTGCTCCCCTCTCTTTTTCATAAAGCCATGCAGCAGAGGCTTACACAAACCCGCATGTAGCACTGCAGCTCTTCTTCTCTTCAAAGCCTATACAAACCCATGCAATCCCCCATTTAACATGAGGAGCTTTCCCTCCTCGGTGCCTTCCCACGCCACTTCTGTCCTCCCCCGAAACTCCCAAACTTCCTCCTCCAACCCTCTCCGGCGAGCCGCGTGCCTCGCCTCCACTCCCTCTTTGCAACCTAGGAGCCCAGGCGACCCTCCCCTCGCCGAACGCTGAAGCCACACATCACCGCTGTCGCCTGCACCCAGCCCCGCAGGCGACCTAATCACCTCCAATCTCCCTCACCCTCTCTCGCTCCGACCTCCGGTGAACGAAGCCCAGCGCCTCGCCCTCCTTCTCCGACAAGAGCCGCTCCTCCACTCACACCTCACCCCCACCTGTTCTTTCTCAGTCTCCCTCCGACCCCCGGCGAGTCGCCATCTTCCCCAATGCCTCAAACCATCGCCCTGACTCCTCCCGTCGTCACGAACCCCACAACCCTCCGCTTCTCACCCCGAGCGTCTCCTCCTCTCTCAACCTCACCGCGACCAAACTTCGCCACCTTCGACCTGCAGACCTCTGACGAACTCCACCCCCTTCTCCAAAACTCGACTGCCGCCCTTCAGTACACACCCCACTGTCCACACCCCAGCTCCGCTCAATGCCGACCACCCCACTTCGAAACACAGCCGCTCGTTTCCCCTCCACCACACATACCCTCAACCCAACGCGGACGAGATCCTTCCCTCCCAACGAGTTCTCGGTGACCACCCTGAACCACGCCATCAAATGCAACATGGGTCCACGTCGAAAGAGCCTCCGAACTACGACGCTTCCACCGCCTCTACAGTCGTCGCGTCGTCGCCCCATGGCCGACTGCAGCTGCCCATCGCCACTGCCTCGCGCCATCGCTCGCATGACTAACGTGAGTAGAGTCAGAGTGAACTCAACACATGAACGGTGAGTTACTTTATTTCTCACGTGAACAGTAAATAGGCTGTTTTTTTATTATCTTATATTATTAGAAAGTAAATTTGCATGATAGTATACTACATTAGTAACATGCTAGCATGTTAGTGAACTATATGTACACATCAAGTTAATTATAAGTTTATATATTATCACATATATAAACAAATGTGACAGCAAGTGGATTTATAAACATATTATATAAATCAATATGTCAGTATGTATACACTTTCATACCTACTGTTATGTATAAACATGTGTATATAGGTATGCGTATATATGTATTAGTTTTAATATTATTGGTTAATAACTTCTAACTTAATATCGCAGATCCTACATCGCAGATAATTCACGCCCATCTAATGATCATGTGGGCACCCAGAAACATTTCGTTCAGGCATGTATTATCACCTGCAAATTTACAGATATCAAATGTTTTGTCGTTTTAAAAACGTTCACTCTTATTGCTTGTGCCATCTTATCTTTGAATTGTTCACCCCTTATAAGTTGTGGTATTGGGCCTTCGGGCATATACAGACTACTTGGCTCTCAGGCATTTACAGACATTCGGCCTTCGGGCACTTACGGAATATTGGGCCCGCGGGGCATTAACGGAATGGTAGCCACACAACAAACATTGAACTATACGGATACACATATTGACACTTACGAGTGGGGTAGTCCATTGTAGTAGAGATCGAAATGCTAAATTTCACCCCATTGATGAACTTGACCGTCACCTGGCCGGGTCGGTGAGTATAGAACCATGAGTAGCTTCCGTTGGTTTGGATGTAATTGTAGTTTTCTTCCGCCTTAGACATTGGACTTGTCACTAGAGTAGGAGATTGAATGACACACTATTTTACTTCTGTTGTTGCTGTTATAAATTGTGTAACCTGCCAGCTCCTCTTACCTTGCTCATGTACAAATGCCATACAAATCCCATGCTTACTACTTTGCACATTACAAATGCCATGCTTACTACTTTGCACATTACACTTGCCATGGTCACTGCTTTGCACACTACACTTGCTATGTTCAATACTCCATGCACCACTTGTATACCACACTTTGCCATGTTTACTATACACACCACACCTTGCCATGTTCTCTACTTTACGCACTACACTTTGCATGTTCATTACTTTACACACTACACATTGCATGTTCACACGTTTTCTGACGTTGTTACACTTTCCTTAACCGTGCGCATGTTATGTTTCCCCACCTTTAAAAGCTTTGCAAACTATATTATTATCTTGCCGATGGTCCATTATTTCTAACGTTTTAAATCTTACCGAGCGACCCTCGCTGATGTATATTTCGATGTTGTCTATCTTGTGGAATATACGTCAGGTTTTGAGACAGATTTTACAGAGGAGCATACCTCGAGACTGAGCTAGTTGACCAGGAGTACCTAGACGCTGAGATCCACTGCGGGGAACGACGTGCTTTCACAGCGCTACAATAAATTCATATTTGTGCTGTATTTTATCCAGGGTATTTCATTTTGTGTAACTGTTGGTAATGGCCATGCTAGGACTTAATTCTTTTGTGTACTTGTAATCTGGACTTGAAGTTGTAATAATAATATTTGTGTTGTTCTGGTATTCGTAAGCAAGAACCTGCCGATCTTAATACACTAACGCTTATTGTGCTTAAGTCAAAGAAGGAAGAAAAAAAGTACTCCTCATTTGCTTTAAGCACATGCAGACCCACTCGTGTCCTCGTTCCCCAGTATAATGAGAAGCGGGGCGTGATAGGTTTTAGTGGTGGCCCATGTAGGTCTTGAACCTGCGAAATACTTGGAACAATATGGATGTCATTATTAGCTAGAGTGTCTAGATAAATATTGTACGCAAATGTTTACTTTATTTGTTAGTAGCATGGCAGGAAGACGTAATACTCGACCTGGAGCCGGCGCTGTTAGAGACAGAGATGGTGACTTCCACCAGCTTCTTGGAGTCATGAGAGCGATGCTAGAGGTTCAGCACCATCTGGTTCAGCAGGGACAGTGGACTACACCCGTTGCGCCACCTCACCCCCACTTAGAGCCTGGAGCCAAGCAATTCCAAGATATTCGTCCAAAGAGCTTCTCCAGATGAGAGGGTCCACTAGGGGGGCGAAGAGTGGATTCGTAGCACTGTGGATGACTTGGGTCTTTCCCGAGTCAATCCAATCGAGTGGGTGGAGCTAGCTAAGAAGCAGTTGATGGATAATGCCCGCAACTGGTGGGATGCTTAGGAGACCAGGCTGATCAAACCAATTCCATGGGCTACTTTCTGTCAGAGGTTTGACGCTCAGTATTTTCTCAAGGCTACGAAGAGAGAGATGCATCAACGATTCATCAACTTAGTCTAGGGCACCATGACTGTTGAAGAGTATGATGCTGAGTTCGCCATGATGAGCCGCTTTGCCCCTACTCTGTTGGCAGACCCGGAGGAATATGCTCACCGTTTCTTACAGGGCTTGGATCTGGACATTCATGCTTAGATGTCGTCGGCCACTTTTAATACTCACGAGGAAGTCCTGGTAGCAGCGAGGAAGCATGAGCTGATCATGAATCAGAAGAAAGCGCGTCAGGCAGGCACGCGCCCTCATGAGTTACCAAGGAATGATCTCCGACAGACTCAGATCACCAACTTCAAGAGGCATGCAACCCCGGTCAACGCTCTGTCTACACTGTTGTGTCACCATGGTAACCGACAATGGCATGTCAAGAAGGATTGTCGTTTACTGTTGAACCAGTGTTTGGCATGCGAGACACCTGATCATATTGCAAGGAACTGCTCTCGTCGCACTAGAAATTCTGTGACCCAATCTATGGTAGCATTAGGATCAACCCAACAAGGACCACCTTTGGCTCCTCAGCGTCAAGTTCCTCAACAGGCCAAGCTCGAACACAGTCGGTGCCATACATACTCTATGGTCGTCGAGAAAGTTAGAGACGACGAGCTAGTGACGAATGACGACGTCTGAACCCTGTTCTACCAGCGCATTTAATGATTCACATCATAAATGTTCTTATCTTTGCTTTGTCACATCTTAGATGTATCTTTTGCCTTTACTAGTGCTACTTCACCTATCCGGTGGTTCTTTACTCAAAACCTAACTTAAGAAATTCCGAGGACGGAATTTTCATAAGGTGTGTAGAATGTAACGGTATGTTTCTGTACGTACGTATTTCGTATGTATTTCCATTAGTAGATTTATTTGAATTATTGTCTTATGATTTTGTGATTAATTTTCATAGTTAGATCGCATGGTCAGACCACGTATTCATGATCCTCACGACCTAGCGATCACACATTGGTATCTTCTTCATAACTTTTGTTTGACGTTGATTGCTGGGGCGAGATCGTATAATCCGATTATTCTAACCAGTGATTTTCCTAACCTAATCTTAGCTACATCAAGCTTCTAAATCAGATCGTGATCGTAATGAATCCTATATCTCAACCCAATCAATCCCTCCTAATCAATTCCCGATAAAATCGATTCTTCGAATCCAATCTTAACCCAAGATTTTTAATCAAATCGATTTCCCTAATCTAATTCAAATAAGTCTTAATATCTCGACCAAATCTAAAACCAGTAATCTAAAAAGATCTTAATGTTGATTTCCTAATCAAATCGTAACCAACCGATCTTCCTTATATCTTAACTATATGATTCTCCCAATCGTATCTTAACCTGAAACCTTAACTAAACTTCTTAAACAAATCTGAATAAATAAATCAAATATCATAACCAAACGCATAGTATCTTGTTTCAAATCCTAACTAAATTGATTCCCTAGATTTAATAACCTAACCAAAATTATCATCTTACTTTATATATATTAATTAAATAAATTCTTTTAATCTATTATCTTAACTAATCTCTAATATCCTTTCCCTAATAATAAATTTAATAAATCTTTTAACTTAACTGATTTGCTAACTCTCATATCACAACAACCCTTTCCACATCCACAACCCAACAACACACGTAATCCCTAGGCGCAACACCTGTATCATCTCAGCTCGTAACGACGTCCTCACATCCGCAAGGTGATCCTTGCATGCAGATAATATCCATGCAACCCCCCCATTCAAGACCTCCGCACAAAATCCCAACGATTCCCCATTAAAATCTCAAACTGCTCCCCTCTCTTTTTTATAAAGCCATGCAGCGGAGGCTTACACAAACCCACATGTAGCACTGCAACTCTTCTTCTCTTCAAAGCCTATACAAACCCACGCAAGCCCCCATCGAACATGAGGAGCTTTCCCTCCTCGGTGCCTTCCCGTGCCACTTCCGTCCTCCCCCAAACTCCCAAACTTCCTCCTCCAACCCTCCTCCGGTGAGCCGCGCGCCTCGCCTCCACTCACTCTCCCTAACCCAGGAGCCCAGGCGACCCTCCTCTCACCGAACGTCGAAGCCACACATCACCGCTGTCGCCTGTACCCAGCCCCGTAAGCGACCTCGCCACCTCCAATCTCATTCACCCTCTCTCGCTCTGACCTCCGACGAACGAAGCCCAGTGCCTCGCCCTCCAGCTCAGAGGAGAGCCGCTTCTCCCCTCACACCTCACCCCTACCTGTTCTTCCTCAGCCTCCCTCCGACCCAAGGCGAGTCGCCATCTTCCCCAGCACCTCAAACCATCGCCCCGACTCATCCCGTTGTCACAAACCCCACAACCCACCGCCTCTCACCCCGAGCATCTCCTCCTCTCTCAACCTCGTCGTGACCAAACTTCGCCACCATCGACCTGCAGACCGCCGACGAACTCCACCCCCTTCTCCAAAACTTGACCGCCGCCCTTCAGTACACACCCCGCCGTCCACACCCCAGCTCCCCTCAATGCCGACCACCCCTCTTCGAAACACAGCCGCTCGTTTCCCCTCCACCACACATACCCTCAACCCAACGCCGACGACCTCCTTCCCTCCCAACGAGCTCTCGGTGACCACCCTCAACCACGCCACCGGACGCAACATTGGGTCCCCATTGAAAGAGCCTCCGAACAGCGACGCTGCCATCACCTCTACAGTCGCTGCGTCGCCGCCCCACGCCCGACTGCAGCTGCCCATCCTCGCCGCCTTGCTACATCGCTCTCACGACGGACATGAGCGGAGTCAGAGTGAACTCAACAAGTGAATGGTGAGTTACTTTATTTCTTACATGAACAGTAAATAGGCTGTTTTTTATTATCTTATATTATTAGATAGTATATTTGCATGATGGTATATTACATTAGTAACATACTAGCATATTAGTGAACTATATGTACACATCCTGTTAATTATAAGTTTATATATTATCATATATATAAACAAATATGACAGCAAGTGGATTTATAAACATATTATATAAATCAATATGTAAGTATGTATGCACTTGCATACCTACTGGTATGTATAAACATGCGTATATAAGTATGCGTATATATGTATGGGTTTTAATATTATTGGTTAATAACTTCTAGCCTAATATAGCGGATCCTACCTCACAGATAATTCACGCCCATCTAACGATCACGTGGGCACCCAGAAACATTTCGTTCAGGCAAATATTATCACCTGCAAATTTACAGATATCAAATGTTTTGTCGTTTTAAAAACGTGCACTCTTATTGCTTGTGCCATCTTATCTTTGAATAGTTCACCCCTTATAAGTTGTGGTATTGGGCCTTCGGACATATACAGACTACTTGGCTCTCGGGCATTTACGAACATTGGGCCTTCTGGCACTTACGGAATATTGGGCCCGCGGGGCATTTACGGAATGTTAGCCACACGGCAAACATTAAACTATATAGATACACATATTGACACTTATGGGTGGGGTTGTCTACTGTAGTAGAGATCGGAATGCTAAATTTCACCCCATTGATGAACTTGACCGACACCTGGCCGGGTCGGTGAGTATAGAACCACGAGTAGCTTCCGTTGGTTTGGGTGTAATTGTAGTTTTCTTCCGCCTCAGACATTGGACTTGTCATTAGAGTAGGAGATTGAATGACACACTATTTTACTTCTATTGTTGCTGTTATAAATTGTGTAACATGCCAGCTCCTCTTACCTTGCTCATGTACAAATGCCATGCTTACTACTTTGCACATTACAAATGCCATGCTTACTACTTTGCACATTACACTTGCCATGGTTACTGCTTTGCACACTACACTTGCTATATTCACTATTCCGTGCACCACTTGTATACCACACTTTGCCATGTTTACTATACACACCACATCTTACCATGTTCTCTACTTTACACACTACACTTTGCCTGTTCATTACTTTACACACTACACATTGCATGTTCACACGTTTTCTGACGATGTTACACTTTCCTTAACCGTGTGCATGTTATGTATCATCACCTTTAAAAGCTTTGCAAACTATATTATCATCTTACCGAGGGTCCATTGTTTCTAACGTTTTAAATCTTGTCGAGCGTCCCTCGCTGACGTATATTTTCATGTTGTCTATCTTGTGGAATATAAGTCAGGTTATAAGACAGATTTTGCAGAGGAGCATACCCCGAGACTGAGCTAGTTGACCAGGAGTACCTGTACACTGAGATCCACTGCGGGGGAACGCCGTGCTTTCACAGCGCTGCAATAAATTAATATTTGTGCTGTATTTTATCCATTGTATTTCCTTTTGTGTAACTGTTGGTAATGGCCATGCTAGGCCTTAATTCTTTTGTGTACTAGTAATCTCGACTTGAAGGTGTAATAATAATATTTGTGTTATCCTAGTATTCACAAGCAAGAACCTACTGAGCTTAATACACAGACGCTTATTGTGCTTAAGTCAAAGAATGAAGAAATAAAAGTACTCCTCCTTTGCTTTAAGCACATGCGGACCTGCTCGCGTCCTCGTTCCCCAGTATAATGGGAAGCGGGGCATGACACTTTCGGATAGTCTCTCCCTCCTTTTGGACCACCGTGAATAGATAGTTTGACGCCTTCCTCCTTCTCTGCCTGGCCAAGAACTGCTGACAGAACTTACATGAAAGATCACCGAACGAATCGATGGAGCGGTAGGGCAAGCCATTGTACCACTCCACTGCCGACTTCTTCAATGTCGTCTGGAAAGCTCGGCAAAGGAGCGCATCATCCGCTCCATGGATCTATATATGTCACGCCCCGCTACCCCAATTAGGGAGGGTCGACGCGACAAGTTACGGTATAGAATACCAAGCGCTAATGTGTACACCAAACATCTCGCAGGCCACGGCAACTGCTAAGAAAACACATGCAATAAAAGTACGAACTGGAAAAAAACAGAACAGTACAGCTCCAACACGGCAGAGAAAGTACAAGGTACAACAACACAGGCAAGAAAGTAAATCACACAGTCAGAACATCTCATCATCACAGAGTACTACAGCTACACAACTAGTACTGCACAAGTCCACTACACGACCCAGTAAAAGCTAGAGTCCCCACAAAAGTACAACTCAAACCTACGAGGTACAAGGGGCACGGGGGTACAAAACACTGCTCTCATTCACTCCCACCCCAAAACTACACTATAAGACCTACACTATCTACAATCTCTATAGATCCTACAGAGACGAGTTGCCCTCCACAGCGTGAGAATTGGTACCTAAACCTGGGGGAAAAAGGGACACGTCACAGCGTGCCCAATAGGAACTCCACAACCCTACCACTCTTAATCATAGTGCACAACAAAAGGCATCACGTTCAAGAGTTACAATTTTTTAATCATTATAAGTTAAGTTCTCATGTATGAATTCGAAACCTAATTAACGGGTCAGACATCGGGGGCTGGACCTCACCCGGTAAGGTGGGTGGAATGCTACGGCTTCTGGAGACAAGATCGTTCAAAAGAAGCCGTTCACCAACACAACCAACTCAACCACAACCCAACCTACTCCCTGCCTCTGAGGGCTCGTCAGGAGTGGTCCACAACTCAGCTGTCCATCCACATATGTCTTCTCATTACTTCGGTTTCCCCCAAACCCTCCCAAGGGCACCCACCCACCTCGAGTGGAACGAGTCAACCCTAGGTCTTCTTTTAACTAGCCTTTAATCCTAGTGTATTATGTATGCAAGGTGAGGTCAATTGCATTCTTTTTCTTTTCACATGAATAACCATAATCATGATATTGCATGTTTCATAAGCAATGTCCAACTCAAACTCGCAACATAAAATAACATTTCCACATGCAACCACTTTCAGTACTAATGCATTCAAATTAGCAATATTGAGCATCAATATCTCAACGTGGGAACAAAACACAACTCGAAACATCACTATACATTTCAGTTTGCTGAAAATTTACCAACAGTTATAAACATTAAAGGATATCAGCCATTTCCAATGCGAATTTGACAAAGGGTTGTAAACGAAAGTTGTAGATGCACTAGTTATTGTTTCAGATATCGAATATCAAAAAAATAGGGTAAGTGTGCTAATTATAGGGGCATGTTTACTAAGTTGTACCAATTTTTTTAAAATCCAGAAAACAGAACTCAACTTCAACAACAGATTTAACCCTATTGCATTCAGAATCTGAGTTTTTCACCCTAGGCAAAAATTGTAGCCCTTGAAATCTAGTTATCCAAAACGTATAAATTTGCAGCCCTTCAAATCTAGTTATCCAAAATGTATAAATTTGTAGAAAACAGATGAGTACATTTTACGTTACAGACAATTTCGTGTAGGGGTGCAAATTCTGCCAGTTTCTGCAGTTTTAATGTAACTTGGTTATTTCAGGATTTTACATGCACAATCAGGTCAGGAGCCCTAAATGAAAGTTGGAGTATACAAAAAGATCTTTCCACCATAATATATCCAGAATTTATTTCTATTTATACTGACTGCAGCACTAGGAACAACATACTACAAAATTTCAGCTTTTCAAGTGATTGATTTTGCTAGGAATTTCAAAAGGAACTTGTTCTTTTGAATTGTTGCACGCATGAACTTGCTAAGGATTCATGTGAAAAACATAAACTTGGACATAATTCCGTCATTATCTCAAAGAAACAACCAAGCATGCATCATACATCTTATTTCTACAACACTCTTCCCAATTTTCACAAAGAAAACTTAAGCATACTTGCATTCCTTTTTTCCCATTAACTACAACTAGAGGAAGAGTTGAGGAAAATCATACCTTCTTAGGCTCCAAGAGAAGTCTATGGCTTGAGTAGAAGCCTCCTCCTAGCCTTGGCCTCTTCCTTCCTCCTCCTCCTCCTCTTCTTCTTCTTCCTCTCTCCTTTCTCTTCTCTTTTCTCTCTTTTTTTGCTCAAGGAATTTCGGCCCATATGAGAGAATGAGGGAGATATAATGTAGAAGGGTTTATAAAAGAAAAGAAAGTGGTAGAATTATGTAGAAGGTTATAAGGGTACTTAATTAAAAGATCTTTTTTAAACATACCACTATTTACAAGTGTGCCATTACTCATTTCTTTTTTCTTTCTTTTTTTAATTGCCCTCCAACTTGCTTGGCTTATTACCTAGCACGCCATTTAAGGGATTCTTTTGCACAAAGCCCTCATTTCTTGCCAATTATGGAAATATACCCAATTTTGGGTATAAATGCAAAATTGAGGGGCATAAACGCAAATCTCTCCATTCTAGTGAACTGGCATGCACATATACAAAGAGACTAGGGCTAACTTAATGGCTTCTTAGTATTTACACACGAGGGTTGTTACACCATACCCTCCTTAGAACAAATTCCGGCCTCGGAATTTAACAGAATTAGGAGAGCCGATATTTACATACAACAACCAACAACAACAGAAAACATAAGATACAACAGTTATTGCTCAAACAGGCATGTATACTTCTCATGCATCTTATCTTCTCGCTCCCAAGTTGACTCCCCCGGAGACTCTTGTTGCCACATGACTCGCACTAAGTCAATGATCTTCTTCTTCAACATCTTCTGACTCCGGTCCAAGATAGCCACTAGCTGCTGTTCATAGGTGAGGTCTGGTCGTACTTCTATCTCTGAGAAATCTACGACATGACTAGAATCTCCCACATATCCCCTGAGCCGAGATACATGAAAAATACTGTGCACACCTTTAAGTGACGACGGCAACACTAGCCGATATGCAACTTCGCCGACCTTGGCGGAGATCTCGAACGGACCAATGTACCTAGGACTCAGCTTCCCACGATTGCCGAATCGGATAGTTCCACGAATCGGTGCGATCTTTAGGAACATGTAATCCCCTGGTTGAAATTACAAGGGGTGTCGCTCTGTATCAGCCCAATGCTTATATCGGTCTTGTGCGATGCGTAGATTTTCTCTGACTGTTCGCACCGCATCTGTTGTTGCCGCTACCAAGTCGGGTCCTAAAAACTCTCTGTCTCCAACATCATCCCAACTTAAGGGGGACCGACGTTGTCTTCCATACAGAGCCGCAAAAGGAGCCATATCGATGCTTGCTTGATGACTGTTATTGTATGCAAAATCAACCAGATTAGATGGTCCTCCCACGAACCCTTGAAATCAAGCATACACGCCTGCAGTATATCCTCGAGAATCTGAATGGTCCTTTCAGACTGTCCGTCAGTTTGAGGATGATACGCAGTACTGAAATTCAGACGCGTCCCCAGACTAGCCTGTAAACTCTTCCAGAAATGGGACGTAAATCTGCTATCCCTGTCGAATACTATACTCACAAGAACCCCATGCAGTCTCACAATCTCCTCCAATTACCTCTTATCCAGAATTTATGTGGACTATCCAACTCAGAACGGAATAAAATGTCCCGACTTGGTCAATCGATCTATGATGACCCAAATCGCATCATTACCTCTAGGTGTCCGAGGTAGACCAGACACAAAGTCCATAATCACATGTTCCCACTACCATTCTGGAATGGGGAGAGGCTGTAACAATCCCGCAGTCCTCTGGTGTTCAGCCTTCACCTGCTGTCAAACCAAGCAGAACGCCACACTCTTGGCTACACTCTTCTTCATTTCCGACCACCAATAATATTGCTTCATATCACGGTACATCTTGTTTCCCCCAGGATGAATAGAATATGAGGAATTGTGTGCCTCCTTTAATAATTCTTCCCGAATATCGCCACTTGGCATACAAACCCAGCTCCCAAATCTCAATGATCCATCTTCATGAACACAAAAAATGGATCGAAGTCCAGCTTCCATATGCTCTCGAATCCTCTTCAACTTAGCATCACCTGACTGGGCCGCCTTGATCCTGTTACCAAATTGGATTGGATCTGCAGTCCCATCATAATGGTCTGCTCTCCTGGGAGCACAACATCTATTCTCATTTGCCAGATTGCCCATCGAAGTTACAGCTGAGAAGTTAACCTCATCACAGTGGGTAATCGGATAAGAGCATCTGGCACCACGTTCACCTTCCCAGGGTGATATTGCAGATCGACATCATATTCAGCCATTAATTCCAACCATCGATGCTGCCTTATATTAAGATCATTTTGATTGACACATACTTCAGACTGTTATGGTCTGTGTATATCTTCATATGCTCACCTAGCAGAAAATGTCTCCACAACTTCAAGGCTAAGATCACCGCTGCCAATTCCAGGTCATGAGTGGGATAGTTCAGCTCATGTTCCTTGAAAAATCTGGAAGCATATGCTACAACTCGCCCACATTGATGAAGGACATATCCCAGCCCTCTCCCAGATGCATCACATAAAACTTCAAAACCACCCGAACGTTCAGGGATAGTTAAGATATGAGCAGTGGTCAACCGATGCTTCAGCTCATTAAACGCGCGCTGGTAATCCTCCGACCAGACATACGCAACATCCTTCTTTGTCAGATGAGTCAGAGGCGAGGCAATCTTCGAGAAATCCTTAATGAACTTCCGATAATATCCAGCTAACCCCAAGAAGCTTCGAATCTATATGACTGTCCGAGGGATAGGCCAACTTTCCACTGTGACAACCTTCTCAGGGTCAACAGACACTCCATCTTCAGAGACTATGTGCACAAGAAATGCAACCTTGGTCAACCAAAATTGACACTTACTGACTTGGCATATAGTCGGTGCTTCCTAAGAGTCTTTAAAGCTATCTGCAGATGCTTAGCATGCTCATCCTTATTCTTCGAGTAGACAAGAATGTCATCGATGAATACCACCACAAACTTATCTAAATACTCGAAGAAGACTTGATTCATCAGCCTCATAAAAGTAGTTGTGGCATTCGTCACTCCAAAAGGCATCACCAAAAACTCGTAGTGACCATATCGAGTCCTGAATGCGGTCTTCGAAACATCAGATTTCTGCACCTTCACTTGGTGATACCCACTTCTCAAATCCATCTTCGAATACACCCGGGATCCACCAAGCTGATCAATGATATCATCAATTCGGGGAAGAGGATACTTATCCTTCACAGTCACCTTATTCAATTCCCGATAATCGATACACATCTTCCGAGATCCATCCTTCTTGTTCACAAGCAACACTGGCGCTACCCGCGGTGACACACTTGGGCAGATCAATCCCCTATTTGATAAATCAGTCAACTGATTCCAAAGCTCAGCTAACTCTGGTGGGGCCATACGGTATGGAGTCTTTGCTATCAGTTGGGCACCCGGGATCAGATCAATAGTAAACTCCAGGGACCTATCTTGGGGTAATCCAAAGATATCATCTGGAAAGATGTCAAGAAACTCTTCGACAACCCTTGGTAACACCGGCTATACCTCCATGTCCAAATACACCACGATCATTGCTAGGAACTTCAACGGCTCAAGCTCACTACTACCATCCCGAAACTCAAACTCTGGATGGTCAGGGATCCAGAAAACTACCCTCCTTAGTCTATAATCTATATTAGAATAGAACATCCCTAACCAATCCATCCCAAACACTACCTCATAGCCGTGCAACTCAATCACTAGAAAGTTTGCATACAACGCTCATCCCCCTATCTCAACTGGACAGTTCCATATACCAAAAACACTACAAATGATCCCATTCCCAGTGTGGACATTCCAACTAGCAGCAAAAGAATCAACCACGATAGAGTGCTGAGTCACAAATTTCTTGGACAGAAAACAATGCGATGCCCCAGAATCAAATAGCGACAAAGAAGGGTAGGAGGCTATTCTAACAATACCTAAAGCATCACACCAATAAAACACAGCTATTGGCTAGCCAAAATAGTTAAAGCTACAACCAAATATGCTGCAGAGGGGTTAGAATCATACCAGTGATCACCCGACCAGTACCCCCCCGGAGTCCCTATCAGGGTCATGGTGAACTGCTGCCACCTCGACGGAGGAACTGCTCACGGGTACCCTCATCGCTACTGAGGAGGTGGAGGGGGTCCCCTCAGTACAGCCGGTCTCGGTCCTGGCAGTGCCGGAATGGCAATCCGCTGCGACGGTGGCAGAAGAGGTCTCTGCTGAGCGGGCCGAACTGCTGCTGATGTCGGTGATACTGGAGCATGACTCGACTGTGGGCAAAATCTGCCGATGTGACCCGGCTCTCCATATATGTAACACCTGGCACTCGAAACTCGACAGTCTCTATGCACATGCCCCGGCTTCCCGCATCTGAAGCATGAAGGCCCCTTCTGTGACAAAGGTGGAGCCTCGGTCGCTTGAATGTCACTTGCTGAACTGGCCCAGGTACGGTCCTCTGCTGAGTGACCGGTCGTCTGTCACTAACTGGTAATCTTCACAGACCTCGTAAGTGAGTCTCATGTCGTCTAGCTGCCTGTAGTACGGCCTCCTGAGTCAACAACTCCTGAGTAGACATGGCTGTCCGAAACTCTACATCTAGCCACATGCGAAAGCGCCTGGCTCTGGTGGCATCTGTCGCTACGAGCTCTGGTGCATACTTGCTCAGCAGCGAAAACTCTGCGTCGTACTCATCCACTGTCCTCCTACTCTGAGTCAAGTGCTCAAACCTCTGCCTCAACTCGTCCTTCGTCGCCTCCGGAAGGAACTTGGTCTCAAACAACTCCCGAAAAGTCTCCCAAGCAATGTTCCCTTTCAGTCGCCTCTCCTGGGTCTCCCACCAGTCTCTAGCCTGATGGGTAACCTGGCACCTCACCAATTCCACCCAACCGTCTCTGGGAAACTGGCACACGTCAGATCATCCCAGTATGTCATAGCCACTCATCTACCTCGAGGCTACTCTCCTTGCCCGAGAAATATCACAGACGCAGCACCCTAAACTCCTTGTAGCTCGGCGGCTTCGGCGCCGCTACCCTCTCCTTTAGCTGACTCATGCGCTCTAACACACCCATCATGACCTTAGCTATCAAAGCTGACTTTGAGGTCTTGTCACCTGAAGTCTGCACGTCACCAGCTGGACCAGTCCCGCCATCCGATGCTCCGGTCCCGTTGGAAGCCACATTCCTACCTTCCATTTGCAGGTGAGAAATAGAACAAACGAATTAGTACCATATACCGAAATATTGGAGCCTTACCGGTATTCCCTTTACGTGTATCGCTGTTAGGGCTGACCTGCATGGGCCACCACAAAACCTGTCATGCCCCGCTACCCTAATTAGGGAGGGTAGACGCGACAAGCTGCGGTATAGAATACCAAGCGCTAATGTGTACACCAAACATCTCGCAGGCCACTGCAACCACTAAGGAAACACAGTCAATAAAAGTACGAACTGGAAAAAAACAGAACATTACAGCTCCAACACGACAAAGAAAGTACAAGGTACAACAACACATGCAAGAAAGTAAATCACACAGTCAGAACATCTCAACATAACAGAGTACTACAGCTATATAACTAGTACTGCATAAGTCCACTACGCGACCCAATAACAGCTAGAGTCCCCACAAAGTACAACTCAAACCTATGGGGTACAAGGGGCACGAGGGTACAAAACACAGCTCTCATCTCACACACACCCCAAAACTACACTATAAGACACACACTATCTACAATCTCAACAGACCCTGCACAGACGAGCTGCCCTCCGGGGTCTCCGTCCTCGGTCCCGTCGCCTGAGAACTGGTACCTGTACCTGGGGGAAAGGGGACACGTCACAGCGTGACCAATAGAAACTCCACAACCCTACCACTCTAATCATAGTGCACAACAAAAGGCATCACGTTCAAGAGTTATAATTTTTTAATCATTATAAGTTAAGTTCTTATGTATGAATTCGAAACCTAAGTAACGGGTCAAACATCGGGGACTGGACCTCACCCGATAAGGTGGGTGGAATGCTACGACTTTTTGAGACAAGCTCTTACGAAAGAATCCGTTCACCAACTCAACCAACTCAACCACAACCCAACCTACTCCCCCGCCTCTGAGGGCTCGTCAGGAGTGGTCCACAACTTAGATGTCCATCCCCATATGTCTTCTTGTTACTTCGGTTTCCCCTAAACCCTCCCTAGGGCACCCACCCACCTCGAGTGGAACGAGTCAACCCTAGGTCTTCTTTTAACTAGCCTTTAATCCTAGTGTATTATGTATGCAAGGTGAGGTCAATTGCATTCTTTTTCTTTTCACATGAATAACCATAATCATGATCTTGCATGTTTCATAAGCAATGTCCAACTCAAACTCGCAACATAAAATAACATTTCCACATGCAACCACTTTCAGTACTAATGCATTCAAATTAGCAATATTGAGCATCAATATCTCAACGTGGGAACAAAACACAACTCGAAACATCCCTACACATTTCAGTTTGCTGAAAATTTACCAATGGTCATAAACATTAAAGGATATCAGCCATTTCCAATGCGAATTTGACAAAGAATTGTAAACGAAAGTTGTAGATGCACTAGTTATTGTTTCAGTTATTGAATATCAAAAAATTAGGGTAAGTGTGCTAATTATAGGGGCATGTTTACTAAGTTGTACCAATTCTATTAAAATCCAGAAAATAGGACTTAACTGTAACAACAGATATAACCCTATTGCAGTCAGAACCTGAGTTTTTCTCCCTAGGAAAAAATTATAGCCCTTGAAATCTAGTTATCCAAAATGTATAAATTTGCAGAAAATGGATAAGTACACTTTACGTTACAGACAATTTCGTGTAGGGGTGCAGATTCTGCCAGTTTCTGCAGTTTTAATGTAACTTGGCTATTTCAAGATTTTGCAGGCACAATCAGGTCAGAAGCCCTAAATGAAAGTTGGATTATACAAAAATAGCTTTCCACCATAATTTTTCTTGAATTAATTTCTATCTATACTGACTGCAGTACTAGGAACAACATACTACAAAATTTCAACTTTTCAAGTATTGATTTTGCTAGGAATTTCAAAAGGAACTTGTTCTTTTGAATTGTTGCACACATGAACTTGCTAAGGATTCATGTGAAAAACATAAACTTGGACATAATTCCATCATTATCTCAAAGAAACAACCAAGCATGCATCCTACATCTTATTTCTATAACACTCTTCCCAATTTTCATAAAGAAAACTTAAGCATACTTGCATTCCTTTTTTTTCCATCAACTACAACTAGAGGAAGAGTTGGGGAGAATCCTACCTTCTTAGGCTCCAAGAGAAGTCTATGGCTTGAGTAGAAGCCTCCTCCTAGCCTTAGCCTCTTCCCTCCTTCTCCTTCTTTTCTTCTTCTTCTTCTTCTTCTTCTTCCTCCTCCTCCTCTCTCCTTTCTCTTCTCTTCTCTCTCTTTTTTTTGCTCAAGGAATTTCGGCCCATACGAGAGAATGAGGGAGATATAATGTAGAAGGGTTTAGAAAAGAAAAAAGTGGTGGAATTATGTAGAAGGTTATAAGGGTACTTAATTAAAATATCTTTTTTAAACATACCACTATTTACAAGTGTGTCATTACTCATTTCTTTTATTTATTTCTTTTTTTAAATTGCCCTCCAACTTGCTTGGCTTATTACCTAGCATGCCAATTAAGGGACTCTTTTGCACAAAGCCCTCATTTCTTGCCAATTATGGAACTATAACCAATTTTGGGTATAAATGCAAAATTGAGGGGCATAAACGCAAATCTCTCCATTCTAGTGAACTGGCATGCACATATACAAAAAGACTAGGGCTAACTTAATGGCTACTTAGTATTTACACACGAGGGTTGTTACAACATAACTCCCATGTATCTCTGCACATGCTCTAGGGAATCACCCGAACCATCATACAGTTCAAATTGAGGGAGTTTGAACCTATGTGGTACCGGGGTTGAGATCACCCTCTTGGTCAGCGGGTTGGCCTCTTCGGGGTCAGGAGAGGCATAGGCGACCTTCGGGAGATGTTCTTGCCACCCTGGAATTCTCGCTGCTGATTGGAATCACCGGATGAGCCACCTCGGTGCTCAAGGGTGTTCCTCTCTCGCTCCCTGGGGGTTATACTTCGGTCGTGGCTCCGTCGCCGGTCATTACGCCTAGGAGAGTGGCGTTCTGACCAGTAGGGACTTCTGCTCTGGTGCGAGTGTCCTTCTTGCCTCGGGCTCTGTGATCTCTTGCGCTGGTGACTTTCAACAGCGTGGTTCAGCCTCAGGGTAGTTCGTACTCGCGGGGCCACTGCCCGGGGGACTCCTTGGCTCCCCTCTTGGAGTCTCTCCCTTGCGGTGACGATGAACCGACGCTATCGAATGTTCTTCATCGAGCTGCCTTTGCAGAGCGGCCGCTTCCTATTCGTCAAGCTGCCTTTGTTGGGTGGCCGCTTCTTCTTCGAACTGGGGGAGGAGGTCCGCCTCACGTTCTGGGGCCTAGAGGAGCCTTCGGACGGAGGGGGCCCCTGGGTCTAGTGGCGGTCTAGCTTTCCATCATCTTGGTGAAGGCTTCGAAGCTCTTGTAGACGTTGTGGGCCATGGCCTGAATAACAGCGACCGACCCCTCAAGGGGTAAATATAGTGGGGGAGTCCTTCCGGGAGAACTTGTCTCCTCGGCCATGTGCATCTTGCCACGACGGTAGCTGCGATGAATGCGTGATGGGTCTGACATGGGTGTAACCCTAGGTTCCCACAGACGGTGCCAATTGTTACGAGTCAAGTCCGCCTAATAATGAAATTTGTATATGGGGAATCAAGGGTACAATGATTACAAGTGGTTGGGTCGTAGAAGAGGCTAATACGCCTTAGAATGCGCTTTGTAGGCGAAGGATCCAAGGTCGCCGATTGGTCGCCGACCACTTGGTAAGTGGGTCGAGCTTCCTGCAGGAAGAACAGCTCATCAGAAAAGCTGGGTTGGCTATCAACCCGTAGCCTCTCCGATGGTTAAGTCAGTAAATGACTCTTTTAGAAGTAAGTTGGACACGCTGGCCGATCTTAAAGTAGAACGACTTTGCGCGGAGAGCTTAAGTGGAAGGCACAGATATATGGATGATATCCGACCATATTGTATTGAATGTGAGTTTATGATTTCAACTAACCAACCCCCTTATTGGTGGCTGGAGGGGGGTATTTATAGTGGTAAGAATCGGTTGAGCGCCGTCTAATCAAATGTCACTAATGTGATAGGTCGGTGAGGGTGTCAGTGATATTATCGCATCGCCTCAACCTAGAATTAATGGAATGCCAGAGTGTGTCAGAGATATTTGTGTATTAATGGAGACGCAACGGGCGACCATCAGTGCTCGTCTTTAACCTCTGGCATTAATTGGAGGCGTATGTGGCCCTACCTCACAATGTCAGAGATATTTGTGTCTGCTAGGTCGCCTTCGGAGAGATCCGAGCTCGGACTACGAGCTCGGTGTCCCAAGCCTTTCTCCGTCCGTCCTTCTTATTCGGTGAGTAGGCGAGCTTTCTCTACGCTAGGCTGGCAAGCCTCCCGCTCGACCAGCTGCCGAGCTCTTCTCTGGACTTTGTTGGCGAGCTTCTCGTTCAGCAAGGCGAGCTTCCCAGTGGTGAGGCGAGCTTTCCGTTTGGGCTTGTTCTTATTTTGACTAGTCAAAGAGTTGTTCGCTTGGACTTCAACTATTTGGGCCTTTATTCTCTGGGCCGGCCTTAAGGCCGTAATAACTAGTATTGTGGGGGAAATAGTGAATATTTTTATAATTATTGTCACGTTTTAGCTTTTATGTATGTTAATTAGAACGCTTTTTCCCCAAGTTTTTATTGCCCTTATTTTAAGCTGCTGGCAATCTACACAACATCTCGAAAAGAAATCGAGCGTCATATTTCCCACCCTAAGCTCATTTGGTCATGTCTCGATTCAAGTATAAATTCCTAGTAAATGAATTAAGCTTTTTACATTTGAAAACGTTTAAGAAAGTAATTGATGACAAGGGGATGGCTTTATATTGCATATGTCACAAGTGGGTCTCCAATATATAAAAGGATTTAATGTAGAAAAGGTGGCACCTGATCTAATAGATCAGGTGTCAGACACAAAAAAGTGGAAAGTACTAGCCGCACATGTGCTTGTACTCATTGTGGGGCCCACCTTTTTGTGTTTTAGCAACTGATCTATTAGATCAGGTGCCACCTGATCTACATGAATCTCTATATAAGAACTCTTATGAAACTCTGGGAAATTTTTTGAGGTAGGAATTGCAGCTAAGTGATATATGAACCAAGTGCCATATGAATCAAGGTACATGATCATATAGAGATGTGGAGCAAGCCAACCCTCATGGGGAACCACATTTAGAATTAACAGGGGTCACTTTTAGAATCTCAAGTGAAGCAAGGTACAACATCATAAAGAGATGTGGTGCAATCATCCCTTAAATCACAAAGGAACTACCTTTAGATTTTATGGGGGTCACTTTCAGAATCTTATAACATTTCTTAGACATGACTTTCACCCACGGATGTGCCTATGGGCAATAGCCCTTAATTAATCCATCGTCAAAAACTCGTCTATTGGATACACACCGCTGTTATATACAACGATCTATGATTTCTTATTTGATGATAACAAACCTTTATGAACATTTTTGATGTGTTTATGAAGTATTTTCAGTATCAAATAAATATGGAGAGCATAGTGGCAAACTTGTGAATATAGTCAGTGGCAATGGTGCAAATTATGAGCAGGAGATGGAGAGATGGCAAACTTGTGACTAATGTCATTTGACTTAGTCAACATCATCTACTAATTCCATGGAGGGATAGGTAGCTAAGATGGGCTAAATTGAAGATTTAAAAAAGGTAAAAGAGTCCTACTTGTACATGGATTGATCAAGTTTATTGCACCAAGGAGATACATTGATTGGTCATCAATTTTGAAAGAGTCCTAGTGGATCTAGAAGAATCCAAGAGCAATCAATTTAAGTTGAAGATTATAACTAAGGAGGAGTTCTTGTTGAAGTAAAACTCTTGGGTCCATGCTAAAAATATATATGTTTCCTAGCCCTCGTAGGAAAACCCCAAGAGAGCATAAACCCTATAGCCGGCCCTAGGCATCCCCTCTCATCATCTTGGCTGAGCAATCTCTCCCATGCAAGCTTCATAGTCCTCATCATCTTCAAAGAAGCCAAAGCTCCAAGCTCATCTTGTCGCAAGCTCATCTCCAAGCATATTTTACGTTGCCACAAGCCATCTTCTTCCAGCCATCTACGCAAGGGACAGTAGGGGTCAATTGTTCAAGCAACAAGTACAAGGAAAACTCTTCATCCAAGCAACCAAAGCCATCTCCTACAAAGCTCCGAAGCCAAAGTCTCATCAAGCACCCAAGAAGAGCTCTCGGCAAAGCATGTGCTTGAATCTAAACTCATGGACAAGAGCAATTTCAAGCACCCAAGCCCCCAAATTTCTTCCAAGGCCCTAGCATATCTCAAGATCATCATCAAGGCAGAGAAAGCACTTCAATCTATACAAAAATCTCAAAGAAATCGACTTGGAGTTGATATGTAAGCTTGCTGCGTTGCTGACCCAGTCGTCGACCAAGTTTCACCGAGCTAACAAGCTTGTTGGCTTATGCACACACCGTGCCAATTTCGCTACTGACTCGTACCCGCATCACTTGGAGGACTCCAAATCACGACACCCCTCTTTTTCGCCATCCCCATAAGCCAGGCTCGTTGGAACCACGCGACAAGGCTCATTGGAACCACGCGCCAGATGCTTTGCTGACCCGTAGGCGCATGGTTACTTAGCGCACCGACCTATCAAGTCACGCAAGCACCAGATAAATCTATTGACCGAGCAGAATCGAACTGCTGACTGAGCCAAACAGAAATTCCACGAGCCAACATTGGTTGCATTGCAAGCAAACCACTTCCAGACAGATTTGATTAACCAATTATGGAAGGATATATCTTTTGATCCAGAGATCGGTTTGGGACACTGTTTCTGCCAGTGCGTAGCTAACAGCGTGCTAATCAATAAGAACTATCCAAACATCACAAACTAAGCACTCTAAATTCTTTTTCTTATTATTATTTTTGATAGTGCTGGAAGATATCTGTATTAGTTTTTATTTTCGTTTTGGGGTTCTTTTGGGGCTCTTGACTGGTTGGGCTAGTCAAAAGTAAGTATTTGCTAGAATAGTAGTTGTTGAATCCTTGAGCTGGCATTCGATGGAAGATTCATATTATTGCCAACGAGCCCACCAAGATATTTTCTGAGCCCACTAAGCCTTCAGATCCCATTATTATAGCCAAGCATCGACCCAGTCAACACCCACGTGTCATTTTCTCGTTGAGCTTCTGTAGCTCAAGGAGGTAATCAATAATAGCTCATAATTGGCAGGAGGCATGAGCGACAGTTACCCCTATTGATGAGGGAAGACCATGCTATCATAATTGGTGACCGTTAGCTCTTCCAACGTCACTGAAAAGACTCCAAAGTCTATAAATACAAAGAGAACAATCAGAAGAAGGGACCCCTCCAGAGGTACGAAAGATCTATTACTTTCATATTCTACGTTCCACTCTATCTTTCTTCCTCCAAACAGCTCGCGATGAATGACTCGAGGTGAACCTCCATGGGTCAATCTCGACAGTCCCGAGTCTTTCCTTAAGGTTCCCTTCTAACTTAAGCATCGGAGGGGATTTGGATCAGAACTCAGATCTAACCCTCTGACGTTTGTTTGTGGCGTAGGAGATCAAGTCACGACCCATCTGAAGGGTCGAACGATAGCTCCAGTCATCAGCTGTTCAAGTATCATCCTAGCCAAAGGGTCGAATGACCATCGTATTCATCTTCGGGGTCGAGCGAACTTCTGCATTACATCCTTGTCCCTATCACCGTCGACCCTGGTTCTACTAACCGAGGGTCCCACTCCACCAGTTGACGAGGATCCACCTCAACAGAGAAGTCCACGTCAGACCTGATACAGTTATCGCCAATTTTGGCTTTAACAGTTGGTGACGTCTGTGGGAAACACCAGTCAACATCCCGAAGAAACCAAAGCCCAATGTCGACTGGACCCAATTACAACGGAGCACTCTACGCTCTAGTTGAGGAAACATTGAACGAGGGTGTTCCAAACACGAATCCTGAAGACCAGAGATCCCTATCCAATGCATAATTGGTCACTCAGGAACAATTCAACAAGTTCACTGAGAAGATTGAAAGTATCTTGGCTGTGTTAGCCACCGCTATTCAAAGAGATATGGAGCACCCATAACCAGGAGAAGCGCGAGCTACTCAAGGAAACCAAGGGCCTAACGAGCAAGGACTCGAGCAATAAGAGAACTTATAGCCAAATACCATTCCTCCATCTCAACAGAATGTAGAGGTGGGGAATAACTTCCTCACCTTTGGGCATAATAGAGGTCCAGGGCCCTCCAATAATAAGCGAACTACCTGCAACATCTTGGATCAGGAGAGAGATAACATCATCCAGGATCGTAGCCCACCAAATCTTGTAGCTGGCATGAAGAGAAAGGAGAGGGAAACAAGCCCCAACCATTCTTCAAGGCTACTCATCAGCAACAGGAGGAAAGATATGCTCCGCTCGTTCTTCCTGCCAACCGGAGGACTCCTCTGAATGATAGGATCATGTCTGCCCCATTGCTCCCCAATTTCAAGATCCCAGCCTTACAAATGTATGACGATAACCGTATTTGTGCTGAAGATGACTCCTTCATCGGGGTGAAGCCACGCCAGCGATTGAAAATGGGACCCATGAACTGGCGTCTCCGGGTTGAGGGGACTAGGATTGGACTCCACGGATGGATGTTGACCTAGCTTCGTGGTTTCTCCGTAATCCTGCAACATGAGAAGATCGTTAGGGGTCGGGGTTGGGGCCCGACCAATCCCCCTCCGACGCTCAAGTTAGCTTCTCATAGATAAAAAGTATTAAGCTATATCAAAGAGAAGACATTAGAGAATGTGATGAAAAGTGTATATTGTTGAATCATGCTTAGCCTTTGTTGGGGATCTATTGTTGTAGATCTGCCCTCCTCCCTTCATCTTTTTGGAGTATTTATCCCCCCTTTCATGGTTTGTAACTTCCCACTCATGAAGTGGTCTCCCCCTTGTAACCTCCCCCATTAATCTCTCTTTATTTTAGCCATTTATTACCCATTTTAAGGCTATTCAAGTGGCCTATAAATATGATCTAACATCACGATGGAAGGTGGGGGTTTGACTTATTCCACCAAGTATAATGGGCCAAGTGACCAATGAGTTGGCAATTTGACACGGTAAATGTTTACCTTCCTTGGCGGGCATCGAGGCTATTGGGCCGAGACGTACCGTTTGTATTAGGCCTTGCTCATTAAGTAGAATTCATCAAATCATTTCGTGGGCCAGACCCATGGCAAAATTGGTATCAACAATTCCCCATCACCCGAGCTCAACCTCCATAAAGGTTAAGGTCGAGTGATGTGATAACCATGAGGAAGAAATAATTTTGGTCGAGCAGTCTGGTAGCGTAAAGGAATGTCATTCGGTTGCGAGGGGATGGCCCCTTCATCTTACGACCGACGATGAGGATTGTCATTCGGTTGTGAGGGGGTGACCCCTTCGGTTTACAGCCGACAACGAGCACTGTCATTTGGCTGCGAGGGGGTGGCCCCTTCGACTTATGGCTGGCGACGAATGTCTTTCAGTGGTGAGTGGTTGGTCCCTCGACTTACGGCTAATGACATATGTCGTTCGGTTGCGAGGGCCTGGTCCCATCGGCTTACGGTCGAAGACAAAAGTTGAGTCGTTCAGTGACGAGGGGTTGGCCCCTCGACTTACGGCTGACGACGAATGTCGTTCAGTGGCGAGGGGTTGGTCCGTTGGCTTACCATTGATGATGAGGATTGAGTCAGTAGCGAGGGGTTGGCCCCTTGGCTTACGACTGCCGACGAGGATTGTCGTTCAGTGGCAAGGGGTTGGCCCCTTGGCTTACTACTGACGACGAGGATTGACTTGTTCGGTGGGGAGGGGTTGGCCCCTCGACTTACGGCTGACGACGAATGTCGTTCAGTGGCGAGGGGTTGGCCCCTCGGCTTACGGCTGACGATGAATGTCATTCAGTTGCGAGGGATTAGCCCCTCGGCTTATGGCTGATGACGATGATTATCATTCAGTGGCGAGGGGTTAACCCCTCGACCTACAGCTGAAGACAAGGATTGATTCATTCCGTGGCGAGGGGTTGGCCCCTCGATTTCAGTTGACGACGAATGTCGTTCAGTGGCGAGGGGTTGGCCCCTCGGCTTAATGTTGTTCAGTGGCAAGGGGTTGGCCCTTCGGCTTACGACTGACGAAGAATTTCATTCAGTTGCGAGGGGTTGGCCACTTGGCTTACGGCTGATAACGAGGATTGTCGTTCAGAGGGCGAGGGGTTGGCCCTCGGCTTACGGCTGATGACGAATGTCGTTCAGTTACGAGGTGTTGGCACCTTGGCTTACGACTGACGATGAATGTCATTCAGTGGAGAGGGGTTGGTCCCTCGACTTACAGCTGACGATGAGGATTGAGTCGTTCAGTGGCGAGGGGTTGGCACCTCGGTTTACAACTGAATGTCGTTCAATGGAGAGGGGTTAGCACCTGGCTTAATGATGACGACGAATGTCGTTTAGTTGTGAGGGTTTGGCCCCTCGGCTAACAGTTGACGACGAAGCTTGTCGTTCAGTGGCGAGGGGTTGGTCCCTTGGCTTACGGCTGACGACGAGGATTGAGTCGTTGGGCTGTCCCCTCGGCTTACGGCTGACGACGAATGTCATTCAGTGGCGAGGGGTTGGCCCCTTGGTTTACGACTGACGACGAATGCCATGCCTTAATTGTACTGCTCTCGCAAAACGACTTGGTTATACAACCCATCCTCAAGTGCATAACAAGGTTAGCTTGCGAGGGAGTGGCCCACGGTCGTATCTTTGAACGATTTGCTACACATCCCGAGCCGACTTGAGAGCCTGCACACTGTTCGTAAAGTGGGAAAAATGGCTGATCAAATGCCCATTTAGGGTGCACTTATCGGAAGTATGTCAACTCATCAAGAAAACGTTGGTTTATTAAAGAGTATTCTTAGATCGGTTTTTGTTTTACCAATAATATCTCGTCCAACCAAGCAATATATGTTATGCGGAATGCATACCCGCGAGGAAGACATGTGGTGAAGCCCACGTTGAGACGCATTTGACCTGCTAAGTGTACATAATAATTGCCTGTGACAATTAAAGGCATCTTGTGCATAGCTTTGCATAGATCATTTTAGGTAAGTTAGAGGAGTTCCCACAATTTGGAAACATGCAGTTCAACATGTTATCAATGTATTAAATTTAATAATATAATTGAATGAGGATGAGGGTATAAAGAAAGTACTGAAACTCAATCACCTTGTTTTCGTGGTTTGTTTTATCGTCAGAGCTTGCTCGGGGATCTAAGCTCGGATAAATTTCGTTCGAAGCCCTGAACTCTCAGGGAGAAGACCTGAACTTTCAGGGAGCTCGGTTGTTTAGAACTCGCTCGGTAGGCTCTCTTGGAGAGGGTTAGTTGGCCCCCTCCGAGCTTGGAGCTCGGCAAGCAGTAAATTCAGCAAGGGCGTGACCAAGCTTTCTTAAGCTCAGTAACGAAGAAGATCTGGCTTCTTGCTTGGCATAACATCGCGTAGTAGAGGGATCGAGCAATAACGTGGGAGTGCCAACATGTCCAGATTGTGGATTAGGGATTTCCTCAAACATATTGTGGACATGTAATATTTGTTTTGTCAGAAAATGGGCTTTTAACTGAGAAAGATTTACCTCAAAGGATGAAGTCAAGCTTGCTTGAGCTTCGTTGAAGGCGGCGTTCGATCAACCTAGCTCAGAGCCTTGATTAATCGATCGAGCTTTACTGACAATGGCATTAAATCGGCCTAACTCGGAGTTTCGATCGATTTTTCAAGCTTCGTTGAAGGTGGTGTTTAATTGACTTAGCTCGAAGCTCGATTTCTGAGACTCAGATCACCGGTGCTTAGAACTCAAACCGAACTATCTTATGTACGACATTCAATTCTCATTTCTTGCTCCTCGATCTGCTTGATGGGGAAGCTTCGTCCTTCGAGATGCCATGAGCTTCCACCAATATTTATCGAAATCCAGGCAATGTTTGTAGCTGAATCGAGTTTCTAGAGAAGTTGACTTTAGTTTGACTGCATCCATCTCCAAAATGATATAAAGGTGGGAACCAAATAATGCAGTGTTGATACTAGAAACAACAAAATAGATTAGCAATCTCTTGGCGAACTTATCTTTGAGTTGACTATCAATCTTTCTATCTCAGCTTGTGAATGCCACAGTGTGGTATCGACAGCTCCGAGGATGCTGTCAATCAGAATTGAGGCAATCAACTTGACCTGAGTTTGGTCTGAGTTTGGTCAGTCTGAGTGACCTCCTCTAAGTTGAATTGGGTTGAAGACTCGGATTAAGCCTCGACGAAACCCGATTCCTGGGGTCGAGCGCTGACTTCCACCTCAATTTGTCGAGCGTTTCTAGATCTGGTCCCTCGTTGGATCATCGAGTCTATTAGAGTCGACGAGGTTTGTCAGCATTCGAGCTTCCGTTGGTCGGTGCCCAGTTGCAACTCAGATCTGCTTCATCATGGCATGATGGTTTCGATCGAGCTCGGATGGTCGGGCTTCGTCGAAGAGCATCGCCGGATGATATCCAAATGGACTAGTACAAGCCCACCCTCGCCAAGAGCTTTTAGGATGGTCCTGTAGGAAGAATATGATGCATTTGATAAAATTTTGTGAAATTTTTACCTTATCACGAAGCTCGATGCATCGCTTATCCTTGAGTGAAAAGGCTCGAGCTTGTTGAGATCGCCAACTGATTGGAAGGTGATCAGATCTTGGAGTGGAAGGTTCAATAAGATCAGAGTGATCTGATCGTCGTTGGATCCGAAGTTCCATTGTGTCGAAGAGCTTGGATTGGTAGGGTCGAAGCCGATCGACTCATGGGATCAGAGCTCGACTTGGTTCCTGCATCATCCTCAACTTGCTTGCTTGGCATGGTCCACCTAGGTTGCCTCCACTATTGGATACGAGGCCTCCCTCATTTGGATGCGAGCTCGGATGTGTTGCTGGATTGCTCCAAAGTTCATATCGGAGCAATCGTTGGGCCGAATGGAGCATGCTTCGTCTGAGGCCTAGATGAGCTTCGTTGGAGTGCGAGCTCAGATGTGTTGTTGGATTGCTCCAAAGCTCAGATTGGAGCAATCGTTGGGTCGAATGGAGCACGCTTTGTCTGAGGCCTAGATGAGATTCGTCGGAGTGCGAGCTCGGATGGTCAAACTTTGGTTCAAATCATTGCTCTACAGCTCAACGGATTGATCGAAGAATTGGGTTGAACCTTGCCCTGCAGTTCAACTCATTGAATGTGATCAATAGTTTAAACAAAATAAAGCGACAGTATTTGAGTTAGACACGACAATGCTAAATTTTGCAAGTTCTTTGACTCAATGGAGCCCTTGGTCGAATCGGTCCTGGGAGAGCTCCGATTTGATGGTGAGCATGGACCAACGGGCAATGCTCGACTTGGTCAGAAAGAGAGAGGTAGAGACTTGGTAGCTCGATTGGAAGCTAACATGCTCGGCCTACTACTGTTCTCTGAGGTGGGGGCCTTTGCACGGTTGGCATGTTCATATGGCTAAGACATATAGGGACTTTCGAGCCTGGATACTAGAGACGTAACGATGTCAAATCGTTCGGGCCACCTCCGACGAGCCATCTCCAACCGTAGGTGGATCGGTCAAGTCCTCTCCGACCATAAGAGGGTCAGTCATGCCAACTTGACCAGTTGAGGGTCAGACGAGTTAACTTCGACCAGTGGTCGGTCGGTCGCTCTGGAGATGTAGTCTTCAGCATCGAACAGAATGAGTCTTTTGACGTTTCTCAACTCCATCGGTGAGAGGAGATTCGATGGATTAAGTCTGTCATCGAAGACAAACTCATTCCTCGATGGATTTTCGATGAATCTATTGTCTTTTCGGTGGATCCGAGTCAGACTTCGGGTGCTCAGATTGAGTTTCTTTGGTCAAGCTCCTTCAGACCTGAGTCTTTTGACTCCCTGATCGATTGGACGTGGGGCTCGATCTATTGAGGGTGTAGGGGGAGTTTCATTGGAGGCTCAACAGGCTCTCGGGAGCTCATATGAAGCGTTGTCAAATCTCGGTTGGTCCAGTGTTGCTGGATCTGAAGCCTCATCGGATCAGACGGTGCTTCAAGTTTGGCATTCAGCTTTGTTGGTGACATCCCCATCGGGGCTCTGGAGCATCTTGTCCATGCCCTTAGGGCCAAGAGAAGTACGGAGGATCATGGTGGCGGCATCGCTGGTGGAGATGTCAACTTCTTTGAGGAACCATATTGAGCAACTCCTGTTGGATACAACGACCAATGACTTCGTGTTTGATGATAACAAACGTGTGTGAACATTTTGATGTGTGTGCGAAGTATTTTTAGGAGTGGCAAGCTTGTAAATCCTCAAATAGAGACTTGGTCAAAGCGATGGAGAAAATACAATTCAAGTGCAAAGGAGACTTGGTCAAAGATGGAGAGATAAGGAGAGAATCTCATGGTGATCAATTCAAATCTAGTTGTGATTGACTCAAAACAATGGTGATTAAACCAAATCCAATTGTAATCAAAATTCAAATTACAAATCACTCAAATCCATATTAGCATGGGATTCATCCTTAGCTGAATTCTTCTCCATGCTCTCATACTTAAACCCCCATCAAGAGAGAGGAAAGGAGTCAGCAAAAATTAAAACCTTAGCATCATCCTCATAGCCGCAAGCTTCAAGCTTCAACCTCCTCATAGCGACAATCTCCACAATGCAAAAATCAAACTCACGCAACTTGTGTTGCTGACTGTCGCACCAAGACCCTTGCCGACCGAAGGGACTCTCCGCAATTGGTGCTTACTGACCGACTGCAAGCCACACACCCATACCTTACTGATCGAGGCTCCACCCGTGCACATCTTTCCTTGTTGATCGAAGGAGGAGACTGTAATTTTGCTTGCCGACCGAGAGCATCTCTACATTAATCCCTTATTGACCGAAAAGAATCCTCTCATTTTTGGCTTGCTGATCGATGATTCTCCCACACTCATGAGCGTGTCGACCGAACCCTCAACTGCTGCACATCCTTGGTTGCTGACCGAGCCAAGACCCCACACATCCCCCTTGCTGACCGAACGGATCGCCTGCATCCTGCATGTGCTGACCGAGACTTGCGCTCTACATCCAAGTGCTCGACGACCAAGCCATCATCCTCCGCATCCTAGATTGCTGATCGACGAGACCGCCTGCAAAATTGGTGTGCTGACCGACAGATCATAGTGCCATCCAAGGAGCTGTAGACTAGAGCTCCTCTCCCGCATCCTTGCTTGCTGACCAAGGACACCTCCCACAAATCTAGTGTGTTGACCGAGAGATCCTAGTGCAATCAGAGCTTGCTGGCTGAAACATCAACCATCATACAAGCTTCATCCAAGGAGGGTTACCGTGACTTCAAATTGGAGATTACATCTTGTCAGATCATATCTGACCAAGCGTTGAACGACAAAGACTACGACACCAACACGAATTGAGCTTTTCTAAACTCTTTATTATTTTATATTCGTGTAATTGGTGTGTTGATCTTTGTAGCTACTTGAACTATCTTTTTTGGGGGGACTTGACTAGTTGGGGCTAGTCAAGAGAGGGTATTTACTAGGTTATTAGTGTTTGGCACTTTGGTGAGTGTGGTACGGAACTTGGTGAGCGTAGAGAGTGTGCTCGAAGCTCTTTATAGTTGTACCATTGACACTATTAAATCTAGTATTTTGTTTGGGGCTAGAGTAGGTTATTGGGATGACTGAACCAGGGTAAATCTCTCGTGCACTCTGTGATTGATTTTATTTACTCTGTGTCTGATTATCTCTGCTGATTATTGCATGTGCAATCACGTAACTTTTTATTAGCCTAACCCCCCCACTAGGCTTAGATCCAGATCCAACAAGTGGTATCAGAGAAGGTTAGAGGATCTAGGCTAGATAACCATGAATATATCTGATTCTGCCTTTGCTGAAGGTCAGTCCATCTCCCGACCCCCAAAGGTTAATGGTGTTGATTTTGCTTACTGGAAAACTAGGATGCGAATCTATTTAGTATCTGTTGATTATGATGTGTGGAACATTATTGAACAAGGATATAAACCCCTCAGTATTAAAATTGAAGACACTGAAATTCTAAAACCTGATGATAAATGGGATGATGCTGATAAAAACGTTTTTCTCTAAATTGTAGAGCTATGAATGCACTTATTTGCTCTTTGGATAAAGCTAAGTTTAATCGTATCTCTCGATGTCAAACTGCGAAGGAAATTTGGCACACACTGGAGGTGACACATGAGGGAACATTGCATGTGAAGGAGTCCAGACTTGCTTTGCTAAGCACAGAATATGAAAGCTTTTGCATGCTTCCATCAGAGTCCATCTAGGAGATGTTTGCAAGGTTCACAGACATCGTCTACAAGTCCAGCTCTCTTAGAAATCCATACTCAAGTCTGGAGAAAGTAAGGAAGATCTTGAGGGCACTGCCAAGCTCACTCCGTCCAAAAGTCACAGCCATTCAGGAAGCCAAGGATCTAGCAAAGCTGAGAGTGGAAGACCTGATAGGAAACTTGATGTCACATGAGCTTGACTTGTAGAGGATTGAAACTAGAGAGAAATCTAAGATCAAGACTTCAAAAGCACTAGCCTTCCAAGATGAGGAAGATGAAGATGATGAACTTGATGAGGAGCAGGCACTGCTGGTAAGAGGCTTCAAAAGATTCATCAAGACAAAGCATGGAAGAGCTGAAATGTCAAAAAGGTTTAATCGCTCTAACAAATTTAACCTGCTAAAAAATCTTCTGAGCAGAATGCTAATGATGAAATCCAATGTTTTAAATGCAGGAAGGAGGGACACTATATGAAAAATTGCCCACAAGGAAAGAATAACACTGCGGAGAAGAAAGAAAAATCTTTGGCAGTAACATGGGATGTTGATAGGGAGGATGAGACTCAGGAGGAGACTGCTCACTCCTCCCTTTGTTTGATGGGTGAGCTTGATGAGGTAAAATCTTGCACCAAAGTTCAATTTCTGAATATTTGTAAAGAAATGCAAGATGAAATTGAAGGCCTAGAATCTACTGTAGAGAAGCTTAGAAATTCTAATTATGAACTGCAACAAGAAAATTGTGACATGTCAAAAGAAGTAGATAAACTGAAAGCTAAAATTATTGCATAAAAATCTGCAATTGACTTGCTGAAAAAAGAAAAATCTAGCATGCATGAAAAAGATGAATGCCTTAATTGTCCTACCTTTTTAAAACAAAATTACATGCATGAAGAAAAAGTTCTTGAGCTAAAAAAGAAGATGGTAAATCTTAAAAAATGAGGAAGAGAACAAAAAGGCTTTCATCAGTAAATGCACCATGCTTGTCAATGAAAACATGTTTTTAAAATCTAAAGTATCTGATTTTGAGCTAACCATTAAAAAATTTGAAGTTGGAAAGCAATCATTTGACATCATACTTGGAAATCAGATACATGGTAACAATAGGAATGGTTTGGGCTATGGTAATTAAATTGATGAAAGGCCAGGAATTAATAAAATGATTCATAAAGGAACTGGTGTACGGAGAAGTGTTTTTGCTAAATGCTATACGTGTGGGGGTGTTGGTCATGCTTATTGTAATTGCAAATATAGGAACAAGAATACTAAATTTAATCAAATTTGGTTTCCAAAAGGTACAGTGACTTACACCCATGGACCTATTTGGATTCCTAGGTCACACGTATCATGTTCTTCTTATGTGTAGGTACATGGCATGGCTAAGGGACGACGGTGTGAGTGGTACCTAGACTCTGGCTGCTCAAGACACATGACAGGTGATAGAGAAAAGTTCCTTAGCCTTGTAAAGCATGAAGGAGGAAGTGTTACTTTAGGGGGACAATGGAAAATGCAAGGTAATTGGTAAATGTGTTGTAAGTAACGACACCTTTCAACTTACATATGTCCTATGGGTGGAAAATATAACACACAACCTTATTTCTATTAGTTAGCTGTACGACAAATATATGAAAGTAGAATTTGATTCAAAACTTTGTAGAATTATTGACTGCTCCACAGGTGATGTTATAATTACAGCAAACAGAAAGAATAATGTTTATACTGTTACGATTGAAGAACTAACTATTTTAAAATGCTTACTTCTCAGGAAAGAAGAGGCTACGATATGGCACAGAAGATTAGCACATGCAAGCATGGGATTGCTAAAGAAGCTTGAAAATAAAAATCTGGTAAGAGTACTACCGCATCAGAACACGAGAATGGTAAGTTGTGCATGGCATGTGCAAAAGGTAAGCAAACTAGATCTACATTTTCTAGCATTAAAGAAGTTGCCACCACACGCATATTGGAATTAGTGCACATGGATTTATTTGGACCCACAGACATTGCTAGCCTAGGATGTAAAACGTTTTGTTTAGTATTGGTTGATGATTACTCTAGGTACACATGGCTTTGCTTCCTAGCCAAAATAATCAGACTCATTTGAAAATTTTCAAAGTTTTTGTATACAAGTTTCTAATGAGAAAAATACTTCCATTATAATTATTAGAAGTGATCATGGAAGTGAGTTTGAAAATGCAATTTTTGAAAACTTTTGTCTTGAAAAAGAAATTTTACATGAATTCTCTTCTCCTAGAACAACCCCAACAAATTGGAGTGGCCGAGAGATAGAATTGAACATTAAAAGAGATGGCTAGGAGTATAATAAATGAATATAACTTGCCTATGTATTTTTGGGCTAAGGCCATTAATACTGCTTGTTATGTATGCAATAGAGTTATGATTAGACCATTAATGAACAAAACTTCTTACGAACTATGGCATGGAAACACTCCAAACATTTTTTACTTTAACGTTTTTGGATGCAGGTGCTATATACTAAATACTGGAGATCAACTTGGCACATTTGAATCCAAAATAGATGAGGAAGTGTTCGTGGGATATTCAATGAGGAGCAGAGCATACAGGATATATAATAAATGCACCCTTACTATTATTGAATCTATTCATGTTAAATTTGATGAATCTGAAATATGATCTTTGGATTGCAGGGAGAACGAAGAAGAGGGAAATATACCACAAGAAATCAGTCCAAGGAACAACAAAGAGCAACATGAAAGCCAAGAGGAAATTGGCACATAATAAATTCAGGAAGAAGCAGTTACCAGAGGAGAGCTGAGATTTAATCCAAATCACCCATTAGACTTGATCATTAGAGGGCCTACGACAGGTATACGCACTCGTTCCTCTTTTAGAAATCTTTGCGCTCTATGTATTTATGGTGATTTTATTTCTGAAATAGAGCCTAAAATATAGAAACTGCATTAGAAGAGAAAAATTGGGGCTTGGCTATGCAAGATGAATTGAATAAATTTGTTAGGAATAATGTTTGGAAACTTGTACCAAGACCCACTGATTATCCTGTAGTTGACACAAAATGGGTGTTTAAAAATAAACATGATGAATCTGGTAATGTTATTAGAAATAAGGCAAGATTGGTCGCTAAATATTATAATCAAATTGAAGGAATTGATGTGGATGAAGCTTTTGCTCTAGTTGCTAGGCTTGAGTCCATTAGAATCTTGCTAGCTTTTGCAAGTTATAAATGGCTCAAATTGAAACAAATGTATGTCAAAAGTGCTTTTCTTAATGGCTACATAAAATAAGATGTATTTGTTGAACAACCCCCAGGTTTTGAAAGTCATAATTTTCCACACCATGTTTACAAATTAGAAAAGGCTTTGTATGGTCTTAAGCAAGCTCCATGAGCTTGGTATGACCGTCTTAGCACATATTTATTGGAAAATGATTTTAAAAAGGGTAGTGCAGACAATACATTATTTCTGATGCATGAATCTAATGATTTTCTCATTGTGCAAACATATGTTGATGACATTATTTATGGTGCTACTAATGATCTTCTATGTCAAAAGTTTGAGAAAGTCATGTAGGATCAATTTGAGATGAGCCTTGTGGGAGAGTTGAAATACTTTTTGGAGTTCCAAGTAAAGCAAGGAAAAGAAGGCATCTTTATATCCCAAACCAAGTACATCAAGGAGCTTCTGAAAAAGTTCGGGATGGAGAAGTCTAAAGGAATTGGAACACCAATGAGCCCCTCTACGAAAATGGATAAGGATGAACAAGGAGTCGCCTTGGACCAAAGCTTTATCGAGGTATCATTAGTTCCTTGTTAAACTTAACTGCTTCTAGGCCAGATATAATGTTTGTTGTATGCGTGTGTGCATGCTTTCAAGCCAACCCAAAAGATTCTCATTTAAAAGCTATTAAAAGGATCTTTAGGTACCTAATTAGTATACCTACTTTAGGTCTTTGGTATCCTTCTGGTGGTAATTTTGATTTATTGTGTTATTCAGATGCTGATTATACGGGGAGTCTAACTGATAGAAAGAGCACTGGTGGCACATATTTTATGGTAGGACACTCTCTAGTTTCATGGTCTAGCCGTAAGCAAAATAGTGTTGTACTTTCCACTACTAAAGCAGAGTACATTGCCTTAGGGAGTTGCTGTGCCCAAGTATTGTGGATGATGCAAAAACTATCTGACTACAGACTAGCTCTTAAGAGAGTCCCTCTTAGATGTGATATTAAGAGTGCCATAGATCTCTCTAGTAATCCCGTACATCACTCTCGTACTAAACACATTGACGTAAGACATCACTTTCTTAGAGATCATCTTACTAAAGAGGACGTGTCTGTGGAGTTTGTTCCTACGGATTCACAACTCGCAGACATTTTCACCAAACCTTTAGCTTAGGATCGTTTTTGTCGTCTTCATCTGGAATTGGGAATAATTGATAAAAACTAGTATGCGATTTCGTGCATTTGTGTGTGCTTAATTTTTTTTGTTTGTGTGCTAGTATTTTCTTGTTAGGAGGCTTTAGTTCTTAATAAAAACAAAAAAAATACAAAATACAAAAACCTATAAAACAGTGCTTAATGTGTATTTTCTTTTGAATCGTTAAAATTGGTATTAATGAATAATAGTCATATCCATGTAGAAATTGTTGTATTATTGTTATGGCTACATGTGTATGTTTGACCATCTAAATAACCATGACATGTTCAATGATTTGAATAATTTGACTTCTACACCTACACTTTCACTTCCCCAAGTATTAAATGTTTTTGTACATACGGAGACATCTTTCATGAAATATTGGAAAGTGAATGTAGCCGGATAATTTAACTGAGATTCTACTGGATATGATGTGTCTTACCTTGGATAAAAAAATAGAGCTCAAAAGAATTGAATTCAAACCCAAAAAAGGGGGAGAATATAAAAATGAAAAGAAAGAAAAGAGCTCCGTATGAAAAATGGCTACGATCCATGGTAACGATACTACCCACGAGTATCCAACATAAGCTTTAAGAGTAAACTTTAGCGTTGGTGTTATACTCGTCAAGCAATGCCACCCCACATCTAAGAGTCCTCATAGGCTATGTTTTTTTGGGTGTGGTAACTTGAACTCATTTTTAATGAGATGGGGAAAATCAATCCTAGATGATGTCATGTTACAAGGAAAAGTGAATTGGTTTTAGTTGTTTTTTCTTGAAGTTCTCCTTATGTACTTCAACTTTTAATCATCACACTTACATGATGGTGTAGAAGTCTTTGTTATGATTTTCATTGGATTTGACTTGGTTTTTCTACGATTAACTACATGCAAGTGTTTGTTATAATTTATAATGCTCTTTTTTGCCTGAGATATAACTTTGACTTCGTGAATACACTTTTTGATAATAAAAGGGGGACAATGAATTGTTGTTTGAATGAATTTTTGTTTGAAAATAATGAATGTTTTGGTGTGCTTAATGAATATTTGTTCGAGGGGGAGCATGAATATTGGGGGGAGCATGAGCATGAATATTGGGGGGAGCATGAGCATGAATATAATAGGAGCATGCATATAGTTTGAACATCATTATACATCACTTTGCATATCATTGTACATCATTGCACATATCCTCCATCATCATCACTTCGCACTCACACATGCCACGATGACATTATCTTGATGCTTATTGCTCAAATCTTATAAATATGGTTTGTCATCATCAAAAGGGGGAGATTGTTGGATACAATGATCAATGACCTCGTGTTTGATGATAACAAAAAGGTGTGAACGTTTTGATGTGTGTGCTAAGTATTTTCAGGAGTGACAAGCTTGTAAATCCTCAAAGAGAGACTTGGTTAAAGCGATGGAGAAAATACAATTCGTGTGCAAAGGTGACTTGGTCAAAGATGGAGAGATAAGGAGGGAATCTCATGGTGATCAATTCAAATCTAGTTGTGATTGACTCAAATCAATTGGCGATTAAACCAAATCCTATTGCAAACAAAAGTCAAATTACAAATCACTCAAATCCTTATTAGCATGGGATTCATCCGTAGTCGAATTCTTCTCCATGATTTCCTACTTAACCCCCCATCAAAAGTGTAACGACTGCTTTTCATGTATCTGGATTTTATATATTATAATATATGTTTTGGTGTATTTTCTCCTCTTGTGTGGTTTTCGTCTCCGTAGTTTTCATTTTCGATCGATTCGTCGTATTTTCTCGCTTCTTTCTTAGGATTGTCGATTTCGAAGTTTGTCACTCGTGACGGGCTTCATAACGGTCGTATCTAACTATTAGATCAAGCCTAGGAGTCTTAGGAATCGATCCCGGGGCCCCGCGCTCCGTATCGGTACTTTCTGTGCTCATTAGCCGGTGTAAGAAGGGCCACCGACCGACTAGATGACGATCCAGTCGGTCGGCAATCCTTCTTGGACCGACTAGTTAGCTTTCTAAATTTCTCAGGAGTTACTGTTTATCGTTAGTCGGTCTAAGAACGTTGGTTGACCGACTAGGTTGCAAACTAGTCGGTCAGCAATGCTTCTTGAACCGACTAACTCATCAAATTATTTTTGTATCAGTTACTGTTTACTCTTAGTCGGTCTAAGAACGTTCATCGACCGACTAGTTGCCAAACTAGTCGGTCAGTACTTGTTCATGGACCGACTAACTCTAGAATCCTAATTTCACCTGTAGCTACTGTTTACACTTAGTCGGTCTGCGTTGGTCGACCGACCGACTAGTTGTCAAACTAGTCGGTCAGTGGTTGTTCTTTGACCGACTAACTAGTGCTGTAAACCCTAGTTTTGCCCTAGCCGCCAGCCTAGCCTATAAATACCCAACCCAAACGTTTTCTTCCCCTCCAACTCGACCCTAAACCCTAAAATCGCCCACATTGATCCCCCACCTTCCTCCAAGCTCCATTGCTTCATTCCAAGCCCTAAATCCATCATCCAAACCATCCATCTACCCTATCTACCTCTCATCTTCCCCAAAATCTCATCAAACCCCATCAAAATCCCCAAATCCCCCAAAACCCTAGTTTCCCCAAACTTCTCCAATCTCTTCCAGATTTGATCCTAGGGTTCCCCGGAGTGTTCCTTCCGTCTCCTCTCGGTAAGAAATCGATCTACCGTTGTTTTCTTAACTTATCTATATCTTTATGAAACCCTAATTAATTTCATGTGTTTGGTGTTTGTTTCCCCCTAAACAGCGATTTCCTCGTAGATAGCATCCGTGTGACGAGGTTGATCGTCATCCCCGGTGCTAGGCAAGTGAAACTTGCCACTTAGGGTTTAGGCCATGTTTTAGGCCATTTGCATGTTGTAGGCGTAAAAGAGGCTAGGCGAAGATATGAAACTCGCCTAGGCGCAAATTGGGGAATTAGCTTGACAACGAAGCTAATTCCGACTTTTAGCATGTTGCACAATTACCATGTCATGTTTACTTTCAATTAACGGTACGCGAATATGTTCATGTCATTGCATTTTGCCTGTCACGTTTAATTTAAATTAACGGTACGCAAATATCTGTTCATGTCTTTGCATAGTGATTATTCATCGTGATTGCGTAGCGCACGCTACAATATTATATTCCTGGCTCGTGTTCCAGAAGCGAGCTTAGTGAGTTGGAAACCCCAACGCTCGACACATATGGGTGGGGTAAGAGATAAGCGGCCTGAGCCCCGAGTTGGCCTGATCCGCCACTCCGGCCAGCAGGTGGACTCTCTAGTGCACAAGTGATTAATAGTGATAGAGATAAGCGGCCTGAGCCACGAGCTGGCCAGCAGGTGGACTCTCTATGCATTAAGTGTTTACCAGTGACAAGTGATTAATAGTGGTAGAGATAAGCGGCCTGAGCCACGAGCTGGCCAGCAGGTGGACTCTCTATGCACTAAGTGATAAGTGATAAGTGATAAGTGATAAGTGATAAGTGATAAGTGTTAAATGATAAGTGATTAGTGATTTGGTAGCTTTTGCTACATTGTGCATGCTTGCTTCTCTTTTTAAACTGTTGCATCATGCTTAACTGCCATGTCATTACTTAATACTATAACTGCTAGGTTGCTAGATGCCTCACTTTCAGTTTCCTTGCCCAAGTCTTTTAGACTTGCTGACATGTGCCCCTTTACTCTTTTGGGTGACACATGTTAGATCCTGAGCCCGAGTACCTCGTTGAGGACGAGGTGTTTGCTGACGCCGAGCCCGAGCTTGTGTTTGACGGGGAGTACGTGGACACTGGGGACCAGTCCTAGTGTCTCCGTTGCGTTTTATTTTTGTTAGACAGTTGTTTGTTATTGGTGCGTGGCACCCATACTTTGTTATGTTGTTGCTTTAGTTGGCCTTGTTCTGGGCCTTTAGACTCTTTTCTTTTAGCCTGGTGGCTTTTCTGGATGTTGAACTTATTTGTGATGCTGGACAATATTTGTGAGATGTGAATTTTATCTCAGTCTCTCCTTGTGTTATTATTGCTATTCTGTTGTGGTTACAGGGACCTGTTTATGTATTGTGGACGCTTATCGGGTTTGGGGCTTCACAGCTCCACTCTCGTGCGGACCTTTTCACGTCTCGCCTCCATTTTAGGGAAGCGGGTCGTGACAGGTTTTAGTGGTGGCCCATGCAGGTCCTCTTCTGTAACTGCGATTTTTGGAATAGCGATAATAACATTAGAATGTCCAATAAACTAAGTTCGACGTTCGAGTCATAAGCTATGAGTCTAATCTGATTTGTTTTCCGTGTCACTAGATGGCAGGAAGACGTTTCACCCGTGGTGGGGGCAGTGGTGCGCTCCCTCATGATGAGGAGCCTGAGCGGGAACCCACCAGCGGTGAGATGATGCGGATGATGATCCAGATGATGCAAGTGCAGCAGGGCGTGCTTTTGCAAGTCCAGAATGCTCCACCTGCTCGAGCTGCCCGGGTTCTTCCGGATGCCCCTCGCTCTGAGCCAGTAGCGAAGCAATTTCGGGAGCTGGGTCCCGCATATTTTGATGGTTCTGAGGGTCCTCTGGCTGCCGATGAGTGGATTCGGAACGTCGAGGACAATCTGAAGATGGCCAAGATCACCCCGGCTGGATGGGTTGATTTGGCGAAGAGGCAGCTGAAGGATAACGCCAGGAATTGGTGGGATGCAGAGGAGAAGTTGTTGGTGGAGCCGATAGCTTGGGCTACCTTCAAAGCCAGATTTGAGGGTGAGTTCTTCCCGAAGGCTGCCAAGGAGGAGATGCTGCAGCGTTTTATCGATCTGAAGCAGGGGAACTCGTCGGTGGACATGTACCACCAGGAGTTCATGAGGCTTAGTCGGTTTGCGCCGAAGATGGTGCAGGACGTTGAGGAGAGAGCTCAGAGGTTCCTGCAGGGGCTTGCTTCGGAGCTCCAGAGCTTTGTGACCTCCTCTGACCGGGAATCTTATCAGAAGGTTCTAGTAGCTGCCAAGAGGCAGGAGCTGCTCGTGAACCAGAGGAGAGGATCTGTGGTTGGTGCTGGGAAGAGGCCTGTGGAACAGGCGAGAGCTGTGGTTCGGCCTGGATTCAGGCCGAACCAGCCTGTTCAGTTTAAGAGGCCAGTAGGGCCTGCTCGGAGGACTTACCATTTTTGTGGCAAGGAGGGCCATGTCAAGGAATCGTGTAGGAGGTTCTTGGGGCAATGTATCGCCTGCGGAGATCCCGCCCATGCTCTCAGGGAGTGCCCGAGGTTGAAGCAGCCTTGGAAGGCACCTATTGCTGCCCAGCCGTTGCATCAGCGAGCGTCTGTTCCTGCTGGACGTGGAGCAGCTCTTGTTCCGCAGAGGCAGGCTTTTCAGCAGGCTGCTCCGCCGAGGAGGCAGGCTTTTCTGATGACCGCTGCGGAGAGCGAAGCAGTGGATGAGGTTATCGCAGGTAATCCTCATTCTAGCTATTACTTTCTTATTTGGTCTTGATTGCTAGATTATGTTGTTTGCTTGAACTTGCTTGTTTGCTAGACTAGGGTTTGATTGTTAATTGATTGATTAGGTGTGATTTTGGTGTGCACATTTCCTGCACGAGTCCTCTTTGACTCTGGTGCATCGATGTGCATTATTTCTCGGAGCTTCGTGGAGAGGCATTCCTTGTCGACGTCCCCTCTCCCCAAGAGTTGGAATATCGTTACAGGGAATGGCGTGGTCTCGGTGCATCGTGGTTGCAATTCTTGCTCGTTGGTGGTCTGTGGACATGAGCTTTTCGCTGATTTCATTGTCCACGACATCATCAACTATGATGCAGTTCTTGGGATGGACTGGCTTGCGAGCTTCTATGCTACGATTGACTGCAGGAGGAAGAAGGTGGTGTTCGAGATTCCCGGACATCCAGTATTCGAGTTCAGTCGTGGTAGCAGTTCGCTTGGTCCTGTCAGATTTCGGGCCAGGCCGGTGGAGGCTGTGGCTATGTAGATGGAGCTGGAGTGGCCAGCTGTGGTGCGTGATTTTGGCGACGTCTTCCCCGAGGAGATGTCTGGTTTGCCGCCTGATCGAGCTTTGGAATTTTCTATCGATCTTGTTCCAGGTGCGCAGCCGATTTCGAAGGCGCCGTATCGTATGGCACCTGCAGAGTTGGAAGAGTTGCGGAAGCAGTTGGATGAGCTTTTGCAGAAGGGTTATATTAATCCTAGCGCGTCTCCGTGGGGAGCACCGGTGTTGTTGGTTAAGAAGAAGGATGGTTCGCGTCGCATGTGCGTGGATTATCGGGAGTTGAATGCGGTGACCATTAAGAATAAATACCCGTTGCCTCGCATTGATGATATTTTTGATCAGCTTGGAGGTTCGAGGGTGTTTTCTAAGTTGGATTTGAGGAGTGGTTACCATCAGTTGAAGGTGAAGAAGGGAGATGTTCCGAAGACAGCGTTCAGGACGAAGTATGGACACTATGAGTTCGTGGTTATGCCTTTTGGCGTAACTAACGTGCCCGCAGTTTTCATGAATCTGATGAACCTGATTTTCTACGACTTTTTGGATAAGTTTGTCGTTATCTTTATTAACGACATTCTGATCTATTCGAAGTCGGAGGAAGAGCATGCCTCGCACTTGAGGACGGTGTTGGAGATTTTGAGGAAGCATCGGTTGTATGCTAAGTTTTCGAAGTGCGAGTTTTGGCTGGATCGAGTTGCTTTTCTGGGGCATGTGGTGTCTGGAGGTGGTATTTCTGTGGATCCCGAGAAGATTAGGGCCATCAGGGAGTGGCCTGTTCCCTCGTCGGCGTCTGAGATTCGGAGTTTTCTTGGGCTTGCTGGTTATTATCGGCGATTCATTAAGGACTTTTCTCGTATTGCTGAGCCGATGACCAGGTTGACGCGGAAGGATGTTGCTTATGTTTGGTCGGGTGATTGTGAGAGTGCTTTTGGTGTTCTGAAGGAGAGGTTGACGACTGCCCCTATTTTGGTTGTGCCTGATCGCAGCGGTGGATTTGAGATCTTTTGCGATGCTTCCGGCAAGGGTCTCGGTTGTGTGTTGCATCAGCATGGGCATGTTGTGGCGTATGCGTCTCGTCAGCTTAAGGTTCATGAGAAGAATTACCCGACGCATGATTTGGAGTTGGCTGCCGTTGTGTTTGCTCTTAAGATTTGGAGGCACTTCTTGCTGAGTGAGAAAGTGAAGATTTTCACCGATCACAAAAGCTTGAAGTATATTTCACTCAGAAGGAGCTCAACATGCGACAGCGTCGATGGTTGGAGCTTATGGCGGATTATGATATTGATTTGCAGTATCACCCTGGCAAGGTGAATGTGGTTCCAGATGCGTTGAGTAGGCTGCCAGCGGTGATGATTTTGACCTCGCAGTGGAGATTGCAGCAGGATTTTTGCGAGTCTGGAGTGGAAATTGTCCTTCCTGGGGAGGCTTCTTCGTTGATGTACATGCAGGTACAGTCGACGATCGTGGATCGGATTAAGGCTGGCCAGGCCGAGGATCCGAAGCTGGTGAGGATTCGGGAGATGGTGGAAGCCGGTCTGCGGACTGACTTCTTGATTCATGAGGATGGCTCGCTGAGGTTTGGAGCCAGGTTGTGTGTGCCTGCTGGGGATATCAGAGATGAGCTGATGGTGGAGGCACACAGTTCGCCGTATTCTGTGCATCCTGGTGGCACCAAGATGTACCAGGATCTTCGTCTGAATTATTGGTGGCATGGTATGAAGAGGAGCGTGGCTCGGAGTGTAGCCAAGTGCTTGGTTTGCCAGCAAGTGAAGGCGGAGCATCAGCGTTCGGCCGGGTTGCTACAACCGCTTCCGATTCCGGAGTGGAAGTGGCAACACATCACTATGGATTTCGTGACTGGACTACCTCGGAGTCCGAAGCAGAATGACGCGATTTGGGTGATCGTGGATCGATTGACCAAATCTGCGCACTTTATTCCGTTCCGAGTGGGACAGTCCACTGAGGCGCTAGCAAGGAGATATATGGAGGTAAAATTCTTTTACTCTCCGTCTTTAATTCCTTTTCCTAGTTTGGTTAGTGATGTAACGTGAATCGTGCAGGAAGTTGTGCGACTTCACGGAGTCCCCGTGAGTATCGTGTCTGACAGAGACACGAGGTTCACATCTCAGTTCTGGCAGAGTTTGCAGAAGAGCTTGGGTACGCGTCTGAGTTTCAGCACGGCGTACCATCCGCAGACAGATGGCCAGTCCGAGAGTACGATTCAGATTTTGGAAGACATGCTGAGGGCGTGCATGTTGGATTTCAAGGGTTCGTGGGAGGACCATCTACACTTGGTGGAGTTCTCTTACAACAACAGCTTCCAGGCGAGTATTAGCATGGCGCCTTTCGCCGCTATTTATGGGAGGAAATGTCGATCGCCATTGAGTTGGGATGACGTTGGTGATCGGGAGTTGTTGGGACCTGAGATGATCGTGGAGGCCGTGGATATCGTCAGGAATATTCGGGAGAGGTTGAGAATTGCTCAGGACCGTTTTAAGCATTGGGCGGATGCTAAACGTCGTCCTTTGGAGTTTCAGCCGGGTGACCATGTGTTCTTGAAGATTTCCCCGAATCGTGGTGTGATTCGTTTTGGGAAGCGTGGAAAGTTGAGCCCGCGATACATTGGACCGTTTGACGTTTTGGAGAGGGTTGGCGAGGTAGCTTATCGCTTGGCCTTGCCGCCATCTTTGGAAGGAGTTCACAATGTTTTCCATGTGTCGCAGCTTCGTCGATACATTAGCGATCCGTCTCATGCGGTGGATTTTTCGGAGATTACCGTTCGCCCCGATATGACGTATGACCAGCATCCCGTGCAGATTCTGGACAGGCGTCAGAAATCGCTTCGGAACAAGATTGTCAATCTTGTGAGGGTGATGTGGCGACACGGCTCGCCTGGAGAGTCTACTTGGGAGAATGAGGATGAGATGCGAGAGCGTTTTCCACTTTTGTTTCCGGACTCGTGAGTTTTGGAAATTCCGAGGACGGATTTTTTCTTAAGTTGGGGAGGATGTAACGACTGCTTTTCATGTATCTGGATTTTATATATTATAATATATGTTTTGGTGGATTTTCTCCTCTTGTGTGGTTTTCGTCTCCGTAGTTTTCATTTTCGATCGATTCGTCGTATTTTCTCGCTTCTTTCTTAGGATTGTCGATTTCGAAGTTTGTCACTCGTGACGGGCTTCATAACGGTCGTATCTAACTATTAGATCAAGCCTAGGAGTCTTAGGAATCAATCCCGGGGCCCCGCGCTCCGTATCGGTACTTTCTGTGCTCATTAGCCGGTGTAAGAAGGGCCACCGACCGACTAGATGACGATCCAGTCGGTCGGCAATCCTTCTTGGACCGACTAGTTAGCTTTCTAAATTTCTCAGGAGTTACTGTTTATCGTTAGTCGGTCTAAGAACGTTGGTTGACCGACTAGGTTGCAAACTAGTCGGTCAGCAATGCTTCTTGAACCGACTAACTCATCAAATTATTTTTGTATCAGTTACTGTTTACTCTTAGTCGGTCTAAGAACGTTCATCGACCGACTAGTTGCCAAACTAGTCGGTCAGTACTTGTTCATGGACCGACTAACTCTAGAATCCTAATTTCACCTGTAGCTACTGTTTACACTTAGTCGGTCTGCGTTGGTCGACCGACCGACTAGTTGTCAAACTAGTCGGTCAGTGGTTGTTCTTTGACCGACTAACTAGTGCTGTAAACCCTAGTTTTGCCCTAGCCGCCAGCCTAGCCTATAAATACCCAACCCAAACGTTTTCTTCCCCTCCAACTCGACCCTAAACCCTAAAATCGCCCACATTGATCCCCCCACCTTCCTCCAAGCTCCATTGCTTCATTCCAAGCCCTAAATCCATCATCCAAACCATCCATCTACCCTATCTACCTCTCATCTTCCCCAAAATCTCATCAAACCCCATCAAAATCCCCAAATCCCCCAAAACCCTAGTTTCTTCAAACTTCTCCAATCTCTTCCAGATTTGATCCTAGGGTTCCCCGGAGTGTTCCTTCCGTCTCCTCTCGGTAAGAAATCGATCTACCGTTGTTTTCTTAACTTATCTATATCTTTATGAAACCCTAATTAATTTCATGTGTTTGGTGTTTGTTTCCCCCTAAACAGCGATTTCCTCGTAGATAGCATCCGTGTGACGAGGTTGATCGTCATCCCCGGTGCTAGGCAAGTGAAACTTGCCACTTAGGGTTTAGGCCATGTTTTAGGCCATTTGCATGTTGTAGGCGTAAAAGAGGCTAGGCGAAGATATGAAACTCGCCTAGGCGCAAATTGGCTTGACAACGAAGCTAATTCCGACTTTTAGCATGTTGCACAATTACCATGTCATGTTTACTTTCAATTAACGGTACGCGAATATGTTCATGTCATTGCATTTTGCCTGTCACGTTTAATTTAAATTAACGGTACGCAAATATCTGTTCATGTCTTTGCATAGTGATTATTCATCGTGATTGCGTAGCGCACGCTACAATATTATATTCCTGGCTCGTGTTCCAGAAGCGAGCTTAGTGAGTTGGAAACCCCAACGCTCGACACATATGGGTGGGGTAAGAGATAAGCGGCCTGAGCCCCGAGTTGGCCTGATCCGCCACTCCGGCCAGCAGGTGGACTCTCTAGTGCACAAGTGATTAATAGTGATAGAGATAAGCGGCCTGAGCCACGAGCTGGCCAGCAGGTGGACTCTCTATGCATTAAGTGTTTACCAGTGACAAGTGATTAATAGTGGTAGAGATAAGCGGCCTGAGCCACGAGCTGGCCAGCAGGTGGACTCTCTATGCACTAAGTGATAAGTGATAAGTGATAAGTGATAAGTGATAAGTGATAAGTGATAAGTGTTAAATGATAAGTGATTAGTGATTTGGTAGCTTTTGCTACATTGTGCATGCTTGCTTCTCTTTTTAAACTGTTGCATCATGCTTAACTGCCATGTCATTACTTAATACTATAACTGCTAGGTTGCTAGATGCCTCACTTTCAGTTTCCTTGCCCAAGTCTTTTAGACTTGCTGACATGTGCCCCTTTACTCTTTTGGGTGACACATGTTAGATCCTGAGCCCGAGTACCTCGTTGAGGACGAGGTGTTTGCTGACGCCGAGCCCGAGCTTGTGTTTGACGGGGAGTACGTGGACACTGGGGACCAGTCCTAGTGTCTCCGTTGCGTTTTATTTTTGTTAGACAGTTGTTTGTTATTGGTGCGTGGCACCCATACTTTGTTATGTTGTTGCTTTTGTTGGCCTTGTTCTGGGCCTTTAGACTCTTTTCTTTTAGCCTGGTGGCTTTTCTGGATGTTGAACTTATTTGTGATGCTGGACAATATTTGTGAGATGTGAATTTTATCTCAGTCTCTCCTTGTGTTATTATTGCTATTCTGTTGTGGTTACAGGGACCTGTTTATGTATTGTGGACGCTTATCGGGTTTGGGGCTTCACAGCTCCACTCTCGTGCGGACCTTTTCACGTCACGCCTCCATTTTAGGGAAGCGGGTCGTGACAAAAAGAGACAAAGGGAGTCGGCCAAAATTAAAACCCTAGCATCATCCTCATAGCTTCAAGCTTCAAGCTTCAATCTCCTCATGGCCGCAATCTCCACAAGGCAAAAATCCCATCTCCCAAAACTCCAAAGCCAAAACACCATTACCATATTCATGTACATGTCTTGGAGAGTCATCTACTTGGGTTGTGAAGGAGGAAAATCATCTAGTTGTTGCTTGGTTTGAGAATCAAACTCACACAACTTGTGTTGCTGACTGGCGCACCAAGCCCTTGCCGACCAAAGGGACTCTCCGTAATTGGTGCTTGCTGACCAAGTGCAAGCCACACACCCATATCTTGCTGATTGAAGGAGGAGCCCGCAAATTTGCTTATCGACCAAGAGCATCTCTACATCAATCCCTTACTGACCGACAAGAACCCTCTCATTTTTGGCTTGCTAACCGTGGATTCTTCCGCACCCAAGAGAGTGTCGACCGAACCCTCAACCGCTCTACATCCTTGGTTGCTGATCGAGCCAAGACCCCGCACATCCCCCTTGCTGACCGAATGGATCGCCCGCATCCTGCATGTGCTGACCGAGACTTGTGCTCCACATCTAAGTTCTCGACAACCACGCCATTATCCTCCACATCCTAGCTTGCTGACCGATGAGATTGCCTGCAAACTTGGTGTGCTGACCGACAGATCATAGTGCCATCTAAGGAGCTGCAGACCAGAGCTCCTCCCCCACATCCTTGCTTACTGACCGAGGAGACCTCCCACAAATATAGTGTGCTGACCGAGAGATCCTAGTGCAATCAGAGCTTGTTGGCCGATACATCAACCATCATCCAAGCTTCATCCAAGGAGGGTTGCCGTGACTTCAGATTGGAGATTACATCTTATCAGATCATATTTGACCAAGCGCTGAATGACAGAGACTACGACACCAACACGAATTGAGCTTTTCTAAACTCTTTATTATTTTATATTCGAGTAATTGGTGTGTTGATCTTTGTAGCTACTTGAACTATCTTTTTAGGGGACTTGACTAGTTGGGGCTATGCAAGAGAGAGTATTTACTAGGTTATTAGTGTTTGGCACTTTGGTGAGTGCGGTACAGAACTTGGTGAGCGTAGAGAGGGTGCTCGTAGCTCTTTATTGTTGTACCCTTGACACTATTGAATCTAGTATTTTCTTTTAGTCTGGAGTAGGTCGTTGGGACGACTGAACCAGTGTAAATCTCTCGTGCACTCTGTGATTGATTTTATTTACTCTGTGTCTGATTATTGCATGTACGATAATGTAAATTTTTATTAGCCTATTCACCCCCACCCTCTAGGCTAAGATCCAGATCCAAACTCGAAGTGATCCATAGTTGGAAACTGGCTTTTCCGACCATACCTCCAAAGGATGTCTTTCTTCCAATGCAGCAGATGGTAGCTGATTGACCAAATAGGTCGCATACGCCAACGCCTCTGCCCAAAACTCGTTCGGTAGGTAAGCAGTTGACAGCATGCTTCAAACTGTCTCCAGTAAAGTCCGATTCATCCTCTTTGCTACCACATTCTGAGGAGGCATACCAGCAATGGTGTAGTGTCTTTGTATCCCTTCCGATCTGCAGAACTTCTCGAAGAGATCTGACCTATACTCACCCTCGTTGTCATTTCACAGACGCTTGACACGTCGACCAGTCTGAGCTTCTTCCACTTGATGAAAGTGCTAAGAACTTTGTAACGACCTGTATTTTTCCAAAACATTTAAGCTAAATATTTAAAGAAATTTCATTTTAAAAAAACATTTTGTAATGGTTGATCAGGAGTTTTAAACGGATTTCAAAAATTCTTATAAAAATATTTTAGAGCATTAGACTTATTATATTGTATTTCGGCAATTTCAGATTTCCTCAAATGCCCAAAACATTTCTGTTAAAATTCATCTCCCAAAATTACCGTTTTGATTCGACGAATTTATTTTCTATACAAACATTTTCAAAACGTTTTCAAACTTGGACAGTAGCATCCTATGATCATTTAGGGCTTCCCACATTAATTTCGTAATTTTCTGATATCATTTCAATAGAGAACGCGCAAACCCGCTTTCTAAACGTTTTGGCCAAAAACTAGTATCCCCGTAGCCCAAAACCTGAAACGGACTTCGTATTCGCTATCCCGCGACGATACGATCCCGTGGGTATGTTTTCGTAATTTTTCGGACACGTTTACTAGTAGGGGCAAAATCGTAATTTCTTTTTTGTATTTTACTAATTACATTCACCAATGGAGATTTTACTTTTTACTAATTACTTTTTAACCTATCCTAATTACTTATCTAACACGTTAGCAGCCCATGTGTTTCATGGGTTAGCCTAATTTCTACTCTTAGTCAAAAAGCTAACATCTAATCACCTAACCCCATTAATGATTTTGACTAAACTAAGTACTATATTAATAATTTTAATCAACCTATATAATTACCCCCTCACGTTCATCACTCACACACAACTCCCCAGGCCAAAATAAAACCCCCGACCCCTCACTCTCTCATTCCCGCTCTCTCCCTCTCACGCAACCACCGTCGATGGCCTCAACCCACGCCCTGTCGCCGTTCAACGCCCCGCCGCCGCTGCTTCGGAGGCCGCCACCACCCCTCACCGGTCGACGGCGAAGCCCCGAGCCCCCCAAGAGCAGCTTCCCGCCTTCCTCCGCTTCGTCGTCACCCCCTCGAGTCGCCGGCGTCCCCATCGTCAAACCGCCAACACTCTGACGACGTCGCCCGTCGTCGTTGCTCCGACCCAGTCACCCCCGCTCGACGAACACCTCCGATGCTCAGCCACACCCTCGCACGCTGCTGCCCCGTCGGCGCTTCGCCACCCTCTCTTTCGAAGCCACGCCGTCGCCGTCGTCCTCGTCGCTCAGCCTCCGCCGTGGTCCGTCGCCTTCCGCCGCCCTCTCTCCGACGACCTTCGCCCCGCCTTGCCACTGTCGCCGCCGAACCGCCGAACCCCGCTGTCGTAGCACCACGAGAGGATCCCACAGCGCCACCTCCTCACTCGTCGCCGTTTGCTGCCGTCTCCCATGCCGTCGTCGCCTCTTCCCCTCCGACGCAGACCGCCCTCGTCGCCGCCCTCCATCCGCTGGCCGCCCACCAGATCCGACGGCCTCTCCCGTCCACCACCTCCGACGGAGAACCACTCGCCGCCAGCGAGTTTGAAGACCATCCAAGCTGCCTCCTATCCCCTTGTCTCCGTGCGAGCCGCCGCCACACGCGCCAACCGGTGGCCCCGCTGCCCATCCTCCGATCAGTGACCAACCCCTCGTCGACTTGCCTCTGCCAACCTCTGACACCAACGCCTATAACCTCCGCATGAAGCCATGAACACAGTTTCGCACAACACAGTTTCATGTGCGTAATAACTAAGGGTAAGTTGTTTAAATAATAGTATAAAATTAATATATAAGTGGATATGAACAGTGCCATTTTGTTATAGGTACCCAACGAACAAACGGTCACCTCCAGAAGATCCGCGTCTTCGTCACGAACGCGTAGGCGCCAGTTTCGTCTCAATCCGATACTTAGTTTTCAAGTTATGATTTTTCAAAGTTTATTGGAATATTTTTAATACGTATATTCTTATAAATACGTGTATTTCCGTATTTTCGAAATTAGATAATAGGGTTTAATGGTTTTAAATCCGTAACTAATTATACAGCGGCCAGAAAAATATGAGGCTAGCTCTGAAAAATCAGAAACGATATTTCGGACCCAATGGCGCTAGTCTCACTGTGATCAGACGCCTACTTTTTCCAGAAATATTTTTCAAACCTTAAAAATTAAATACGTATAATTCGTTCTAAAAATCGTTTCTCTCTGTTTTCACATACACTTATATGTGATAAAATTATATGTGATAATAGACTTTGAGACGGTCATTTTGACTGCTCATTCGAGTAATTCCAACTAGGATTGCTCCCGAAACAAATTACGGAAGATATACGTAACTTAAATAATCTGGGTTTTTAAACTATTTTGAGTTTCTAAAAATTATAAAAATTACTATGGACTTCAGAAAAATATTCCTTCCTGCAATAAAACTATTTTTATCCTATATAGCCTATATAAAAATTTAGAACGCTTTCCGACACCGTTTCAACAGTTTTAAAAATCAAAACGACCAAGTTAAATAAATAAGAAATAGTGTATTCTCTAACTAGTTGTTCTTGTGTTTGCAGGCATCGAATCTCGTGCATCCGCACTAGATCCAGTCTCGGCCCACTACCATCATCTCGAAGATTGTAAGTCACAGTAAATTCTAACTTTAGAAATCTAGCTAGTGTACTTAATGGAAACACCGCATGCTCGAAGCATGGATCGGTACCTTAGTTGTTGGACTTCACACATTGCTCAAGACTGACATTCTCTCTTGAGGTTTCTGCCTTGACTTTTCAACAAGCAAAGATCTTTGGAGTATCGTTAACGCATAGGACTTAACATCTAGTCTCGGAACAGTTATTGACATGAATAGATTGTCATGTTTGACAGAAAGATTGTAACCGGAAATGTGAGAACAGTAAATGACTCGTAAAACTGCAAAGAACGGTAACCTGCACAGACACTTGGGGTTTTGGGGTAACTTATAATTGCGGAAGTGCGGGAGCGACTAGTCCAGACTTTGTTGTCACCGTGCGGGTTCTAGCAACCCATAACAGTGCCGGTGACAACCATCACAGATCACAGATCACAGATTATTGCACAGTACTCAGAGAATTGGTTCGCCCGGGTAGCACCCGCGACAAGAGTTGGCCTCTTGGTTGCTCACTGTACTTCCCGTTATAAGTCACGAACTAGAATAGGCACAAGTACACTCATTATTGCTATAGTCATTGCTATCGTCTTAGTTATTCTTGTACGTCACTAGTCGTACTCGCTCGGTCACCTTTACTTTCCTTGTCACCCTTGCATGCTTGACTTGATGTACTTTACTTATCTCACTTGCATGCTTGTCTATCCTTACTTTACTTTCCGCACTTGTTTACCATAGCCTGCTCCATATTTGTGCACTCCTCTTTTTCTATTGCTAGAATTGTTGTGACTTACCTTCGGTTCCATTTATGGCACCGGCAGACGAAGACCTGATCGAGGACATTGCCCCAGAGTTCGTGGAGCCTACACTTGATCCTGAAGCTGCAGAGTTTTATTTACTTTACTGTTGGTGTGTGGGTTGTACTGTGCATTTACTTTTCCGCACTTCTTTTCAGAAAGTGTGCTGGTGGTTGTTGTACTTTAATTTGGACTGTAATAACGTCTGTACGCTGGTTTTGAGTATTGTGATGCATCTCTGAGTTGTGGCTATACTGATTTCACGGGTAAACTGCGGAACCTGCAAATAAACCAAATAAGTAACGGGCCCCCGAGAGCGGGTCGTTACAGGTTTGGCGGCCCACGCAGGTCCGTGCAAAATACCTCGTGAACAGTATAGTAAAACCAGGATGTATCATATACGATACTCAACTAAGCTGACATTTCTATGGATGCATGTTTGACACTCAAAAGACGGACGTGAACCTCTCGGAGAGCCCAATGGAGTTGGCCATCTGGCCTTAATAAAAAATTCATTTTGATAGGATTAATTAGTTGTATTAAAAAAATCTCTTTTTGTGTCGGTGGCACTCATATGAATGATAATATTCCTTCAATGGACCATGATACCGGTCAATGTGCTTGGCTAAAGTCTGTTGGATCAACCTAGCTAGACTGGGCATAAGTGATCCTGGCTTAGTCACTTCCCTGGCCGTGTCCGCTGGACCGCAAGGACGTGAATCATGATTGTGTGACGTCATCGATCTTCTCCACTACCAACCTTCCTTTATCTTGATGACCTTTCGATTGACCTGCTTAGAATCTTCTATCTCTAGTTTTCTTGAACTCTAGCTACGTCTATTTTAAGGAGGGTAGTGTTCGAGTTTTCGGTCATCAGAAGTTTGGATTCCTCAACTAAAGCAGATCGAAGGACGTTCAGAAGTATTCGAGGATGATGCTGGAGAGACGAGCCAAACGTAGCGTATAGGCTGTTACGTTTTTGAACTCGTATTTCCTTTCTGACCCAACTTTCATCTCGTACCCAAATTTTTTTTCCACGTGTTGGAATTCTTTCCCGCCTACCACCTCCCCTCATTATTGCCTTTGTCATCATCCTTGCCTCGAGCCCCGTTCCCGCCTACCCTACACTACCTACCCATGACTTTCGACGCCACCTATTTATTTTCTTTGTCCACTTCCCCATCTCGATCCCCGTTCCCGTCTAACACCGACGACTTTCGGTGCCCCCCTTCTCTTTTTAACCTCTCTTCTCCTTCCTTCCCAAGCCACCCCGTGGTTCCCTTTTCGCTCAGACATCGCCCCTCCTCCTCCCGGCCTCTTCCCCAAGCGAGCTCGCCATCTCACCTGAAGCCCCGCTAGCTTCCGCTCCACTCCATCGGTAGTCCCTGCGATGGATCGTCAACCAGCCGCAGCCCTTGCCGCCGTGGACCCGCAACCACCAATGGCCCTTCGACGTTCTGTTTTGGGATTTTTGGCCTTGGCGACAACCCTCGTCGCCACCCTCGCTACCGCTGATTGGCTGAGATCTTGGGAAGCCGTGATCCTTGGGCTTCTCTTGAGCTCTCTGCCCTGGGTCTCACCCCGGTTGAGATCCCGTTTAGGCTTCCTCTTGCGTCTACTTCTTTTGGTTTGTGGAAAAGCGTGTTTTTGGTTGTTCATTTGTTGGGTGATGTTGGGTGTTGCAAATGTCAAGTATTGGTCTACGGAAGGAGTGATGGCGATGATTATTGGCATGATATTGGCCTTGGGTGTTGAAGTTGGATGTAGGCCTTGTGCTTGGCTCTGGATGAGAGCTTGGATCCTGCCTTATTGTGGGATAGTATGGAGATTGACGGAAGGAATGCTAGCAGTGAGTACTGACTTAGAATGTTGGCCTTGTACTTACCTTTGGGCGGTGATTTGGACGTCAGCATGTGGTTGGGCATTATGGAAATTGATGGTATTGGTACTCGTGGATTAGTCGATACATGCTATATTATAAACAACATCTGTGGCCAGACCCCGTTAGTCACCAGTAGCACGAATAAACTTTACAGTCTTCCGGTTTATGTGGTTTAAATAGCTTGCTACTGGCTTATCACCTCAGGTTCCAAGTTCGAACAGATGTTGTCATCATAATAGCCCTCATTTTCATGTGATGTTATAATCTCATATTAATTTTGGGCTACTTGAGAAGTCAGAGTAACTATTGTGATAATACTGGAATAGTCATGGAAGCTATGGTGATGTTAATAATATATATTTATTAGTAATATCTCTTGTTTTCTTGATGCTATGATATCCCATTATATTTCATGCTATTAACAACTTATTTTCTAAATTGAAATCATTCGACTAGTTTTCCATTTTATCATTTTTTGTTTGAGCTTCTTAATAACAGCAATTATTTTATTTTATAAAGTTTTGAGAAATTCCGAGGACGGAATTATTTTAAGGAGGGTAGAATGTAACGACCTGTATTTTTCCAAAACATTTAAGCTAAATATTTAAAGAAATTTCATTTTAAAAAAAACATTATGTAATGGTTGATCAGGAGTTTTAAACGGATTTCAAAAATTCTTATAAAAATATTTTAGAGCATTAGACTTATTATATTGTATTTCGGCAATTTCAGATTTCCTCAAATGCCCAAAACATTTCTGTTAAAATTCATCTCCCAAAATTACCGGTTTTATTCGACGAATTTATTTTCTATACAAACATTTTCAAAACGTTTTCAAACTTGGACAGTAGCATCCTATGATCATTTAGGGCTTCCCACATTAATTTCGTAATTTTCTGATATCATTTCAATAGAGAACCCGTAAACCCGCTTTCTAAACGTTTTGGCCAAAAACTAGTATCCCCGTAGCCCAAACCCTGAAACAGACTTCGTATTTGCCATCCTCGCGACGATACGATCCCGTGGGTATGTTTTCGTAATTTTTCGGACACGTTTACTAGTAGGGGAAAAATCGTAATTTCGTTTTTGTATTTTACTAATTACATTCACCAATGGAGATTTTACTTTTTACTAATTACTTTTTAACCTATCCTAATTACCTATCTAACACGTTAGCAGCCCATGTGTTTCATGGGTTAGCCTAATTTCTACTCTTAGTCAAAAAGCTAACATCTAATCACCTAACCCCATTAATGATTTTGACTAAACTAAGTACTATATTAATAATTTTAATCAACCTATATAATTACCCCCTCACGTTCATCACTCACACACAACTCCCCAGGCCAAAATAAAACCCCCGACCCCTCACTCTCTCATTCCCGCTCTCTCCCTCTCACGCAACCACCGTCGATGGCCTCAACCCACGCCCTGTCGCCGTTCAACGCCCCGCCGCCGCTGCTTCGGAGGCCGCCACCACCCCTCACCGGTCGACGGCGAAGCCCCGAGCCCCCCAAGAGCAGCTTCCCGCCTTCCTCCGCTTCGTCGTCACCCCCTCGAGTCGCCGGCGTCCCCATCGTCAAACCGCCAACACTCCGACGACGTCGCCCGCCGTCGTTGCTCCGACCCAGTCACCCCCGCTCGACGAACACCTCCGATGCTCAGCCACACCCTCGCACGCTGCTGCCCCGCCGGCGCTCCGCCACCCTCTCTTTCGAAGCCACGCCGTCGCCGTCGTCCTCGTCGCTCAGCCTCCGCCGTGGTCCATCGCCTTCTGCCGCCCTCTCTCCGATGACCTTCGCCCCGCCTTGCCACTGTCGCCGCCGAACCGCCGAACCCCGCTGCCGTAGCGCCACGAGAGGATCCCACAGCGCCACCTCCTCACTCGTCGCCGTTTGCTGCCGTCTCCCACGCCGTCGTCGCCTCTTCCCCTCCGACGCAGACCGCCCTCGTCGCCGCCCTCCATCCGCTGGCCGCCCACCAGATCCGACGGCCTCTCCCGTCCACCACCTCCGACGGAGAACCACTCGCCGCCAGCGAGTTTGAAGACCATCCGAGCTGCCTCCTCTCCCCTTGTCTCCGTGTGAGCCGCCGCCACACGCGCCAACCGGTGGCCCCGCTGCCCATCCTCCGATCAGTGACCAACCCCTCGTCGACTTGCCCCTGCCAACCTCCGACACCAACGCCTATAACCTCCGCATGAAGCCATGAACACAGTTTCGCACAACACAGTTTCATGTGCGTAATAACTAAGGGTAAGTTGTTTAAATAATAGTATAAAATTAATATATACGTGGATATGAACAGTGCCATTTTGTTATAGGTACCCAACGAACAAACGGTCACCTCCAGAAGATCCGCGTCTTCGTCACGAATGCGTAGGCGCCAGTTTCGTCTCAATCCGATACTTAGTTTTCAAGTTATGATTTTTCAAAGTTTATTGGAATATTTTTAATACGTATATTCTTATAAATACGTGTATTTCCGTATTTTCGAAATTAGATAATAGGGTTTAATGGTTTTAAATCCGTAACTAATTATACAGGGGCCAGAAAAATATGAGGCTAGCTCTGAAAAATCAGAAACGATATTTCGGACCCAATGGCGCTAGTCTCACTGTGATCAGACGCCTACTTTTTCCAGAACTATTTTTCAAACCTTAAAAATTAAATACGTATAATTCGTTCTAAAAATCGTTTCTCTCTGTTTTCACATACACTTATATGTGATAAAATTATATGTGATAATAGACTTTGAGACGGTCGTTTTGACTGCTCATTCGAGTAATTCCAACTAGGATTGCTCCCGAAACAAATTACGGAAGATATACGTAACTTAAATAATCTGGGGTTTTAAACTATTTTGAGTTTCTAAAAATTATAAAAATTTCTATGGACTTCAGAAAAATATTCCTTCCTGCAATAAAACTATTTTTATCCTATATAGCCTATATAAAAATTTAGAACGCTTTCCGACACCGTTTCAATAGTTTTAAAAATCAAAACGACCAAGTTAAATAAATAAGAACTAGTGTATTCTCTAACTAGTTGTTCTTGTGTTTGCAGGCATCGAATCTCGTGCATCCGCACTAGATCCAGTCTCGGCCCACTACCATCATCTCGAAGATTGTAAGTCATAGTAAATTCTAACTTTAGAAATCTAGCTAGTGTACTTAATGGAAACACCGCATGCTCGAAGCATGGATCGGTACCTTAGTTGTTGGACTTCACACATTGCTCAAGACTGACATTCTCTCTTGAGGTTTCTGCCTTGACTTTTCAACAAGCAAAGATCTTTGGAGTATCGTTAACGCATAGGACTTAACATCTAGTCTCGGAACAGTTATTGACATGAACAGATTGTCATGCTTGACAGAAAGATTGTAACCGGAAATGTGAGAACAGTAAATGACTCGTAAAACTGCAAAGAAAGGTAACCTGCACAGACACTTGGGGTTTTGGGGTAACTTATAATTGCGGAAGTGCGAGAGCGACTAGTCCAGACTTTGTTGTCACCGTGCGGGTTCTAGCAACCCATAACAGTGTCGGTGACAACCATCACAGATCACAGATCACAGATTATTGCACAGTACTCAGAGAATTGGTTCGCCCGGGTAGCACCCGCGGCAAGAGTTGGCCTCTTGGTTGCTCACTGTACTTCCCGTTATAAGTCACGAACTAGAATAGGCACAAGTACACTCATTATTGCTATAGTCATTGCTATCGTCTTAGTTATTCTTGTACGTCACTAGTCGTACTCGCTCGGTCACCTTTATTTTCCTTGTCACCCTTGCATGCTTGACTTGATGTACTTTACTTATCGCACTTGCATGCTTGTCTATCCTTACTTTACTTTCCGCACTTGTTTACCATAGCCTGCTCCATATTTGTGCACTCCTCTTTTTCTATTGCTAGAATTGTTGTGACTTACCTTCGGTTCCATTTATGGCACCGGCAGACGAAGACCTGATCGAGGACATTGCCCCAGAGTTCGTGGAGCCTACACTTGATCCTGAAGCTGCAGAGTTTTATTTACTTTACTGTTGGTGTGTGGGTTGTACTGTGTATTTACTTTTCCGCACTTCTTTTCAGAAAGTGTGCTGGTGGTTGTTGTACTTTAATTTGGACTATAATAACGTCTGTACGCTGGTTTTGAGTATTGTGATGCATCTCTGAGTTATGGCTATACTGATTTCACTGGTAAACTGCGGAACCTGCAAATAAACCAAATAAGTAACGGGCCCCCGAGAGCGGGTCGTTACAGGTTTGGCGGCCCACGCAGGTCCGTGCAAAATACCTCGTGAACAGTATAGTAAAACCAGGATGTATCATATACGATTCTCAACTAAGCTGACATTTCTATGGATGCAGGTTTGACACTCGAAAAAAAGACGGGAACCTCTCGGAGAGCCCAATGGAGTTGGCCATCTGGCCTTAATAAAAAATTCATTTTGATAGGATTAATTAGTTGTATTAAAAAAATCTCTTTTTGTGTCGGTGGCACTCATATGAATGATAATCTTCCTTCAATGGACCATGATACCGGTCAATGTGCTTGGCTAAAGTCTGTTGGATCAACCTAGCTAGACTGGGCATAAGTGATCCTGGCTTAGTCACTTCCCTGGCCGTGTCCGCTGGACCGCAAGGACGTGAATCATGATTGTGTGACGTCATCGATCTTCTCCACTACCAACCTTCCTTTATCTTGATGACCTTTCGATTGACCTTCTTAGAATCTTCTATCTCTAGTTTGCTTGAACTCTAGCTACGTCTATTTTAAGGAGGGTAGTGTTCGAGTTTTCGGTCATCAGAAGTTTAGATTCCTCAACTAAAGCAGATCGAAGGACGTTCAGAAGTATTCGAGGATGATGCTGGAGAGACGAGCCAAACGTAGCGTATAGGCTGTTACGTTTTTGAACTTGTATTTCCTTTCTGACCCAACTTTCATCTCGTACCCAAATTTTTTTTCCACGTGTTGGAATTCTTTCCCGCCTACCACCTCCCCTCATTATTGCCTTTGTCCTCATCCTTGCCTCGAGCCCCGTTCCCGCCTACCCTACACTACCTACCCATGACTTTCGACGCCCCCTATTTATTTCCTTTGTCTGCTTCCCCATCTCGATCCCCGTTCCCGCCTAACACCGACGACTTTCGGTGCCCCCCTTCTCTTTTTAACCTCTCTTCTCCTTCCTTCCCAAGCCACCCCGTGGTTCCCTTTTCGCTCAGACATCGCCCCTCCTCCTCCCGGCCTCTTCCCCAAGCGAGCTCGCCATCTCACCCGAAGCCCCGCTAGCTTCCGCTCCACTCCATCGGAAGTCCCTGCGATGGATCATCAACCAGCCGCAGCCCTTGCCGCCGTGGACCCGCAACCACCAATGGCCCTTCGACGTTCTGTTTTGGGATTTTTGGCCTTGGCGACAACCCTCGTCGCCACCCTCGCTACCGCCGCTTGGCTGAGATCTTGGGAAGCCGTGATCCTTGGGCTTCTCTTGAGCTCTCTGCCCTGGGTCTCACCCCGGTTGAGATCCCGTTTAGGCTTCCTCTTACGTCTACTTCTTTTGGTTTGCGGAAAAGCGTGTTTTTGGTTGTTCATTTGTTGGGTGATGTTGGGTGTTGCAAATGTCAAGTATTGGTCTACGGAAGGAGTGATGGCGATGATTATTGGCATGATATTGGCCTTGGGTGTTGAAGTTGGATGTAGGCCTTGTGCTTGGCTCTGGATGAGAGCTTGGATCCTGCCTTATTGTGGGATAGTATGGAGATTGACGGAAGGAATGCTAGCAGTGAGTACTGACTTAGAATGTTGGCCTTGTACTTACCTTTGGGCGGTGATTTGGACGTCAGCATGTAGTTGGGCATTATGAAAATTGATGGTATTGGTACCCGTGGATTAGTCGATACATGCTATATTATAAACAACATCTGTGGCCAGACCCCGTTAGTCACCAGTAGCACGAATAAACTTTATAGTCTTCCGGTTTATGTGGTTTAAATAGCTTGCTACTGGCTTATCACCTCAGGTTCCAAGTTCGAACAGATGTTGTCATCATAATAGCCCTCATTTTCATGTGATGTTATAATCTCATATTAATTTTGGGCTACTTGAGAAGTCAGAGTAACTATTATGATAATACTGGAATAGTCATGGAAGCTATGGTGATGTTAATAATATATATTTATTAGTAATATCTCTTGTTTTCTTGATGCTATGATATCCCATTATATTTCATGCTATTAACAACTTATTTTCTAAATTGAAATCATTCGACTAGTTTTCCATTTTATCATTTTTTTGTTTGAGCTTCTTAATAACAGCAATTATTTTATTTTATAAAGTTTTGAGAAATTCCGAGGACGGAATTATTTTAAGGAGGGTAGAATGTAACGACCTGTATTTTTCCAAAACATTTAAGCTAAATATTTAAAGAAATTTCATTTTAAAAAAACATTTTGTAATGGTTGATCAGGAGTTTTAAACGGATTTCAAAAATTCTTATAAAAATATTTTAGAGCATTAGACTTATTATATTGTATTTTGGCAATTTCAGATTTCCTCAAATGCCCAAAACATTTCTGTTAAAATTCATCTCCCAAAATTACCGTTTTGATTCGACGAATTTATTTTCTATACAAATATTTTCAAAACGTTTTCAAACTTGGACAGTAGCATCCTATGATCATTTAGGGCTTCCCACATTAATTTCGTAATTTTCTGATATCATTTCAATAGAGAACCCGCAAACCCGCTTTCTAAACGTTTTGGCCAAAAACTAGTATCCCCGTAGCCCAAACCCTGAAACGAACTTCGTATTCGCCATCCTCGCGACGATATGATCCCGTGGGTATGTTTTCGTAATTTTTCGGACACGTTTACTAGTAGGGAAAAAATCGTAATTTCGTTTTTGTATTTTACTAATTACATTCACCAATGGAGATTTTACTTTTTACTAATAACTTTTTAACCTATCCTAATTACCTATCTAACACGTTAGCAGCCCATGTGTTTCATGGGTTAGCCTAATTTCTACTCTTAGTCAAAAAGCTAACATCTAATCACCTAACCCCATTAATGATTTTGACTAAACTAAGTACTATATTAATAATTTTAATCAACCTATATAATTACCCCCTCACGTTCATCACTCACACACAACTCCCCTGGCCAAAATAAAACCCCCGCCCCCTCACTCTCTCATTCCCGCTCTCTCCCTCTCACGCAACCACCGTCGATGGCCTCAACCCACGCCCTGTCGCCGTTCAACGCCCCGCCGCCGCTGCTTCGGAGGCCGCCACCACCCCTCACCGGTCGACGGCGAAGCCCCGAGCCCCCCAAGAGCAGCTTCCCGCCTTCCTCCGCTTCTTCGTCACCCCCTCGAGTCGTCGGCGTCCTCATCGTCAAACCGCCAACACTCCGACGACGTCGCCCGCCGTCGTTGCTCCGACCCAGTCACCCCCGCTCGACGAACACCTCCGATGCTCAGCCACACCCTCGCACGCTGCTGCCCCGCCGGCGCTCCGCCACCCTCTCTTTCGAAGCCACGCCGTCGCCGTCGTCCTCGTCGCTCAGCCTCCGCCGTGGTCCGTCGCCTTCCGCCGCCCTCTCTCCGACGACCTTCGCCCCGCCTTGCCACTGTCGCCGCCGAACCGCCGAACCCCGCTGCCGTAGCGCCACGAGAGGATCCCACAGCGCCACCTCCTCACTCGTCGCCGTTTGCTGCCGTCTCCCACGCCGTCGTCGCCTCTTCCCCTCCGACGCAGACCGCCCTCGTCGCCGCCCTCCATCCGCTGGCCGCCCACCAGATCCGACGGCCTCTCCCGTCCACCACCTCCGACGGAGAACCACTCGCCGCCAGCGAGTTTGAAGACCATCCGAGCTGCCTCCTCTCCCCTTGTCTCCGTGCGAGCCGTCGCCACACGCGCCAACCGGTGGCCCCGCTGCCCATCCTCCGATCAGTGACCAACCCCTCGTCGACTTGCCCCTGCCAACCTCCGACACCAACGCCTATAACCTCCGCATGAAGCCATGAACACAGTTTCGCACAACACAGTTTCATGTTCGTAATAACTAAGGGTAAGCCAGTTTCGTCTCAATCCGATACTTAGTTTTCAAGTTATGATTTTTCAAAGTTTATTGGAATATTTTTAATACGTATATTCTTATAAATATGTGTATTTCCGTATTTTCGAAATTAGATAATAGGGTTTAATGGTTTTAAATCCGTAACTAATTATACAGGGGCCAGAAAAATATGAGGCTAGCTCTGAAAAATCAGAAACGATATTTCGGACCCAATGGCGCTAGTCTCACTGTGATCAGACGCCTACTTTTTCCAGAACTATTTTTCAAACCTTAAAAATTAAATACGTATAATTCGTTCTAAAAATCGTTTCTTTCTGTTTTCACATACACTTATATGTGATAAAATTATATGTGATAATAGACTTTGAGACGGTCATTTTGACTGCTCATTCGAGTAATTCCAACTAGGATTGCTCCCGAAACAAATTACGGAAGATATACGTAACTTAAATAATCTGGGTTTTTAAACTATTTTGAGTTTCTAAAAATTATAAAAATTACTATGGACTTCAGAAAAATATTCCTTCCTGCAATAAAACTATTTTTATCCTATATAGCCTATATAAAAATTTAGAACGCTTTCCGACACCGTTTCAACAGTTTTAAAAATCAAAACGACCAAGTTAAATAAATAAGAACTAGTGTATTCTCTAACTAGTTGTTCTTGTGTTTGCAGGCATCGAATCTCGTGCATCCGCACTAGATCCAGTCTCGGCCCACTACCATCATCTCGAAGATTGTAAGTCACAGTAAATTCTAACTTTAGAAATCTAGCTAGTGTACTTAATGGAAACACCGCATGCTCGAAGCATGGATCGGTACCTTAGTTGTTGGACATCACACATTGCTCAAGACTGACATTCTCTCTTGAGGTTTCTGCCTTGACTTTTCAACAAGCAAAGATCTTTGGAGTATCGTTAACGCATAGGACTTAACATCTAATCTCGGAACAGTTATTGACATAAACAGATTGTCATGCTTGACAGAAAGATTGTAACCGGAAATGTGAGAACAGTAAATGACTCGTAAAACTGCAAAGAACGGTAACCTGCACAGACACTTGGGGTTTTGGGGTAACTTATAATTGCGGAAGTGCGGGAGCGACTAGTCCAGACTTTGTTGTCACCGTGCGGGTTCTAGCAACCCATAACCGTGCCGGTGACAACCATCATAGATCACAGATCACAGATTATTGCACAGTACTTAGAGAATTGGTTCGCCCAGGTAGCACCCGCGACAAGAGTTGGCCTCTTGGTTGCTCACTGTACTTCCCGTTATAAGTCACGAACTAGAATAGGCACAAGTACACTCATTATTGCTATAGTCATTGCTATCGTCTTAGTTATTCTTGTACGTCACTAGTCGTACTCGCTCGGTCACCTTTACTTTCCTTGTCACCCTTGCATGCTTGACTTGATGTACTTTACTTATCTCACTTGCATGCTTGTCTATCCTTACTTTACTTTCCGCACTTGTTTACCATAGCCTGCTCCATATTTGTGCACTCCTCTTTTTCTATTGCTAGAATTGTTGTGACTTACCTTCGGTTCCATTTATGGCACCGGCAGACGAAGACCTGATCGAGGACATTGCCCCAGAGTTCGTGGAGCCTACACTTGATCCTGAAGCTGCAGAGTTTTATTTACTTTACTGTTGGTGTGTGGGTTGTACTGTGTATTTACTTTTCCGCACTTCTTTTCAGAAAGTGTGCTGGTGGTTGTTGTACTTTAATTTGGACTGTAATAACGTCTGTACGCTGGTTTTGAGTATTGTGATGCATCTCTGAGTTGTGGCTATACTGATTTCACTGGTAAACTGCGGAACCTGCAAATAAACCAAATAAGTAACGGGCCCCCGAGAGCGGGTCGTTACAAACTTGGTCCTTTGACTTCAGCGGAAACACACACACCATACGTGAGAAATCATCGATGAACGACACATAGTAGTGTTTCCTTCCCCATGAGGCCATCCTAGATGGGCCACATACGTCGGTGTGTACATAGTCGAGCGATGCATTCGTGCTGTGGATGGTCGTCCCAAATGAAGCATGTGTCGGTTTCCTAAACACACAGTGCTCGCAGAACTTGATCTTCCTGGTCTTGGCTCCTTTTAGACGTCCCACAATGATTAGCTTCCGCAATGCTTTCTCGCCAACATGACCTAATCGCATGTGCCATAACATTAAGTCGTCCTCCTCAGCCTCACGAGTCAGAGCCGATGTGCCATCTACGATCGAGTCATCCAAATAATAGAGGTTGACATGGCGCTTCCCCTTCATCACGATCATTGTTCCTTTGGTCACCATCAGAGCTCCATTTTCCATGGTTACTCGACATCCCTTGGATTCGAGTGAGCCGAGCGATATGAGATTGCGCCTTAGGTCGGGAACAAAGTGCACCTCCTCGATGTCTCATGTAACACCGTCATCCATCCTCATCCGTGCTGTCTCGGTGCCCACATGCTACAGGCTTGGTCATCTCTTAGCAAGACCGTACACTTACCACCTTCCCTGAAGGTCGTGAAGTACTCTCGATGTGGCGTCATATGAAACGAGCACCCAGAGTCGAGCACCCAACCTTTTGATGTCACGCTCTCCGATGCACCGACCAATACATACTCCTCGACCTCAATGCCCTTAATGACGTTGGCAGTTTGGTCATGCTTCCTCTTCACCTTTGGGCAGTCTCTGACCCAATGTCCTCTTTCTTTACAGAAAGCACATTGGTCCTTTGCCACCTTGCTCTAGGAGCCTCGTGTCTTGTCTCTGGACTTGGATCTGAAATACTCCCTCCTATTTCCACCCTTCTCACCACTACGACCCCTTACGACTTTAAGAGCGTTGCTCGAAGCTCAGCTGCAGGTGTCCCCATCGTTCTTCCTGAACTCGTTGCTCGTCAGAGCGTTGGACACCTCTTCAACTGTAATCGATTCCTTACCATATGTAAGAACCGACACCAAGTACTCATACTCGATGGGTAGAGAGTTGAGGAGAATCATCGCCTTGTCTTCAGCGTCAACCTTCATGTCGACGTTCCTCATGTCGGTAAGAAGCTTGTTGTAATAGTCGAGGTATTCCTCCATAGAAACCCCCTCGGCTAACTTCAAACGGAAAAGCTTCTTCTTCAAGTGTAGCCGGTTCTGGATATTCTTCTTCATGTACTTGTCGCTGAGCTCCTTCCAGAACTTGCTTGCACTTGTTTCCTCCTTGTATGGGTATTTCTTCTCCTTTAACAGATACAGGCGGATGGTACCATATATACTCCGATTCAGAGTTCTCCACTCCTGATCAGACATACCCGTCAGCTTCTCGTCCAATGTGATATCTTGACCAAGTTGGTTCAAGATATCCATGACTTTGCATCTCCATATGCTGAAGTAGATCTTTCCATCAAACTTCTCAATTTCGAACTTTGTGTTAGACACAATAGTCCGAGAAGATGAAGAGTACCCAGAATTCGACCCCTTTGGAGAACCGTCATCGCCACCGCTACGCATCTTCGCCTTCTATGTTGATCTCCAACACCATATAGCTCTGATACCAATTTGTTGTGCGGCGGAGCCTAGTTCTACCAACACAAACACAGCGAAAGACGCAGGATCGAGGAGACCAAGGACGAAAGATCAGCAACAAAAGAAAAGAGCACAAACACGATTGCTTCTAGGCCGTGGACGACCAAAGGGGAACACCTATGAGCTTTATTACGAAAGGAAAGAACAATACAAATCTTCTCTTTATCCAACGAAGAAGAAGCACATAAGATTTCTCCAAAAGCTCATAATACAATCTCTCAAAGTTGGCTCTCACAAATGGCGGCTCTCTCAAAGGATACAATGGTGTCCCATAAAACCCTAACTTAAAACCCCCTATTTATAACTCTAGGTTACAATATGTGTCATAATTGGCTGAGAATTCCTAAGGATATGGATCCTAACAACTACGGCATCTAATCCAATCATCACTCTACGTAATTAATGTCATCGCACACTAGTGGGCCCTCTACCGCTTAGTAGTGGGCAGCATCCCAATGTGCTCCCTTCGACCGATCGACCTTCCTTCTGTCTCGAGCGACCCAAGTGTCGAGCCTCGCGTACAAGGCTTCATCCTTTGATCCTTCATACGAACGATCAACCGAACACGGACTTTAACTGCATTATGACCGGCCGACCCAATACCGAGCGATCGACCGTCAGACTCGAACTGCTGCCGAACGACCAACTGCACTGGAGAAGCCACATGACCATCATCATCGTATCTGACTTGTGCAGAGTCAAATAGGTCGAATCCGAGCACAGTCGAGTTACCTCTGCACAAGATAACTCGTCTGTCATACAACTGTTTCTCCTCCACTGAATCGAGTCAACTTCTTCACAACAGCATGTTGTATGCTCGATTTCTACATATGGCACCAATGCTCATGCAAGTACCTAGGAGTACATAGGTGACGAGTTATTTGGTGTTGGACTGGATCTCTGTACACAATGAATTGGTTGGATCCTTGCTTGATACATGTACACTCAGGGGCGGACCCACGTTGTAGGTGTGGGGAGGCCTGCCCCCCAACCATCCCCCTACTCCCCCCATTGTTTTATTAGTTTCTAACCTTAATTTATTTTGTAAATATAACATACACATATATTTTTACAACGTTTCCGAATAAAGAAATTGCCTACGCAGGGTGGCTTAGGCGTTGCTTTCTGGTCTTTGAGGTCCAAGTTCGAGTTTTGCTAATGTTAAAAATTATGTTTTGTTTTTAATTCTAAGTTCTTTCCTATTAAACAAATTTTCCTACATTATACAAAAAAGAGTGCCTATCTCCCCGCGGTTAAAGCCTTAGTTCCATGCCATTTCAGCACGAGTTCGAGCCTAGCCGGTTGCCTATCACCTTTTTTAATTTCTAAATATTTTTCATATTAGACGTACAAGCTTGTTTTGGCCATAACTTCTTCTATACACATTCAAATTTTGTATTCTTTATATCATTGGAAAGCTCTTCAAATATTGTACCAAACAATATGAAATTAAGAATTTATTTCAAGTAATCAATTTTATAAAAATCATTTAAAGTTACAAGTTTCTTCTAAAATTTTGAAAATATACAACATATTTTCTTGTCAATTGTTCCATGTGGTATGAACCACATATGACTAAAATTTATATATTCATCATTGGCGCCCTTGCCATCTCATTTTGGTTCCGTCCTTGTGTACAGTACAATTGACAAGGAACATTAACTAGGATGGATGCATCAATCCAAGCCTAAAATAGCTAGTCATTCTTGACACCGGGAGCCTAACCAGTTAAATTGGATAAATTCTATAGGTTAAAGATCGACCCACTACTAAAATGGAAAATGTTAAAAAAAAAGAAGAAAAAAGATGGTAGTGTTAGAACTCAAAGAAAGAGTAACCATGGCACAAGGCCATGGTCCTCAATTTATTCAACAATGTGGAATACCAAAGGGTATGGGATCCCAAAGGTCCCCATTATCCTAACTAGATGAAGGATTAATGGAGGGATATAAGTGATGGGGAGGCCAAAGGCCTCCCTCACTCATAACACTTCCCCTTATCCATCAATTACTTTGGTCTTAGTGTATAAAGCTAAGCGGGTGAATACTTCTGGATCCAGAGTAATCGTGTTTGCCTCGTTAAAACCTTAGCTGTGGAAAACCCAGTGGAAAAAAACCACCAGCTTAAGGAAAAAGAGTGCAACCCACATGTTAGTCCCCCTGATCCGTACAAGCCTTATGCTTGTAGGTCTTTCAACTTTCATTCGGGGTGGATACTTCAGGGTCCAGAGTTAAATGAGGTTGCCTCATTAAAAACCCTTAGCTATGGAAAACCTAGTGGGAAAACCCATAACTAAGGGAAAAGAGTACAACTCTACGATCAACTCCCCCTGATCTGTACAAGCTTCAGGCTTGCAGATCTCCTATGTATCTATACAATCATTTCATATTCATCTATACATTCATCATGTTCTGAAAGCAAATACAATCATCACTCATCTATACAAGTTTCACTCATATCTAGCGGCTACTGGAAAACAGTGGCGCTCTGGAGTGGTACGCTCTTCGAAGTTGGTAGATGACTCCACGTATGTATTCTTTTACTCAGTCTTCACTGTGTCTGCAAGGTACTGCTGGACCTGGCTGAGCGTATTCTAGACTTGCTTCTTGGATGATGAGCTTCTCAGAAGATGTAGACTTTGGAGGATGATGTGTAGATCTTTAGGAGGTGGCCAAACATTTATGCTTAGTCATCGCGATGATTTGTAAACCTGCATATGCGATATATATTCCTTGGATGATGATCCTTGACCCTTGGAAGTTGCACAGAAGCAGCTTATCCTTGGTCCAATGGTGCTCTCCTGTACAGCACTATATCTGGCTAACAGCTTTACTGCAGACGTTCTATTAGAGACACGTGCAGTTGGCCAGATAAAAGAGTGTAACTAGTACACTAGAGCTAGGCTCTTCAGGACCAAGGATGTCCTCCCCCTCTTCCAGCGACTGAAAGGCGTCATAAATAAGCATCCATTTTTAATAGATTGCAAATGGACATCTTTCTTCATAAACTCCTGGTGTATGAAGAATATGATAGGTATAAAAGGATTCCACCACGAAGGTGTTTAATCTGTAAGCCGAGACAATAACTTGTTATGCCTAGGTATTTCATTACTTCATTACGAAGGTATGTTTAAGGCTATCAGATATCTCAATGGTCTCTGCAGGAGATCCTATTAGATTTAAGTCGTCCACAGATACGGTGACTATTACAAATCATGTCCCCGTTCTTTTGATAAAGATACACGGGCAGACTTCATTTTTAGTGAATCCTTGTTCCGCAAGGAATTTGATAAATCTGTTATACCACATTTTTCTTGATTACTTAAGATCATATAATGATCTTTGAAGCCTTTATAGAGAAGACGTTCATACGTCTCTCTTTCATCTATGGGAGTAGAGTATACCCTTCTGGAAGTTTTATATAGATCTCTATATCTATATTTCCGTATAGATATGCAGTCACAATGTCCATGAGCTGCATTTCTTGGCTTTTCTAGATACGGTTAGGCTTAGTATGAAATAGAAAAATGATCACATTTCCTTCATTTCTTGTTTTTATGAAATCCAACTTATATTCCACAGGTTTTACACATTCAGGTGTTTGGACTACTGGTCTAAAGACTTTGCGTTTCAAGAGTGAGTCCAGCTCTACTCTTATTGCCTCATCCCACTTTGGCCAATCTATGCGTTTACGCTATAGAAAAGTGGGTTGACGTCATCGTTGTATTCAGCGACGTGAACGGAATAGCGAACATAAAATCGTCGACGACGACTATGCTATATATGTCCAGTACCTCTCCAGTATGTACGTAATATAATGATGTTTCTCCTATTGTTTCCTCTGTAGGGGAAATCAGGAGGGGAGAGGTCGCTGGTCTGAGCTCAGCATCCTGCGGAGGGATCATTTTAATAACTCCAGGAATCTTCCTCTTTCGAGGAACTTTATCTTTTGTACCTGTTGGACGTCCTCTTTTCAATTGAGATACAACCAATTCTGCTGCCGGTGGATTGCATCCATCTTTGGGGATGTCAATCCTAGCTGGTGTGTTGGCAGTAGGGACGTGTGAACGAACTATCTTATGGATTGTCCGTGAATTTATCCGGCAATTGATGTACTTTAGTCTGAATATGAAGGATCTTCAGGATCTCATCTTCACACAGAAAAATTATACGGATCATAACGAGATTAGGACTTTTGTGTACCATGATATGGTCTCAGAAGCTTCAGGCTTCTTTAGACTGCGTGCATATTTTAATGAGACTTTGCTCATTAAATTCACAGTTATCAAGAAGTGCCTTTAATGCATCACTTTTCAGGGGTTCTATGTATCTAATAATACATGGTGAATCAAACAATATAAAGATAACTAGTTTTGATGAGGATCCATTTTGGTCCTCTGAGGTGATGCTATTGGGACATATATTAGCACATCCAAACACTCTCAAATGAGATATGTTTGGTGGTGAACCATAAGCAAGCGGCATCAGCAATAAGATATGGCCACAAGAGGGCCGTATCGTGATAAGCGATGCGAAATGCAGTATGGAGTATCCCTAAACATCCACATGCAACTGGTATTTAACAATGGACGTGAAATCCATTGGAGTCTTTTTATCAGAGACTCTGATAACCCATTCTGAGTATGAACATGGTACATGATGTTCAATTTCAATGCCAGTTACTTGGCAGTAGTCTTGAAAGATATTTGTAGTGAATTCACCCACATTATCAGCTTTTGAGAAAGCTAGGTTGCGGGTGGACAGAAATGAACATATAAGATCATCTAGTAGATGCATCTATTAGTACAATGAAGTACCGAAATGGGCCATTTGTGGAGTGAATAGGCCCGCAAAGGTCACCATGTATTCTCTCAATGAAGCCAGGAGACTCTAATCCCACTTTCAGGAGGAAAGGTCTCTCTATAAGTTTTTCCTTATGACAAGGGGGACAAGGAAACTCAACCTTTTTGAAGAATCTTCAGGTTCTCCAAGGGATTCATTTGATGATGCGTCCATCATCGCTGATCCAGGATGACCAAGTCTATTATACCAGAGTTGAAAACTCTGGCAATGAAAGGCACTTCTGGTGCTCAGTCAAGTTGGCTTTATATAGGATGAATATTTGTAATGATAGGGACCCGACGGGGGTCCAACGAATCGTGCGTAGATGGTCTTCTGGACATCCTCTTGACGAGTTCCATAAAGATATTCACTATTTATTATCCATAATTTCCAAGTTATGTTCGTTTAAACGAAATATACTTGAAACTTGGGAGATTACTCTATGATTTAGGAGAGAAATATGCATTTTTTAGTCTCGTTGTATGTGGGAGCAATTTTAATGCTTCCCCAGTGCATCGATGCACTGTCCACAATATATCACACTACATCTATATATCAGAATGAATAGGCTTTATAAAATAAAGCTAAATATGCATTCAAAAAGTTCCAAAAAGAAAATACAGATGAAGGAAACTAGAATTTAACATGCAAAGATAAAATGAAACTAAGATAAGGCTAAGTCGATCAAGTCGTCGTGATGGAAGTCTTTTGCAGTCAGCTTAGTTGAAGGATGAGATTCAACCAGATTTGTTTCAGGACGAGGCTGCAGGCTCGCCTGATAAAGATCCTGGAGATTACGTGGAGTGAGGCAGTTCCTGGACCGATGTCCAGTCATGCCACATCTATGGGGCACTTGTCCACCCAGTTCTTCTTGGGAATAGATGGTTGGCCATTGTTGTTACTCTTCCACATATTCTTTTTATTCCACTGGTTGTAGTTATTGTTCTGTGGAGGTCCTCCAGCCGGTTTCATCACAGCTTTACCCTTGTAATTTCTGGCCTTCTTCTTGTTCTTCGTCTTCTGGGAAGAACCAAGATGAGCTTCAGGGAGTGGAGCAGTCCCAGAAAGGCGAAGGTTGTGAGTGGCCAGTAACAAGACTTTGTTCTACTCCGCCCTTAGGAGGCAGGAGAGTAAGTCAGAAAATATCGTGAAATTTCTTTCACGGTACTATTGCATGAGGATTGCATCCTTTTCATGGAAAGACGCGAAAGTCTTTTCCAACATGCGTTGGTCCAAGACTTCTTCACCGCACAGCTTCAGGCGTGAGGTGATATTATGGAGTGCTGAGTTATACTCAGACACAGAATTGAAGTCATGAAGTCAGAGGTTTTCCCACTCAGAACTAGCACGGGGCAGTATAACATCAATCTGATGTTTAAAATGTGCCTCCAGTGTGGTCCATAACTCAAGTGGATCCTCTACTGTTAGATATTCGTCTTTTAAGGTCCGATCTATGTGCCTCCCAATGTAGATAATGGCTTTCACCTTATCTATATCAGAGACAGATGACTGCGTCGCTTCAGGGGTCGCGGTTGAAGTAGCCTAGGCCGCTGCTGGGGCCGCAGGCACAATAGTAGAAGCCAGAATCATACTCATAAGAGCCATTGAGCGCAGGTGAAACTTCAGGTTCACCCGCCAGCTCATATAGTTCTTTCCTGTCGCATCCAGCACATCAAAATCAATGCTCACTTATTTTGCCATTTATTTATGCAATTAAATAAGCATGAATTAATATATGTAAAATATAAATTCACGCAAAGTAAATAAAAAGTCATGTGGGGATCGGCCAGATACCCTTAGAAACAAAATGCCCAAAAATGTCCGAATGCAGTCCAAAAAACGAAATACAAAGAGAAATGAAAAATACAAATTGGAAACTCATTTTGGGTCCCAACATAATGCAGATTTCATCTCCGTCTTCAATTTGGCTGAGCTCCGGTCTTGGCATTTTACATTATAACCTCACTACAAACTCTCTTAAAACAGAAAAAGAAAGCGAGGAAAATAAAAACGGTGTATCTCAAAATGACCGATCCCAAACCACAAGACTGAATTATTTACAACATCCACACAGTTTATATTAAATAATTATGCAACACACGCAGGCATATCAAATTTAATTTAATCAACATCACACGCATTTTATTGGAGAAATATAAAATATTTAATAATTACTTGGGCCAGGTAGAGACATATCATGCACCGTTAGGTTAGATAACTAACGGCAGAGCATCTCAGGACCTTCCATAATTATTAAATTAAAAATCTAATTAATCCAAATTATGCAGGTAGTGATGTTATTGATATAATATGGACCAAAAACAATAGCATCCCAAAAAAGAATATATTAATGAAACACATCAATTATCCAGATTTGTCAGAATTTCCAGTAATTTTCTGGTATTTTCTGATATTTTTCTAGATATAATTGAATTTTTCTGAGTTAAATTTATCTTTAAAACAGAAAAATAACATAACCCAATTATTAAATAAAACACCCTTAGGCTTGTTGTAGGCTTCAGGCCCAACAACCAATATGTATTAGTTTTATTGTTAATAAAGGGGTTAATGGGCTATTGCTAATAGCCCATATGTTAAGTGTTGCATTATATATTCTTAACCATAACCCTAACCCTAGGGTTTAGGATTTTTTTCCAGCCCCAAAAGAAAAAGAGGCCACCCCCTTCAGGAAAGCTGCCGTCATAGTGAGACTCCTCTTCAGGAAGGTGGAGATCCGGTGAGTGTCCCCCTTCGACTATTATATACGAGGTCTTAGGGGTGTTTCATACGTATGACATACTTAAAAATTACTAATAATGCATTTTGATGCGTTATCAGTACATGGGTCCGAAGAAACACAAACTTTATGTATCTTCCTTAAGCAGTGGACCAATTTTGCATAGCACTCCTGTTGCTCATACGTGTGTCCATGAATCTCCTTAAGAAATCAAGTCACGCACTTCTTTGTGTGATTTGACCCTCTGGAAATATATTACCCACTGTCTGCATTTTCCCCTGAGAAATATAAATTCCCGCATGGTGAAGCAGGGCACTAGATAAAAAATAATAATAAAGCCATATGTATAAATTAGAATATGCAAGGGGATTGTTATGTAATTAGGATATGTATAAACACAATGTAATTGGTCCATGTAATTTGATCTAAACATAATGAATATATATAAACTATGTTTAGATCTAGGAGTTTTAGTATTTACCTCTAAATCCGTTAGATCTAGAGAAGATCGGAGATCGAAAAATCCGCAGAAAATAATCCCGCTCCTCGAGAACGTAGGAAAATCGGCGGCAACGCAAACGATCAAAACTCCTCGCGATGTTGGCAGACGATCCGCCAACAAATATAAGATTCCTTCGCTAGACAGAACTTTTGTAGAGAAAAATTATCTAGAGGCAATCGTGCTGATAACGTGTTAGAACTCAAAGAAAGAGTAACCAAGGCACAAGGCCGTGGTCCTCAATTTATTCAACAATGTGGAATACCAAAGGGTATGGGATCCCAAAGGTCCCCATTATCCTAACTAAATGAGGGATTAATGGAGGGATATAAGTGATGGTGAGGCCAAAGGCCTCCCTCACTCATAAAAGGTAGATGTTGACAAGTATATACAGTCCTAAACGGAGTTCTTATACCCTATAGCTTCCTAATTAGTAGTAAAAATATAAGTTAGGAAAGAAAAAATTTACAAACACAGAATTTTTCTCATATTAGTCCCTTAAATTATGTGTATTTTGATATTAGTCCCTTAAATCTTTGTAATTTGAATTTAGTCCTTTAAAGAGACTATTTAGGTTAAACTTTAAACATTTAAGGGACTATTTAGGTTAACAAAAGGGACTATTCAGGTTAATATTAAACATTTGAGTGACTAAATTCAAATTACAAAGATTTAAAGGGCTAATATCAAAATACACATAATTTAAGGGACTAATATGAGAAAAACCAAAAATAGATTAGATGACGTGCATTAAGATTCGGGACAATCAACTTCAGGTCAAGCAAAAAATATAAATTAATTAAACTTAGACAGCTTCCCACTTTATTGAACTTGAAGTCACTCGTTCTTCGGAGAACTCTTCACGAACGACTCGGTTGGATTCTAAACGAAGTCAAATCGTCACATGCGTTTTGAGTTGGTGAGCCTTTTTTTGCTATTTATTTTATAATTTTTTTTTTGGAGATTTTTGCTGTGACTTGGACATTAGAGCTTTCAAGGAAGGTCTCTCCACAGCAATATTTTAATTACTTTAGGTGAACTTTGGAAGGTTCCTGCGAGGACATGCATGATGTCATCCATTCTGACGATGACGTGTGCGAAAAGCGTGATCGTGCTGATAACGTGTTGTGAAGGGAAATTTAGGGAGAATAGGTGTAGAGGGTTAAGAGCCCCCTACCCGTGTATTTATAACTTTCAATAGTGGGTTGGATACCCAATTGGCCCAATGGGCCTATTCATAACATAAATAATATTATGGCTGAATTGTCATTATAACTACTTCTAATAGCTATGCTGATGGAGGTGGTTATTTAAGAAAAACCATTGTCTACTGAAATCACTATCGGGCAATTTTCTTCTCCGTTGGAAATCAAGTGCTTATCACTGAATTGTATATCCTTTGCATGATGGGAGATTTATTTCATTATGCACTTTGTTGCGGTCGTCTCTCTTGTAGATTTTCTCGTGGGATACATCACCATGCACTGGCTCTGCGTCCATCACGAGAGGCTGCATGAGGGCCCCCTACTTCCTCTCACTGGATGCATACTGAAGTATACACAACAATCGGCATAAATACGGTGATGTGGTTAGATATTACCGTGACATGTGTTCATATCAAAATATTGGTTCTCAAACCAATATTAGGCCTTCGGCCATGTAACGGCCTGTATTTTAGGCGTGTTTAGGTTCGTGCGTGCCGGTAATTTATTTCAGTCATCCGAGTGGTTTTTTTTTCGTCCGTACGTTCTTTCTCCTACGCGTCGACGCGAGCGTGTCTCGGTTTTTAGAATTGTTACCATATCTAAATTAATTACTTTTAACCCTACATCACTAATTAACTTTTAACCCTAACTTATTACTCCTAACTAAATTATTAATTAACCTAACCCTACAAAATGAATCCCACCGAAATATAGCGGTGAGATCCAACATCTTCCTTCATTTTCACCCCCACATCCAGCTTCCCTCATCAAGCTGCCCCCTTCACTCTTCTTATTATAACAGCATGCAACAACAGCAAATTCCCATCTCCCTGCAAACATCTCCTTCTCCCTACAATTCCAACCAGATTGAAATTCATCAAGCCCAAATCAACATTCAACCCAAATCAACCCCAAATCAAACTCAAATTCAAAACCCAAATCAGAATTCAGCCTCTGTCAACCCAAATTCAAACATCCCATATCAAAATCTCAAATTGAAAGAGCAAGAATCAGAAATCAGAAATCAAATTCAGAAATCTCAAATTGGAGGGGAGAAAGAGAGGATTTGGATCTGAAATCAACGAAATTGACCCTTCGTACAACCCAATTTCAACACCCTCTCTCCTGTTCTTCCTCCCCCACTTCGGTTTGCAGGCCGTCGTCGCCCCCCTTGCCCCCCCTGCAGGCCGCCGCCGCCCCTAGCCCCGACCGCCGCCCCCTTGCTGCCCTAGCTCATCCCCTTGAGCTACCTGCAAAAGAAAAATAAAGAAGAGGAAAGAAAAAGAAAGGAGACCGAATAGAAAGAGAAGATAGAAAGAAGAAGAGGAAGAGGTAATGCTTATTGGGTTTTACGTTATTGGGTTTGGGTATATGCTTATTGGGTATGTTTTCAAATGAAATTGGTTTAGGTATGGGTTTTGGGTTTAAGTTATACTTAATGGGTATGGGTATTGGGTTTAAGCCATGCTTATTGGGTATTGGGTAAATTATTGCTTAATGAGTATGGGTTATTAAAATTGGGGAGGGGGGGTGGCGTTATTGGATTATTGGATTATTGGACTATTGAATTATTGGATTATTGAGTTAGTAATCGGGTTATTGGGTTATTTTTTTAAAGTTAATTGAATGATTGAGTTATTTAGAATTATTAAAATTATAAGTTTTTGAATTATTAAAGTTATTAAAGTTTTAAGGTTGATTTAAAGCTAATGTTAGTTATCAATATATCACAAACTATTATAAGTTATAACATATATGTTATATAAGATTAGCTTTAGTATTATTTTGATTGGTTAAGAATATTTTAGCCTGATATTAAAAATCTAATGACGCAGATACATCGCGTCTTTCCATCCAACTGCTTGGACACCCAAAACCGTCCCAATCAGGCAAGTGTGCGAATTATTGCAGTTTAATAAATATTAATCGCATCTTGACTTGTTAATGAAAAACACTTGTACACAACACGTTTGTTAATTAACTAATAAATCTCCTTGTTTTAGATTGTGTTAAAAGGTCAAAATGAAAATATGAAAATGATAATGATTAATATGGTATCATGCTCACATCACGCATGTACACACCTGTTAGAATGGGCATTGATGGAATAACTTGAAAGAACTTAAATTCATGGATTCGTGCGCCTCAAAGGCAAAATCTTAAATTCGTGAACGTGTGCAACTTGACTAGGCTGGCTCGTGTTCCAGCACAACATTTGGGTGGGGTTAGGGTTGAGCGGCAACTGAGCGTGTGCAAGGGTCACCTTCAAGAGTACCACCCGCATGCGGTGGGTGGCGTCAATCACGATTATACCCCTGTGAGAAGGGCTGATTCACTCACCACGTCTTAAAAGCGAGAACCCTATAAAGATAGAAATCATTTGCATGAAACTTAAATCATTTATTGTCACTTCACTTGCACACTAGAATTGCTATGACTATCGTCTTGTGCTATCTTTAGAACTGTCGTGATCATAAATGCTTTTACTTTAATTGCTTAGAATTTCCATGTTCATAACTGCATGTTGAATAAATGTATAACTGCGACTTTAGAACTATTATCATCATTTAATCTGTTTAATAATTCGTACACCTCGACTTGGGTCATCTCACCTTTTTCTTGCCAGACCATTGCTGATATACATTCATGTTTTTGGAATGTATGTCAGATTGCGAGACAGATTACCAGGAGGAGTTGTTTGAGGTGGCTGACCCAGAAAGCCAGGGGGTTGTGGACCCATAGTCGCTCCCAGCGGAGGACTAGAGACTTGTTCTGTTGTTGTTTCAGATTTGCTTTACCACATTGTAGTAAGAGTATGTTTCTATGTTGTATTTCCTTTTGCCATGCTGAGGCCATGTTGCTTTTTTTTCGTGTACAAACTTCTAGATGTGGCGTTGAAATTAATGAATGTTTTTATTGTTCTGAATGCATGCAAGAATCCTGCAAGGTTGTTATCACAGATGCTTAGTGAACTCGAGCTTCATCGCTCCAGTTCATGCAGACCTTTGTAACGTTCTTGCTTCAATCGTACTTTGGGAGGCGGGAGGTTACAGGTTTTAGTGGTGGCCCATACAAGTCCTACATCTGTGAAAATTCAGACCAATAAGAATGTTATTATTAGCCAAACATCTAGAGTAATCACATACACGAGATTAATTCGGGGTTTTCTTGTCTCAGAATGGCAGGAAGACGTAATGCTCGACCTGGAGCCGGTGCTACCGGAGTCAGAGATGGTGACCTCCACCAGATGCTTGGCGTCATGAGAGAGATACTAGAGATTCAGCACCATCTGGTTCAGCAGGAACATAAGGCTGCACTAGTTGCACCACCTCACCCTCACTTTGAGCATGGAGCCAAGCAATTCCGAGAAATGCACTCGAAGAGCTTCTCTGGAAGAGAGGGTCCACTGGGGGGCCGAGGAGTGGATTCGTAGCATTGAGGACGACTTGGGTCTTTCTTGAGTCAATCCGATCGAGTGGGTGGAGCTAGCCAAGAAGCAGTTGATGGATAATTCCCGCAACTGGTGGGATGCGGAGGAGAACAGGCTGATCAAGCCAATTCCATGGGCTACCTTCCGACAGAGGTTTGATGCTCAGTATTTTCCCAAGGCTGCGAAGAGAGAGATGCAACTGCAATTCATCAACTTGGTCCAGGACACAATGACTGTTGATGAATATGAGGCCGAGTTCGCCATGTTGAGTCGCTTTGCCCCTACTTTGGTGGCAGACCCAGAGGATTGTGCCCACCGTTTCCAGCAGGGCTTCGATCTGGACATTCATGCTTCGATGTTCTCGAGTACTTTTACTACTCATGAGGAAGTCCTGGTGGCAGCAAAGAAGCACGAGCTGATCGTGAGTCAGAAGAAGGCGCGTAAGGCAGGCAAGCGCCCGATGGAGATGCAGAGGAGTGTACCTAGTCCCATTGTTCGTCCAGTTCAGACTACTCAATTCAAGAGGCCAGCTGCACCCATCCCCAACCGAGCTCAGCTGACTTGTCATTACTGTGGCAAGTCTGGACATGTGAAGAAGGATTGTAGGAGGCTGTTGAACCAGTGCCTAGTTTGTGGGTCGCTTGATCATACTACAAGGGACTGCCCCCGTGGCACTCGACCTGTACCTGCTGGAGCACATGTACCTACTCAGCGGATGGTACCTGCACCTGGACAGCGTGGACTGCCACTAGTTCCGCAGAATCGAGCTTTTCAGCAGGCCAATCAACTTAAGCACCGGGTGTTCACTATGACAGCTGTAGATGCTGATGCTGAGGATGATGTGATCAGAGGTAACATCTAGACCTAGTCCTTACCTTATTTATACATTCATGCTTAGATTTGATCACCATGCTTAACTTAGTTATATTATATCTTAGGTGTCATCTTTGTTTCCTCACACCCAGCTTGACCCTATTTGATTCGGGGGCTTCTATGTGCATCTTATCCCGGAAGTTTGTATGTGAACATTCGATTCCCACTTTCACTCTCCCCAAGTGTTGGAATATCACTACTGGGAATGGTGTAGTGAAAATTGCATTGGGATGCAGACCCTGGCTGTTGGTGATTAGTGGGCATGATTTATATGCTAACTTCATTGTCCATGATTTACCCAACGTTAATACTGTTCTCGGCATTGATTGGTTAGGAGCTTTCTGTGCCACGATCGACTGTCACATGAAGAAGGTGGAATTCGAAATTCCTAGTCACCCGGTGTTCGAGTTCGTTAGTGGAGGTCGTTCGTTTGGGCCTGTCAAATTTCGGGCCCAGCCGAGTGATTTAATTGTTGCATCCTTGTTGGCTAAACCTGAGAAGCCTGCAGTATTGAGAGATTTTGAAGACGTCTTCCTGGAAGACATTTCTGGGCTGCCGCCCGATCAAACGTTGGAGTTCGGCATTGATCTTATACCAGGGGCTCAACCGATTTCGAAGGCGTCTTATCGTATGGCTCTTGCAGAGCTGGAAGAGCTGAAGAAGCAGTTGGATGAACTATTATAGAAAGGTTTCATTCATCCCAGCATATCTCCCTGGGGTACACATGTCTTGTTGGTGAAGAAGAAGAATGGATCGCGGAGAATGTGCATTGACTATCTGGAGCTAAACAAGGTCACAGTGAAGAACAAGTACATGTTGCCACGAATTGACGACATCTTCGACCAGCTTGGTGGATCGAGAGTATTCTCGAAGTTGGATCTCCGGAGCGGATACCATCAGGTGAAAGTCAAGAAGGAAGATGTGTCCAAAACAGCCTTTCGGACCAAGTACGAGCATTACGAATTTGTGGTTATGCCATTCGGTGTGACCAACGCCCCTGCTGTGTTCATGAATCTCATGAACCTTATCTTCTATGATTTCCTAGATAAGTTTGTGGTGATTTTCATAGATGATATCTTGGTATATTCGAAGAGCGATGAGGAGCATACCGAGCATTTGAGGATGGTCTTGGAGACGCTTCGTCGTCATAATCTATATGCCAAGTGCAGAAAATGCGAATTCTGGTTGGACAAAGTTGTATTCCTTGGGCATGTGGTATCAGGAGCTGGTATTTCAGTGGATCCAGAGAAGGTCAAGGCAGTCAGTGAATGGCCTATACCTCGATCAGCATTTCCTTGGATTGGCAGGATATTATCGCAGATTCATCAAGGACTTTTCGAGGATAGCTGAGCCTATGATGAGATTGACGAGGAAGGATATCAAGTTCAGTTGGTCAGATTCTTGTGAGCAGGACTTTAGCACTCTAAAGGAGAGGCTGACTACCGCACCGGTCTTGGCTATTCCAGATAGAAGTGGACGCTTCGAAATATTCTGTGACGCATCAGGCAAGTGCCTTGGATGTGTTCTACATCAGCACAATCATGTGGTCGCATATGCTTCGCATCAGTTGAAGGTTCATGAGAAGAACTATCCGACCCATGCCTTGGAGTATGCCACTGTCGTCTTTGCATTGAAGATCTGGAGACATTTCTTACTGAGTGAGCAAGTGAAAATCTTCACTGATCGCAAAAGTTTGAAATATATATTCACTCAGATGGAGCTGAATATGAGACAGTGTAGATGGTTGGAGTTGATGGCTGGCTGCGACATCGACCTTCAGTATCATCCGGGGAAGGTGAATATCGTACCTGACGCTTTGAGTTGTCTACCAGAGGTGATGATTCTTACAGCTCAGTGGGAGTTACATCAGGATCTGCGGGGGATGGGTATAGAAGTTGTTTTACCAAGAGTCACCTCATCGTTGATGAACATGCAGATTCAGTTGACGATTGTAGATCGGATCAAGGCTGCTCAAGCTGGAGATGTTAAGTTACAAAAGATCAGAGAGCAGGTTGAAGCAGAACTCCGGACTGATTTTCTTATTCATGAGGATGGATCCCTGAGATATGGCAGTAGGATCTGCATACCTGCAAGGGATATCAGAGAGGAATTGATGAATGAGGCTTACAGTTCACCTTATTCTATTCATCCTGATGGTACGAAGATGTACAAGGATCTTCGTCAGAATTTCTGGTGACACGAATGAAGAGAAGCGTGGCACGGAGCGTTGCCAAGTGTCTTGTATGCTAGCAAGTGAAGGCAGAGCATCATCGCACTACTGGACTGCTACAACCTCTGTCGATCCCGGAGTGAAAGTGGTAGCACATCATGATAGATTTCGTGACTGGCTTACCTCATAGCACCAAGCAGAACGACGCAATATGGGTCATGGTTGATCGATTGACCAAGGCTGGGCACTTTATACCATTTCGAGTGGGTCAATCCACGGAGATACTGGCGAGAAAGTAAATGGAGGTAATAATCTAACTCATACCTTTATAATTCTTTCTAGTATAAGTTGAGATGTGAACATGTCGTGTAGGAGATCATATGACTGCATGGAGTTCCCGTGAGCATTGTATCTGACCGAGATACGAGATTCACGTCTCAGTTCGGGAAGAGTCTGCAAACCAACCTGGATACCAGTCTGAAATTCAGTACTGTGTATCACCCGCAGACGGATGGACAGTCAGAGCGTACCATACAGATCTTGGAGGATATGCTGAGAGCCTGCATGCTGGATCTCAAAGGCTCACGGGAGGATCATCTGCACATGGTGGAGTTCTCCTACAACAACAGTTATCAGACGAGCATTGGTATGGTGCCATTTGCTGCTCTCTACAGGAGGAAATGTCGATCGCCACTGAGTTGGGATGACATTGGTGATAGAGAGCTGTTGGGACATCGATCGCCACTGAGTTGGGATGACATTGGTGATAGAGAGCTGTTGGGACCAGAGATGATAGTCGAAGCGGTTGATGTTGTGCGGGATATCAGGGACAAGATTCGGATCTCCCAGGATCATTACAAGCATTGGGCAGATGCTAAACGGTGTCCTCTAGAGTTTCAACTGGGAGATCATGTATTCCTGAAGATCTCCCCGAATCGAGGAGTGATCCACTTCAGAAACGAGGCAAACTTAGTCCGAGATACATTGGACCCTTCGATGTGCTAGAGCGAGTTGGAGAGGTAGCTTATCACTTAGCACTACCACCATCCTTAGCGGGAGTTCATGACGTCTTTCATGTGTCCCAGCTCTGTCTTTATATTAGCGACCCTTCTCACATTGTGGACTACTCAGAGATTACAGTTCAGTCAAATCTGACGTACGAGCAGCGACCAGTGGAGATCCTAGATCGATGCCATAAAGTCTTTAGGAACAGGACTGTTGATCTAGTCAGAGTGATGTGGCGTCGCGACTCGCCAGGAGAGTCCACCTGGGAGCGGGAAGATGAAATGCGAGAGCGTTATCCATTTTCGTTCCCTGCTCCTTAGTGGATAAGAATTCCGAGGGCGGAATTTTTTAAGGTGGGTAAAATGTAACGGCATGTATTTTAGGCGTGTTTAAGTTTGTGCGTGCCTGTAATTTATTTCAGTCATCTGAGTGGATTTTTTTGTCCGTACGTTCTTTCTCCTATGCGTCGATGCGAGCATGTCTCGGTTTTTAGAATTGTTAGCATATCTAAATTAACTAATTTTAACCCTACATCACTAATTAACTTATAACCCTAACTTATTACTCCTAACTAAATTATTAATTAACCTAACCCTACAAAATGAATCCCACCGAAATATACCGGTGAGATCCAACATCTTCCTTCAACTTCACCCCCACGTCAAGCTTTCCTCATCAAGCTGCCCCCTTCACTGTTCTTATTATAATAGCAGGCAACAACAGCAAATTCCCATCTCCCTGCAAACATCTCCTTCTCCCTAAAATTCCAACCAAATTGAAATTCATTAAGCCCAAATCAACATTCAACCCAAATCAACCCCAAATCAAACTCAAATTCAAAACCCAAATCAGAATTCAGCCTCTGTCAACCCAAATTCAAACATCCCATTTCAAAATCTCAAATCGAAAGAAGAAGAATCTGAATTCAGAAATCAAATTCAGAAATCTCAAATTTGAGGGGAGAAAGAGAGGAATTGGATCTGAAATCAACGAAATAGACCCTTCGTACAACCCAATTTCAACACCCCCTCTCCTGTTCTTCCTCCCCCCACTTCGGTTTGTAGGCCGCCGCCGCCCCTGGCCGCCGCCGCCCCCTTGCTGCCCTAGCTCATCCCCTTGAGCTACCTGCAAAGGAAAAATAAAGAAGAGGAAAGAAAAAGAAAGGAGACCGAATAGAAAGAGAAGATAGAACGGAAGAAGAGGAAGAGGTAATGCTTATTGGGTTTTAAGTTATTGGGTTTGAGAATATGTTTATTGGGTATGTTTTCAAAGGAAATTGGTTTGGGTATGGGTTTTGGGTTTAAGTTATACTTAATGGGTATGGGTATTGGGTTTAAGCCATGCTTATTGGGTATTGGGTAAATTATTGCTTAATGAAAATGGGTTATTAAAATTGGGGGGGGGGGGGGGGGATTATTGGATTATTGGATTATTGGACTATTGAATTATTGGATTATTGAGTTAGTAATCGGGTTATTGGGTTATTTCTTTAAAGTTAATTGAATGATTGAGTTATTTAGAATTATTAAAATTATAAGTTTTTGAATTATTAAAGTTATTAAAGTTTTAAGGTTGATTTAAAGCTAATGTTAGTTATTAATATATCACAAACTATTATCAGTTATGACATATGTGTTATATAAGATTAGCTTTAGTATTATTTTGATTGGTTAAGAATATTTCAGCCTGATATTAAAAATCTAATGATGCAGATACGTCGCGTCTTTCCATCCAACTGCTTGGACACCCAAAACCGGCCCAGTCAGGCAAGTGTGCAAATTATTGCAGTTTAATAAATATTAATCGCATTTTGACTTGTTAATGAAAAACACGTGTACACAGCACGTTTATTAATTAACCAATAAATCGCCTTGTTTTAGATTATGTTAAAGGTCAAAATGAAAATATGAAAATGCTTAATATGGTATCATGCTCACATCACGTTTGTACACACCTGTTAGAAAGGACATTGATGGAATAACTTGAAAGAACTTAAATTCGTGGATTCGTGCGCCTCAAAGGCAAAATCTTGAATTCGTAAGCTCGTGCAACTTGACTAGGCTGGCTCGTGTTCCAGCACAACATTTGGGTGGGGTTAGGGTTGAACGGCCACTAAGCGTGTGCAAGGGCCACCTTCAAGAGCACCACCCACATGCGGTGGGTGGCGTCAATCACGATTATACCCCCATAAGAAGGGCTGACTCACTCACCACGTCTTTAAGGCGAGAACCCTATAAAGATAGAAATCATTTGCATGTAACTTAAATCATTTATTGTCACTTCACTTGCACACTAGAATTGCTGCGACTATCGTCTTGTGCTATCTTTAGAACTGCCATGATCATAAATGCTTTAACTTTAATTGCTTAGAATTGCCATGTTCATAACTGCATGTTGAATAAATGTATAACTACGGCTTTAGAACTATTATCATCATTTAATCTGTTTAATAATTCGTACACCTCGACTTGGGTCATCTCACCTTTTTTTGCAAGACCATTGCTGACATACATTCATGTTTTTGGAATGTATGTCAGATTACGAGACAAATTATCAGGAGGAGGAGTTGTTTGAGGTGGCTGCCTAGAGAGCCAGGAGTTTGTGGACCCAGAGTCGCTCCTAGCGGAGGACTAGCGACTTGTTCTGTTGTTATTTCAGATTTGCTTTAGCACCTTGTAGTAGTAGTATGTTTCTATGTTGTGTTTCCTTTGGCCATGCTGAGGCCGTGTTGCTTTTATTTCGTGTGCGAACTTTTGGATGTGGCTTTGAAATTAATGAATGTTTTTATTGTTCTGAATGCATGCAAGAATCCTGCAAGGTTGTTATCACAGACGCTTAGTGAACTCGAGCTTCATCACTCCAGTTCATGCAGACCTTTGTAACGTTCTTGATTCCATTTTTCTTTGGCAAGCGGGCCGTTACAGGCGAGAGAAGAGTTGTTACAACTATTTACGGGTGTTTTCTCACCACAGAATTTGTTGATAGAAGGTTCGGTTGAAGCTGTTGACTTGGGATAACGTGGCAATCGTATAGGTAATGGGTGATCTGACCATGTGCAGAATGAGCTTTGATCTGATCTATTGGAGTTGGGTCCGAGCTATCTTCGAGTTATCTGGAACACAAAGAGCTCGTTAGGGGGGTCGGATCGGGGGTCCAACCAAATCCCCTCCTATGCTTAAGTCAGTAGATGACTCAAAGAGGCTCGGGGTAAATATGTCTGACATGTTGGGAGGTTGGCCAATAGTTATCAGGCTGAGCTATAGAGGAACTGTAAAAGGTGGAGCAGATGCCAAGTGTAGGAGTACCTACGTGTTTGGTGGTTTGTCAGAGAATGAGAATGTGGAATCAGAATAAGCTAGTGAACCCCTCTCTAGTTGATCAAGGGAATACTTATAGGCAGGGATATCCAGTCATAACGTCCAAGCCTTTATGGAGTTTTATTGCTTGTGGATCTGAGCCACCCCGATTGATGATGGGCTGAATGTTTAATCATTAAATGCCTTCATTAAAGACGAGCTCAACTACCAATATTGATGAGAGAGCCCAATGGTCATCTCGGTTGGCGTCTTGAGTAAAGGGAATGATCGGTCGCACGTGAGGGCTTTCGGGTCATTGGGCCAGCACTGTGGACTTTTATTAGGTTGGTCACTGAAATAAGCAGCTGAGAGATCATCAAGCCAGCCCAAGGCTGTATCAATGGTCCATATGTCCTGAGCTCAATCAATGTGGCGACTGAGATCAGGTGATGTGGTACACATTGATGAGACAGACACATTTAGTTGAGATGACGAATTTAATGTTAGCCGTCAAAGCACGCAAAACCCTAGAATTCTCCCGCCAATGGAGCATAGAACTCAGAGGGTCGTCGCTTTGAGATTTCGACATGCGTCTAAGATCGGACGGCTGAGCTTGCCTAGAAGAAAGTGTCGTCTTGTATAAATACGGAACGAGGGCTGAAGAAGACCCTTTTCTTGCTTTTTGAAGAATTTTTGCCTATTCTCACCTCTGTTTTCTTCCTCTTTGTTTGAATTCGTCGTCGTTGGTGCAAGGTAGCTTTATTTTTATGAACCCTTCCTCCTCTTCTTCGTTAGATTCTAAAACAGATAGATTGATGGCTGAGATAGATCGTGCTGAATTGGAAGATCCTGATAGCCTTGTCGCCGCCTCTACTAGCAGCATGGATTCTTGGGCTGAGGAACCTCTATGCTTCGATGAGGTGCCAAAAATTACTCAGCCTTCGAAGTTTAAGCGTACCCTTGGTAAAGGAAAGGGCTTAGCCCTTAAGGTGCCCAACTAAGAGACTCTGATCTTACGAGCTGGGGAAGACCAATTTGCAGTGCCTGAGAAAATTTGAAATCTGGTCTCTGTGGCTCTTACTTCTTCGCTCCCCAAGATCCAATACGAGTACCTCTGACCTCCCTTCAGGGTTAGGATCTCTTATCATAATGAGATGATCTCTTTCCCCAACAAGCATGAGGTCGGAGTATACGTAATGACTTTCTCGCTTGGGCTTCACTTTCCCCTTCATCCATTCATTCTCATAGTTCTTACTTTTCTTGAGCTTCCCCTCTGTCAATTCACTCCGAACTCTATTGGAGCTTTGGTCTGCTTCCTATCTCTATTTGCTTAATGGAATATAGCTAACCTTAGCCCTTTTTGTCACTTCTTCCTATTGAAGCTTCATAAGTCTAGCATGTGGTCTTACATCACCGCTAAGAGGAGGAAGCATCTCGTGTTCGGGATTTCGAGCTCTTGTCGCGGCTGGAAGTAGAATTATGTATTTGTAACTTTTCCGGATGAGGCAACCTTCCTCATCGATTGGGGCTGGTCTTAGTGGTTTCGGAAGAAATGAACCTCTCTGTGGTAGAGATTGGGGCGGCCAAGCGTCTATTAGCACTGCCAAACTCTTAGGGGTCTATCACATTTCTTCTGTTAAACGAGGTATTGAGAAAAACCGTATAGTGGAAGGTATGAATGACCCTCGGATCTTATATTCATGCTTGCTCACCCTAATCCTTTTTTATTTTGCAGATATGGCTAAACAGCATCAGTCATTGGACCCTAAGGTGGCAACCCTCCTTTGGCTCAGAATTAAGAACTCTAGGGGAGCCCGTCTGCTTGACCGAAGGCATCGTCATTGGCTAAGGAGGGGCAGAGCTCGGCCAAGGTTGTCGGGTGCTCGGCCCCAACTAGAGGGAGCTCAATCAAGATTATAGAGAGCTTGGCCCTAGCTACTAAGAGCTCGGTCAAGTTTGTTGGGAGCTCTGATCACTCCTTATTTTACACCCTTTTTCTGCATGTTTGCATGCCATTTAGATCGCCCAAATCATGTTTTTACGATATATCGACGATATTGCGATGCTTTTCACGATTTGTTGTTTTTGTCGCATTTCAGGTGATTTGGCGCGATTTGGAGTGATCTCGAGATGCGCCTACTCTAGACGGTCACCAACGACCTCCCCGAGAGGTATTTTGCTGTTGGAGAGGAGCGGAAGAAGAACGGACGTCGCAGGAGCGACGAGGAGGCCAAAATAAGTAGATTGGGCATTTTTTGTGTCCCACTCGGCCGAGTGGAGGAGCCACTCGGCCGACCAGCGAGACACTGCTCGGCCGACCAGATCAGACACGATTTACATGTGCACTCGGCCGAGCACCGAAGACCACATCGGCCGAGTGACGACATGACGTCCGCCCGAGTGGCGCCCAGACGAAGCCCTTCCAAAACATCCAAGTTACTGTTTTTCGGCTGCCTGAACTTCAGAAGACCCACTCGGCCGAGTGGTTAATCCCGTCTGCCCGAGTACTATGAAGCCATCGACCGAGTGACGACAACTCACTCGGCCGAGCCGCCCCCGAAGTAGAGACCCCTGAAGGCCCCGACTTACTGGAAAATTACAGGGTTTTCACTCGGCCGAGCGACTTTTGTCACTCGGCCGAGTGCGATGCGCTGCCTGTAGCGAAAACTGCGGAAAACAGGCTGTGCAGGGGTATTTTGGTCACAGTTTTTGGACGATTTTGAGGGCTATTTAAGCCCTGTTTTTACCCTAGTTTTAGAGCCTCCCTCTTAGATTTTTTGCAGCTTTTTAGATTAGTTTTTAGCTTTATTCTTGTTATTGGAGAGGAGACAAAGATTGGAATTTTGTTGGATTAATTGAAGAACTCCATTGGTTTGCATCTCTTTTCCTTAAAAATTCTATTTTTATTGCTTATCTCAATATTGTGATGAATTCCATTGCTTATTTCAACGATTATTTTTGTGATCTTGCTATGATTTGTGAGTAGTCTCCACGTCTTGGGGCGTGGGGATGAACCCTACAAGCCTATTTTCATATTTGTGATAAATTGGTTGAAATTGTGCTAGAATTGTTATTAGGGATTAGATTGGGATCAATTTACTACGGATGGCTAGGTATTCATATCAATTGGGATTTGCAAGAGATTGGATCCCAATTTGATAGGAAACCCTAGAAATCCGAATTGGGTTGGAGTCGGATTTTCGAAGTATCGGTTTGCAAGAGATTGGACCGATACTAGGATTTCTGGTTGCAATTCCATGCCGATACGCGTTTGCAAGAGATTGGACGGGTAGGAACTATCCCAATCTAGGTCGTGGACCGAGTTTGCAAGAGATTGGGCTCGGTGCGCGATTGGACGATGATGTTGATCCTAATGCTAGCTTTTCCTAGGCTAGGGTTTGCAAGAGATTGGACCCAAACCTAGGATAGCTATAGACCGGCAACAGCGCGAGAGCGTGAGCTTGGTTCTACATTCAGTTGCAACTAGTTCATCCAAATTCTCATTCAAGCAATTTTGATACCGATAAACCGCATTTATGAAATACGGTGAGTAGCGGGGATTCCCCATTCCCTAGACGTTCTTTATTTGATTTGATATTTCCGCATTTTTGTCTGACGATTGTGACAGGATCGCCAAAGGAAAATTTCTCTCTTAAATAGCCAGGTTGATTGGAACAAGCACGGTCACTCGTCCTCCCTGTGTTCGATAACCCGCTCGCTGCTACACCGTGCACTTGCGGTAAAACTACAACCGTTCTTTTGGGTCACATCCCGGAGCGATCAAGTTTTTGGCGACGTTGCCGGGGAGGCGATTGCGTTTGATTCCTTCTCACCCTAGCTATTTCTTTTTTTTTATTTTATTATTATTATTATCATTATCATTATTTCTTATTTCTTACCTAACCCCTCCACGGTACTAATCATTTCTTTGAAAATCTGTTTCCCCTGTGCATGTACACGAGATCTACGGCGGACCCTGAAGCTATATTATTTGATCCCGAGATCGAACGTACCGCGCGGAGACTTAGAGCAGAAAGGAGACAAAATCCGGAAGGGCGGTTTATGACCAACCCGGAAACTCCTGAACAATTGGCGGCAAGGATGGTGAGGCTAATTTCTATTCGAGATAGGCTTCGGCCTAAGACCTCTTCTACTACCTCATCTATTGCCATGCCGGGGTTGGCGGCTGACAAGAGCTTCGAGCTAAAGACTGGACTAGTGGTTCTGATGCAGCAGGATCCATTTCATGGGAATGCCCATGAAAATCCCCACTACCACATCCAATCGTTCTTGTCAAAGTGCGCCACATTTCAGATGCAGGGGGTCTCCATCGATGCCATCAGACTGCGTCTCTTCCCTTTTACGCTAAAGGACAAGGCACTATACTGGTTGAGGACGCAAGCTGAGGGTGTCTTCACCACTTGGGACGAGTTGGCGAGTGCATTTATTGACAAGTTCTATCCGCCATCCAAGACGGTGAAGATCCGGAGCGCTCTCATGTCCTTCAAGCAAGGACCACAGGAGACGCTCTATGAAGCTTGGGAGCGTTTTAAGGATTTGCAGCATCAATGCCCGCATCATAGCATTGAAGATTGGGAGCTAGTTCATAGCTTCTACAACGGTCTCCAACCGGGGACCAAACAAATTATTGATGCCGCGGCGAATGGTGCTATCTTGTCAAAGACTCCCGAGGAAGCTACGGCCCTAATTGAGGAGATGGCCTCAAATAATCAACAATGGGGCGATGAGCGAGGACACTCCATGTCCTCCTTGAAGCCGGCTAGTATCTATGAGGCGAAGGCCGTGGCGGAGCTTACGAGCAAATTTGATTCTCTCCACAAGGTAGTGGAGAGATTGGAGAAGTTTATCACGGAGCCCCAAGGAGCCCCATCCACCTCCGCACCGACAAACCAAATGTGTGATTGGCAAGACCAATCTCAAGCCATGTACGTGGGAGGAGAGCAAGGAGAAGGAGCCTTGGAGCAAGTACAATATGTTGCGGGGAACCAAGGATATTGGGCCAATCCGGCCGTGAGAAATCATCCCGGATTCTCTTACGCCAACAATGAAGGAGCTTTGAACCCGCCACAACAACCACCTCAACAAGCCCGACCACCACCACCCCAACAACAAAACTATCCACCGAGGGGGCCTACTCAACAAAATTTTCAACCGAAGCAACAAGTTCCACCATATAGGCCGCCTGGATACAATCAAGGGTGGAGGAATCAAAATCAAAACCCTCCACAAGCTCAACAACGATCCGACTTCGAAGCTAGAGTGGAGGCGTTTATGGTCGAGCAAAATAAGGTAAATGCTAGCTTGAAGGCGGGGCAAGACTCTCTTAATACCGTTGTGGCTCAAATATCGGAGCAACTAGCGTTGCTAAATCGGAACACTCAACGTTTGCCGGCGCAACCCGAGCAAAACCCACGGAGCAACACCGGCCACATCAATGCCGTAGTTGCCGTTACCACTAGAGGCGGAAAGGATACCACCCCCGCCATGATTCCTATCGAGGAGCCCGTGGAGGAAAGCTTGGAGCCAATTGAGCCGATAGTTGAAGTTGAAAAGGAAAAGGAGCCACAAGACAAGGAGAAATCTAGAGCGGAACAATTGATTGAGGAAAGGCGCTTCATGCCACCGGTCCCATTTCCCCAAAGGCTTGCTAGAGCGAAAATGGAGAAAAGGCTAGCGAAGTTCCTCGAGTATCTAAGAGGAGTTAGCCTCAATATTCCCTTCCTCGACGCCATCGTGGAGATCCCCACATATGCTAAATTCTTGAAGGACTTGATTTCGGGGAGAAAGAGGAAGGAGAAGATCATGCTAGCCGAGGAGGGCTCTTGGTTTACCAAGAGAGAAAAGGAGCCGGCCAAATTTAAAGATCCGGGGAGTTTTCAGATTCCTTGCACCTTGGGCGGCGTCCCTCTTCAAAAGGCGTTGGTTGATCTAGGGGCTAGTGTGAGCCTCATGCCTCTCTCCATGTTCTTAAGGCTAAACACCGGGACAAAGTTGAAACCCACCGACATGCGCATTCAATTAGCCGATGGACGGATAACAAGGCCGGTGGGGATCGCCGAAGACATACCGCTACAAGTCCCGGGTGGAATATGCTTACCATGTGACTTCGTGATCATGGACGTTAAGGAGGAGGGAGATACTTCATTGATACTTGGACGCCCGTTCCTCGCCACCGCCGGAGTAATTGTTGACGTGCGCGAAGGTACCCTTACTTTAAACGTCGGCAACATCGAGGTGGAGCTCCACATTCCTAAGGCTATGAAGCACATGCCTTACCACGAGGAACTAGACTACATGGACCTCCTTGATGAGGTGATAGAGGAGGCGATCCCCCACTCTATTGGTGCTCTTTTCGACGAAGATTTCGAGGAAGGCCCGGATTTAAGCCAAAATGAGAAGATAGATGATTCCCCCGACCTCTCCGCTGAAAATGATGAAGGCGACGCTGATGTCGCAAGGATTCGAGAGCTCTGCAAGCTCTCGAAATTAAAGTCTCCAAAGAAAGCTCCTCCGCCACGGAGATCGGCGTCACCGGTAAAGCCGTTGACCGGAGCAAATGCTAGCTTGGGGGAGCCTCCCCCCAACACTATTCGAGATGGGAGACCACCGAGGGAGAACACGACACCGCCACGTCCAAATCCAAGCGCGCTCCCCGGAAAGTTTGATGGGTGCATCTCATATGCACCAAACATCCCGCATTGATTGAAAATTATAGGGGGTCGAGCTCACGACCTTAAACGAGCGCTTGTCGGGAGGCAACCCGACGGTTTTTGCTTCATTTTTTACTTTTTCTTTATTTTCGTTTTAGAAGTTTTTAGTGTTTTGAGTCGTCCGCCCAAAAATTTTGTGATAACGGGTCCTATTTTGCTTGACAGGAGAGGAGATAGGTAGATCCATCATGTGGAGGATGAATGAGACGACGAGGAGCGCCCCAAGAAGGCGCTCGACGCTTAGGAGGAAGATGAAATCGATTGGAGGAAGAAAGACAGAGTTTAGAGCCAAAACGAAGACAAACAGCAGAACACAAGGTTCACTCGGCCGAGTATACTAGTCACTCGGCCGAGTACACAAGTTCGTCCGGCCGAGCCGCCCACGAACGAGGGAAGTCTGCTGTACCCAACTCTCTGTTTATTTTCCTCATTTCATTACAACTGCTACTCGGCCGAGTATATATTTTCACTCGGCCGAGTAAAACGGATACCCTCCTAGGGCGAGTCTTGCCGAGTAGCTTGAGTCACTCGGCCGAATGGACTTACTCCACTCGGCCGAGGCTGGCAAAGCCACTCGGCCGAAGCGATAGCGGGGAGGAAATTTTCATTGATCCCACTCGGCCGAGTGGCCTAGTCACTCGGCCGAGTCGTAACTCTTATTATATAAGGGGCGAGGGGGGCACATTTTTCGAAACACAAAACCCCCAAACGCCCGCGCCCCTTCAGTTCCCTCGCCCGCTCGCTTCGCACAAACCCCCACTCGCCCGCCCGCCCGCCCGATCGCCGCCGCTCGGCCCGCCACCACCGACCGAGCATCTCCGGCGCCTCGCCCGAGTCGCCGCCGACGACAGCCGCCCCTACCACCTCCGGTATCGCTTTTATTGCCTTTTTCTCCTCTTTTTGAGTATTTCTTGAGGATCCATGTGTTAAACGGCCCCCTAACCCAAATCAATTCCTATATCTATCTATTATACCCCTAATGCTCCATACATTTTGATTATTACCCGCTGATATCTCCATTTCATGCGCAGGTTGTTTTTGGGAGCTTAGGGGAGCCCAGGGGAGCTTCTCGGGACTGATTTGAGCTTCGTGGAGGCGCTGACTTCGCACGATTCCGTTGCTGAGCACTCGCGGCGTGTCTGGGTATACTCCTTCCACTCTTTTACACGCACCGCACTTTTTTCACTTTTCGGCGCGCTCGGGGCCGATATGCCGCCCCGGACACGGCCTCGGTCGAAGAGAGCTTCCGCCAAGCGGAAGCGGTCGGATGATGCCGGCCCCTCCCACGAGTTGGAGGACTCTCCTCCACCGTCTCCCACACACGCCGTTCACCCAGCACAGCCTGCAGGCCCCGCACACCCCGCACAGCCTGCAGTGCACCCACAGCCCGCACAGCCTCTCCCTGCCGCTGCACAGCCACCACCACCGGCTCCACTGGTCGGGCCGCTCGGGATTACGTTCCGAGACGACGCACACCGCGCCGTCTTTGACCGTATCTCCCAGCGCTCGATCGTACCCTCCAGGTTTGCACACCTCGCTGACCTAGGACGCCTGGGGGTACTAGAGGGGATGCTCACGTTGTACGACAACGTGGGCTGGCGAGATTTTCTGCAGGTGTCGGCGGATACGTTTACCTGCCCGACACTTGAGGTTCTGAGTTCGATCGCCCGGACCGACGAGGGATGCTCATTCCGATTCATGGATCGAGAGTGCCAGGTCACTCTCGATATGATGAGAGCGTTTTTCTCGTGGCCCGCTGTCCCCGGTGCCGATCGCGGTTACGGCCCCACCCATATCCCCCCACCTTCCTTCGACGCCGGTGCCTTCTGGGCCCGGATTACGGGTCTCCACGCTGCCTTTGACCCTAGTAGGGCCAAGTCCTCAGCCATTGTCCACCCCTGCCTACGTATTGCTCAGCACCTTATGGCGACGACCTTTTTGGCCAGATATGAGCCGGGCACGATGTCTACGCCAGAGCTCTACATGCTCTACGCGATGACACGTCCCAGAGCTCTATCTAGGGATGGCGATGAGCTTGTCCCCGCCGTCGTGATCGATATCGCTGCTTGGTTTTTGGACCGCATCATTGTATCGGTGGGCGCTCGCTCACCGATATGCTGCGGTGGCCTGATCACCTTGCTTGCTCTTATGACCGGCGAGGACTTCCCTGACGACTTGCGATGCGTCCCGGGCCCCACTTCTCTGTCGATAGACGTTATGGCCCGGATGAAGATGCTTCGTCCGCATGGTGAGCGTCACTGGGTCTGGTTTCACGGCCCTTACGGTGCCGATTACATGATTCTCCCGAGCCCAGCTCGGACTCAGATTGCACCAGCCCAGGCAGACTGGCTCCCTGCGATGGATGTTCTCATCCCCGCTGCCTACGTGCTCGAGGTCGAGGAGGCCGCGCAGGCCCACGCTGCCCCTGTAGACCCTGTTGCACACCCTGCCGAGCCTGCTGCCGAGCCTGTTGACCCAGTGGCCCCTCCGCCTATACCTGATGTTTCCGCTGCTCCTGACACTTCTGTCCCCACTTCTGTCAGTGTCACGAGTACCTCAGCTGAGCCCACTTCCACCACCACCACCACTTCCGAGGCTGTCACCACCACTCCCACCACCACCACAGGCCCTCTGTCCGTCGAGCCTCTTTGCTCCGCACTCCCCGAGCACCCGTCGACCTTTGTTGAGAGTGGAGAGCCCTCGTTTGCCGCGGTCGTGGAGACCATGACTAGCATGATCTCCGCTGGGGTTGCGTCTTTTGGTCCACACACTTCCACCCCAGCGGTAGTCACCTCTGTCTCCACCCCTGCTGTATTTTCCGAGAGCGTCGTGGCGTCTGTCCACACTTCTGTGCCACCGACCTCTCCGGCCACCTCGCTGCCATTTTTGCACTCTTCTTTCGCTGCTGCTGCCTCCACTTCCCACCAGCTGGTGCCCCGGCCTCACACTGAGGCCAGGCCCACATTCGCAGGCGCAGCACCTTTTGTTCCTTTCTCCGCTGAGCCAGTCACCTACGCGACCCGAGTTCGCCAGCCACGCCCTGCACAGTCCCGACCGGTGCATCCCTCGGCACCACCTCCCCCTGACACTGTACTTCAGAGCATTCGTGCTCTAGAGGGGGCGGTGAGTGGCCTCCGAGGCGACCTTAGGACTCTGTCCTCCACCGTCTCTGCGATGGCTGGCCGCTTCGAGCTGATCCCCCAGATCCATTACTGTCTCACCCAGGTTCTGGAGCGTCTCCCGCGCGTACCCCCACCCACCCAGCAGGTTCCCGCCCACACTTCCACACACACCCGACCTGCTACCACTCCCACACCCACACACGCTCAGCGGCCTGTCCAGCCACCCCCACCACCTCCGCCTCAGGATGGAGACGGCGCAGCACCACCTTCTTAGGCACCCTTGATGCCATCGATTCCTTTTGCCGTCGTGCTGCCCGTTTCTGCTGGGTCCTGATGCATTTTTGTCCACCCCCCTCCCCTCACTTATTTTGGGATTCTCTTTTTGATCATATCTTTATATATCTTTTTTGGGAGCGAGGGAGAGTTTTGGTGCCACTTATATATCTGTATCACTCCTATCTGTGCATGCATCATGTCCGCATCATATTTTCATTTCTTTATTTTTCTTTTTATTTTCATCATGCATGCATCCTCACCTGCCCCTCACATTTCTTGTCTCTCGGTGTGCTACACTTTGCACATTGAGGACACTGTGCCATTTAGCTTGGGGGAGTGAGTTCTCACGTTCTTTTTCGATTTGCCACCTTTATTTTTAGTTTTTTCACACCGTTTTTCACTATTGCACTTATTTTTCATCATTTTTCTTTTATTTTGCCATGCATCACGTTTTTCTTATTTTTTCTGTGTGCCGCATTGTAAATAGTTCTATTTTCCCTTTATCTTTATTTCTTTTTCATCTCATGCTAGAGATGACTTTTCTATGATGATGATGACGTTGGATTTAGCTTATTCTATATGCATGCTATATTTGTCATGTCTTAGATTTTATTTTTGATATCATATGCCATGACTTGCCTTGCATTTAGAGATAGTAACCCACACTTTTGCCACATGAAAATGGATGAAATTTTATTATTAGCTGAGTCTGAATATTCATATGTATGCTATCACAGAAAACACACCAAGATTCACACATTGAATGCCTATATCTGGAGTACTGATTTCTTTTTCCTATATCACTTCTACATGCATGAATTGTACACTTCACTTCAGGATGATTGAATGATGTTAGCTATGATAAATCTGGATTAGTTAGTTTTTTTGTGATCAAAACTGAGTAGATTAGATTACCCTGCTGAAGTTGTCGTGCATGTCTTATAGAGTGAACCGAGAGATACATCTATTTCTTTCTCCACAAATCTTGAACATCATTTCTCTACTTTTAAAATCATTGGTGAATCTCCCCTTAGCGATTCTATTATATGGCATTTCCCCCGCTACTAATTCCTAGCTCCAAATCTCTTATTCTCTAAAAATAAAAAAAAGAAGAGAGAAAAAGAGAAAATATTCTTGTATATCATTATCTCTCTTTGAGTTGGGGTCATTGTGTACATATGCTATAACAACAAAAAAAAACAAAAAAAAAGAGAAAAAGAGGAAAAATCCTCAATAAAAGATCCCATCTCACTTTCTTCCTTTCTTCCTTCTTCTTATTACATTTGGAGCTATATAAAAATGGGGATGTGAATATTTTTTATGCCACCATGCTTATAGATAAGCTTGGGGGAGGGGATCCATTGATGTGTGTGAGAGTGACTACTTGACGTTGCACGACAACCTAGGCTAAGTAATATCCTATACTCGGTGAGATTATTTTTAGCTTTACGAAATCCAGAATTCTAAGCCTAGCGTTCATTTCATGAAATCCATACTTTTCTATTCTCTCTATTCTATAGTGTGATACTCTTATACTCCTGATAGAAAGCGTTCAATTGAAAAGTGTGTGATCTGTGATTTGTATACCGCTTTAAATGATTCAGACGATGTTAATTTTAAAATTATTCCATTTTTCATGATTATATCGTTGTTCGTGGGTTTTCTGTTTCTATTTGCACTATTATACTATGATATCGAAATAAAATCCTTTGACATGTATTTTTCATTCAGTGCATGCTATATGAGTAAGTGAAACCCACGTCCTGAGAAAATGATCTAGTATCCTACCTTTTCGCTTCTTTCTTTCTTCTTTATTTTCATTTCGTTTTCCATTCTTTTTCGTTTTTCATTTTTCCGTTTTTCGCCATTTTCGTTTTCCGAATCCACCGGGCTCGCCATTTACTTATCTTCCTCGAGGACGAGTAAGAGGCAAGCTTGGGGGATTTTGATCACTCCTTATTTTACACCCTTTTTCCGCATGTTTGCATGCCATTTAGATCGCCCAAATCATGTTTTTACGATATATCGACGATATTGCGATGCTTTTCACGATTTGTTGTTTTTTTCGCATTTCAGGTGATTTGGCGCGATTTGGAGTGATCTCGAGATGCGCCTACTCTAGAACGTCACCAACGACCTCCCCGAGAGGTATTTTGCTGTTGGAGAGGAACGGAAGAAGAACGGACGTCGCAGGAGCGACGAGGAGGCCAAAATAAGCAGATTGGGCATTTTTTGTGTCCCACTCGGCCGAGTGGAGGAGCCACTCGGCCGACCAGCGAGACACTGCTCGGCCGACCAGATCAGACACGATTTACATGTGCACTCGGCCGAGCACCGAAGACCACATCGGCCGAGTGACGACATGACGTTCGCCCGAGTGGCGCCCAGACGAAGCCCTTCCAAAACATCCAAGTTACTGTTTTTCGGCTGCCTGAACTTCAGAAGACCCACTCGGCCGAGTGGTTAATCCCGTCCGCCCGAGTACTATGAAGCCATCGACCGAGTGACGACAACTCACTCGGCCGAGCCGCCCCCGAAGTAGAGACCCCTGAAGGCCCCGACTTACTGGAAAATTACAGGATTTTCACTCGGCCGAGCGACTTTTGTCACTCGGCCGAGTGCGATGCGCTGCCTGTAGCGAAAACTGCGGAAAACAGGCTGTGCAGGGGTATTTTGGTCACAGTTTTTGGACGATTTTGAGGGCTATTTAAGCCCTGTTTTTACCCTAGTTTTAGAGCCTCCCTCTTAGATTTTTTGCAGCTTTTTAGATTAGTTTTTAGCTTTATTCTTGTTATTGGAGAGGAGACAAAGATTGGAATTTTGTTGGATTAATTGAAGAACTCCATTGGTTTGCATCTCTTTTCCTTAAAAATTCTATTTTTATTGCTTATCTCAATATTGTGATGAATTCCATTGCTTATTTCAACGATTATTTTTGTGATCTTGCTATGATTTGTGAGTAGTCTCCACGTCTTGGGGCGTGGGGATGAACCCTACAAGCCTATTTTCATATTTGTGATAAATTGGTTGAAATTGTGCTAGAATTGTTATTAGGGATTAGATTGGGATCAATTTACTACGGATGGCTAGGTATTCATATCAATTGGGATTTGCAAGAGATTGGATCCCAATTTGATAGGAAACCCTAGAAATCCGAATTGGGTTGGAGTCGGATTTTCGAAGTATCGGTTTGCAAGAGATTGGACCGATACTAGGATTTCCGGTTGCAATTCCATGCCGATACGCGTTTGCAAGAGATTGGACGGGTAGGAACTATCCCAATCTAGGTCGTGGACCGAGTTTGCAAGAGATTGGGCTCGGTGCGCGATTGGACGATGATGTTGATCCTAATGCTAGCTTTTCCTAGGCTAGGGTTTGCAAGAGATTGGACCCAAACCTAGGATAGCTATAGACCGGCAACAGCGCGAGAGCGTGAGCTTTGTTCTACATTCAGTTGCAACTAGTTCATCCAAATTCTCATTCAAGCAATTTTGATACCGATAAACTGCATTTATGAAATACGGTGAGTAGCGGGGATTCCCCATTCCCTAGACGTTCTTTATTTGATTTGATATTTCCGCATTTTTGTCTGACGATTGTGACAGGATCGCCAAAGGCAAATTTCTCTCTTAAATAGCCAGGTTGATTGGAACAAGCACGGTCACTCGTCCTCCCTGTGTTCGATAACCCGCTCGCTGCTACACCGTGCACTTGCGGTAAAACTACAACCGTTCTTTTGGGTCACATCCCGGAGCGATCAAGCTCAGCCCAAGTCCCTGGTGGCTTGTCGAAAGTGGGCCCATTGGGACAAGCTGCTGGTTGTTCGGGAAAGAAGAGGGACCAGCTTCAGCTGATCCTAATATAGCTGAAAAGAGAAAGAAGAAAGGTGAGGTTGGTCCTCCGAGCTCAACTCCTGAGGATGCATCTGCTTCCCAGATGCAGCTCCAAAGACTCAGTTGATGCTCCTTGGGCCCAATAGTCATCAGGATACATGGCCATGTGGGGATTTCTTTCCTCCGAGGTCGGCACCTAGCTTGATCCCTCTTGAGTATGAGCAAGCCATGGCAACATTTAGGTCAGTCCAAGCTGACCTTCAATGTCCCAAGGATAGTTTCCTCAAGCCCACCTATCCTAAAGGGATCGAAGAATCAGTCTTCTTGGATAGCAAGGTTGCAACTCGGCTTGCAGAGAACTCATTCCTTCCATAAGATTGCTCGATTTTCGGAAAATTTGAGACAAAGAGGCTGGCCAGTACCCTAGTCTGGCACAGTCAATTGGTTGGTGCTTCTCCCCTTCTTATTCTCTTTGATTTTGTTAAGTGTTTGACCTTTACCCATTTTCAATGCAGATGTCATCAATGGCCGTCGAGTTGTGCTACCATGCTGTGAGGGCTACCAATGCTGAGCTGAGCCTCGCTGCAAAGCATAGTAAGATGGCTATTATAGAGGATGCCCCTAAGGAAGCAAAGGTTCATACGAAAGCTATGTTGCTTAAGGTCATTGAGCTTGCATCTCGAGGAGAGAGGCTCGAGAAGACGCTGGCTGAGGAGCATGTGGGCAGGTCGACTAATGAGAATAATGTTAAAGTTAAGGCAAATCTTCAGAGGCATGCTAATGAGCGGCTGATCAAGGAAAGGGAGAAGGGGAAGGAAGTGAGAGCCAATTTCCAAGCTCAAATTTGACCTTCAGGCTCGAATTACCGACATCCAAGCCCACATCACTAAGCTTAAGAAGATATAGCCAGATAAAATTGCTGTAGAGGCGGTGGAAAATTGTCCAATGGAGGTTATTGCCCCTGAAATGTCCAAGGTGTTCAACTTTGTCTTCCTTCGATGTCAGCAGGAGATTACCCAAAAGTTTTCCATTTCGGGGGTCATCTTCGAGCAGCTTGAGATAATTTCCGATGAGGAGAAATACGTCGGCCCTTTTGTTGTCGAAGAGACCCCAGCTACAAAGGCTGAGATCACTAGAACAACTCCTCCTGAAGCCCCAACTCCTGAAGCTCCGACCTTTTGATTTGTGACTTCTATCCTTTTGTTTTTCTTCTTCTGCTTGGGCTTTGCCCATTTTGTTATATACGGGCAATGCCCTTGTTTCATTAATAAAATTTCTTTTATCAAGAAAGAGGTTTCAACTCATTGTAGAGGACCTCCAATCCAGGGTAGAAGATCCATAAATACACCAAGTCTAAGCCTGAAACATTTGCATTGAGCCTGTCCCTGGTTGCAAGGCTTAAGAAATTCTTGAAAAATTTCCAAGTTTTAGGTCATAGTTATAGATGACTGAGGTTAGCCTCAGGGCCTCCATGTCCCCTCCACAGCTCAGGATTGTGTACCGTAAGAGTTGGAAGGGAGAGGTGTGGAAAAGTGTTCCCCTTGTTCGTGGCCAAGCGGGTCAGGTCTGGCCTCCATGGCTAGAGTAATTCGGGAAGGAGATAATTGTAAAACTCGACATCAATAGTTCATGCCTCGGTTAGTGAGAATCAAGGTTGGTTGAGAAGAACCCTTGATTGTATAACTACGTTGGCCCACGAGGGAGATTCCACCTGATCATAAAGTTGACTTGCTCGTGAGGCCAACATAGAGTTGTCCTCGATCATATATCAAAATTGGCCCACGAAGGAGATTCCCCCAGATCATATAGCCGACCAGCTCTCGAGGTCTTGATAGAGTTGTAACCGACACAAGAACTAAATCGGCTCGCGAGGGGGAGTGACCCCCTGACTTTAGCAAATACAATATTAAGTTGGCCTAAAGTGGGGAGTGGCCCCCTGACCTGCAGCCGTCATATGGATAGATCGGCTTGTGTGGGGAGTGACCCCCTCGACTTATAGTCAATAGAAAAACTAAGTTGGCATACGAGGGGAGTGCTCCCCCGAGCTACATCTGACATGTAGACAGATCAGCATACAAGGGAAGTGGTCCCTTGACTTACAGCCGATAAAGAGCTCAGTCGACTTGTGAGGGGAGTGGCCCTTAGACTTACAATTGACAAAAAGCTAGGTCGACTTGTAAGGAGAGTGGCCCCTTGACTTATAGTCGACAAAGAGCTCGGTCGACATGCGAGGGGAGTGGCCCCTCGACTTACAGTTCATAAAGAGCTAGGTCGAATTGCAAGGGGAGTGGCCCCTTAACTTACATCCAACAAATCTCTCAGTCACATGTAAGGGAAGTGGCCCCTCGACTTACAGTCAACAAAGAGCAAGGTCGACTTACAAGAGGAGTGGCCCCTTGACTTACAGCTGAAAAATAGCTCAGTCGACACGCAAAGGGAGTGGCCCCTCGACTTATAGTCGACGAAGAGCTAGGTTGACTTGCAAGGGGAGTGGCCTCTCGACTTACAGTCGGTAAAGAGCTATAGATTGACTTGCCAGGGGAGCGGCCCCTTGACCTATAGTTAGATCGACCTACGAGGGGAGTAGCCCCTTGACTTGTAGCCGATACAGAGCTATGTCTACACATGAGGGGAGTGGCCCCTCGACTTGCAGCTGATAAAGAGCTATAAGTCGACTTGCAAGGGGAGTGGCCTCTCGACTTACAGTCTGCAAAGAGCTATAGATTGACTTGCGAGAGGAGCGGCCCTTTGACCTATAGTTGACCTATAGTTAGATCGGCCTACGAGGGGAGTGGCCCCTTGACTCTTTTTAAAAGCTATGTCTACACATGAGGGGAGTGGCCCCTCGACTTGCACCTGATAAAGAGCTATAGGTCGACTTGCGAGGGGAGTGGATCCTTGACCTACAATCGACATATTGTAACGACCTGTTTCTATCAGTACGTATTTCGTTCGTATTTTTATTAATGTATTGAATTATTTGAATAATTCTTTTATGATTTTTATTATTAATTTTCATAGCTCGAACACGTGATCGGACCTCATATTCGCTGCCCTCACGACTTCTCATCGCTCCAGTATTTTCCTTATAATTTTTGGATGATGTTGATTGTAAGGGAGATATCGTAATAATTTGAATATTCTAACTATATTGATTTTTTCTAATCAAATTCAAATCCAATAGATCTAAATATTTTAACTAAATTGATTTCCTAAATCAAATCTCACCTTAATAAATCTTAGTAAATCTTAATAAATTTAATAAATCCTAACAACTAATTCTAGCATATCTCCAAATCTTAATCTTGATCTTAATCCTAACCAAATAAATTTTCCTAATGATCGCTCTCGGATATACACCCGGAAAATAATTGTAGTTTTACCGCAAGAACACGGTGTAGTGGCGAGCGGGTATTGAACACGAGGAGGGATTAATGATGTAATCCCTAAGCTATTGGTGGAAGGGCGATTTTTGGAATGTTGGTGTCACAATCGTTCAATTAACAATTCAAATTCAATATTATAAAAGTTTTTAGGGCTAGGGAATCCCGACTACAGATCGTCAATCATCTCTGTGGATCGCGAATCTCAATGTTGCAAGACTTGAATTAAGGTGAACTAGCCGTAACTAAATAGAGAACCAAGCTCACGCTCTCGTGCTTGCCAGTCTAAAGCGACCTAGATTAGGGCCCACTCTCGTGCAAACCCTAACCTAAGCCACTAGCATTAAGATCGACATAATCGTTCAATCGCCCCTCTAGTCCACTCTCGTGCAAACTCGAGTTACGATCTAGATTGTGATAGCTCGTATTCGCCCAATCTCTCGCAAACGAATATGGGTATGGCTTATAATAAAAATGCTAGCTTTGGTTCAATCTCTTGCAAACCAAACCGAGTGAATCTCGACTATAAGTCTAAATCGAATATCTAGACCTTCCCATTGATCAGAGCCCAATCTCTTGCAAACTCTGGATCAATGGAAATTCCTAGCTATCCGTAATAAATCAATCACAATCTAACCTTCTAGCAATTCTAGCAACATAGAAATGCATTCATCACAAATCTGAAATTAGATCCATAGGGTTCATCATATGCCCTAGAACAACGAATCTACTCATAATTCATCAAAACAATAACAAAATCAATGATGGAAATCATATTGCAATTCAGATTTAGAAGAAAACAATTCATAAAATGCAAATATTCAGAAGAAATAGACAAACCAGATCTGAGTTCTTCAATCTCTAAAGCTCAGATTACAATTAGAATTCACCTAAAATCTATTTTCTGCTCTCTCCTTAAGCTAGGATAAAATTTGGGCTTAAATACATGCCCAAAACGTCCAAAAAATTCTGACAGAATTGCCCCTGTACAGCCCAAAACCCTAGTTTTCGACACAGGCTGGCGACGCTACTCGGCCGAGTGGAAATCTCACTCGGTCGAGTGCCAGATCCAAATAAAAACAGAGAAGCTGGGGGTTTAGGCACTCTGGCACTCTGCGTCACTCGGCCGAGTGGGATTCATCACTCGGCCGAGTGGACTTCCTACTCGGCTGAGTGGGTCTTCTGCTGTGCACCCCAGAATTCTAGAGAGTCTGCTTCGATTTCCTTCAGAAGTTCTGACTCACTCGGGCGAGTGGAGTTCTCTACTCGGCCAAGTAAAATTAACCACTCGGTCGAGTGCATTGCGGCACAAGGTATCTTCGTATCAGTCGTACTCGGCCGAGTACGCTTCTTCACTCGGTCGAGTGAGCTGCATTACTCGGCCGAGTGGCCTATTTCTAGAAGCAACTCTTCTCTTCCTCGCCTCTTCTTCGCTTCTATCGATCTTCTTCTTCTCCCGCCCTTCGTCCAGCGTCGTTATCTCCTCAATATGGCCCTGAGCGATGCTCCGGTACGCATGCAAATCCCTTAAGCTCATTTTTACTCCCGATCGCTCCATATTTCCTGAAATCCAACAAAAACAAGAAATAGTGAAAAGCAACGCAATATCGTCTAATAATCATGAAAAACACGATATGGGCAATCAAAATGGTATGCAAATATGCAGAAAAAGGTGTAAAATATGGACCGATCAAAATCCCCAAGCTTGCCTCTTACTCGTCCTCGAGGAAGATGAGTAAAACGACGAACCCGGCGAATAAAAATAAGGAAAATGAAAAGGAAAGATAGAAAAGAAAACAAAGAGGGAGTTGCTAGATCATCCTCTCAGGACATGGAGTTGCTTACTCAAATAGCGCATGATGAATAAAACATGCCAACGATTTTTACCTCGATATCACATCATATATAGGTGCATTCGACATAGAAACCAAGAACGTCAAAACGATACGATAGTATGAAATCATTCTAAAATTAGCATCGTCTAAGGCATTTAAAATGATATACGTACTCATAGATCACACACTTTTCAATTGATCGCTTTCTGTTTGGAGTATAAGAGGTATCACACATTATAAAGCGATAAGAATAGAAAGAGATGGTATTCGTGAAATGCATGCCAAATTTTCAATTCATATACTTCGTTGTACTCTAAGTAATCTCCCTAAGTATCAAAAATTACCTAGCTTAGGTCGTCATGCACATATAAGTGGTCACTCTCTCACACATCATTGGATCCCCTCCCCAAGCTTATCTATAAGCGTGGTGGCATCAAATAGAACAATACGACTTTTCCTGTTTTTTTTGAATATACACGATAACAATCCCAAATCAAAGATGGAAAGATACGCATGTATTTTACTTTTGATTTTAGGGTAATGGAGCTTGACTTTTTAGCATGGGGAAGATGCCAATATAAGATTCACTAAGGGGAGATTCACCAATGATTTTAAGTATAGATATAATGTTCAAGATATATGGAGAAAGAAAAATATGTAACGCTCAATTCACTCTTTTGTATGTGCACGACAACTTTCAGCATGGTAATGTAATCTACTCAGTTTGATTTCAGAAAGTAAACAAATCTAATCATATCAAAAAGGCATACATTCAATCAACCTGGAAGTTGCGCGTACAATTTCATGAAAATAGAAGTGATAAAAGATAACAAAGCAGTACTCCAAGATTAGGCAATCAATGTGTGAAGCTTGTTGTGTTTTCTATGAAAAATATACGATAGAAATTTTCAGACTCAGCTAATGCTAGAATTTCATTCACAATCATATAACAGAGATGAAGGTTCCTATTCTCAAATGCATGGTGATGTATAGCATACGATATCTGAAATAAAAACAATGGCATGGCAGGAGAATACGCATATAAGAGCAAGCTAACTCCATGTCATCGTCATCATAGAAAATTCATTTCTAACAAAAAGGATAAAAGAAATAAAGATAAAGGAAAAACAAGAACTAACTATACAAATGCAACGCACGCAGAAAGTAGGAAAACGTGATGCATGAGAAAAAAAAATGAAAAAGTGTGTGAAAATAAGTGAAAATTAAAGAAAGGTAGATAAAATATGAATAAAGGGAAGGCGAGAGTTTGCACCGAGTGTTCTACTCCACACCTACTCAACCCCCTTCTTTTTCGAACACGCTTGACATATGAATTTTCTAGCGATCATCTAGGGAATCGTGCGGTGATCTCTTAGTTCCTAGCAGTAAAGTCCCTGACACATGATATGTTTTCTATTCTTACTCTACTCTCATGCATACTTGAGCTATTATTTGCTGCTTATTCGAATTGAAACGATATTTGGGTCATTCCTTGGGTGTGTGTATATGGAGCGTTATTGCACAATTTAGATAGTTACACCGTCTACTAGCTCACGACCTCACTCACTGTTGAGTATTGATTCCCCGGATTTGGTTTTGGATGATGAGCAAACATAAATATCGTGTACTAATTGTTTGTGAGCGCAGTTATGGAGATCGTCGCCAAAAGAATACGAACATCAAAAGCGACGTCTCAAGACTTCTCAATACGCGTGATCGTGTGCCTAAAGCTTCGTTGAAGCCCAAGGAGTTTTATTGAAGTCAAGAGCGAAGATTGAAGCTTATGAAGACGGTTCGTCATGTATTATTTATTGTCTTCTAGCTTCATAGATTAGAATGTTAAGCCTTGAGTAGGACTTACATTAATATCTTCATTTTGCTCATATCTTAGAGCTAGGATTATCATAGAAGCCATTAGAAACTTTCCCGAAGCCTATCGCTTCTTCCCTCGGCTTCTAGTGCATCTTAGTTGGTTCAAGAAGAAGTACCAACCGACTAGATGACGATCTAGTCGGTCGGCAACTCTTCATGAACGACTAGATGTCCTAACTCATTTCAGCTCAGCCATGTCGATCAATTAGTCGGTCAAAGAAGGTTCACCGACCGACTAGATGACGATCTAGTCGGTTAGGAATCCTTCTCAGACCGACTAGTTGAGCTTGCCTCTGTACAGCCTGAGTTACTGTTTACAGTTAGTCGGTCCAAGAACATTCATCGACCGACTAGTTGTGAAACTAGTCGGTCAGCATTTGTTCTTAGACCGACTAGTGTAACTTGTATTCAGCTACGTGCATTTCACTCTTAGTCGGTCAAAGAACACTCACCGACCGACTAGTTGGCAAACTAGTCGGTTGGCAAGTCTTCTTAGACCGACTAGTTCATGTTGCCTGGAAATCACTCTTTTGGCTGTCGAGCTGTTAGTCGGTCCATGCTGAATCACCGACCGACTAGTTGATGAACTAGTCGGTCAGTGATCCTTCTTAGACCGACTAGTCTGCTTCAAAATAGAGCCGTTGGAGCCTTTAATGACTCGAATTTTCCTCCCTCTCTCCTCTATCCTGTATATAGTTGGAGAGGCTCTTTCATGGGATTCAAGGCTGCCATTTTAGAGATTTAGAGAAATCAAAGAGAAGCTATTCAACTCCATTCTAAAGCTTTCTCTTTCTCACAAGAATCTCTCCTTCAACTCTTTGAGCCATTTCCTCAAGAGAGATTCTCTCCATTGTGAGCCGTCCAAGCCAAGAGCTTGATCCAAAGTCACCATCCTCCATCCTAGCCTTCGATCGCTGATCTTATTGGTGGAGATTCGGTTTGGTGACATTCTCTCCTTAAAATCCATCTTTGCCCTAATTTGGTAAGTATACTCAAGGCATATGATTTTGTGGTAAGTGTTTCTTTATTTCATTGTATTTGATATTTAAGATTGTCTCTCTCGGTTGTGAGAGTGGGTGTGATCCCGGTTTGTGGGAGTCACATGTCATTTGTATGATTTGGTATTGTGAAGGTTTTTCACAAGAATTTCATAGTGCTAAATCTTGAGTTAGGGTTTCTAACTCAAGTATCCAGAGGGGATCCGGGTGGTTGGGACGTAGGATCACCGGGAACAAGTCGGGGAGACTTGGGTGGATCCGAACCCGTTACATACTTTGTTTGCGTTTGTTAATTCTTGTTGATTGTTGTTTATTCCGCATTGTCATTTGTTTCTTGCACTATAATTTGGAATAACTATCTTGATTATTTTAAAGTACTATTCAACCCCCCTCTAGTACATGTGCAGTAGCTTCGCAGGGCACTACAATTGGTATCAAAGCCAAGGTTAAAGCTACAAGTTCAAAGTCATGACGAACAACGACTACAACGTCTTCAAGGATCGTCACGGAGCTTCTTCAGTTTTAGAAGGGCAATCCTCAACTAGGCCTCCCTCTTTCAATGGTACCAATTACGGGTCCTGGAAATACCGGATGGAAACTTTCCTCCGGAGTGCTTCATTGTGGAGAGCCACGTTGACGGAGTATGTCGAGTCTGTCAAAGAAGATTTTGCGAAGTGGACTCCCGAGGAGGTCGCCGCGGAGGTAAGCAATGCCAAGGCGATGAATGCCTTGCAATGCGCATTGGAGCCCGAGGACTTCAATAAGATACGCACATGTAAGAGTGCATATCAAATATGGAACTCCCTCCTCATCTTGCATGAAGGAACGAGTACGGTAAAAGATTCCAAACTCGTTGTCGCTAACAAAGAATTTGAGTTGTTTCACATGGAACAGGGTGAAACTATGAAGGACTACTATTCTCGCTTCGTGGATATTTCCAACGAATTGGAATCTCTTGGGAAGATCTACATCCAAAAGGAGAAAGTCTCAAAGATCATCGATGGACTTCCTTCTTGTTGGGAAAAGCGTACCTTCGCCATCGAGGAAGGTAACGATATGAGTAAATATATCGTCGTTCAGCTAATGGGTACCTTGATTTCTTATGAGGTACGCAAGGAAAGCAAGATAAGGATGAAGGAAAAGATGAAGTCATACTTGAAGCAAGACGAGCCAAAGAAAAAGGCGATTGCATACAAGGCCGCTCCATCTACCGATAATGAAGAATCGGAAGAAGAATCGGAAGATGAGTTGGACATGGAAACTTTGGCCGATTTGGCAAAGAAGTTCGACCGATGCTTCCGAAAAGGTAAGTTTAAGAATTTATCTAAGTTTGGTTCTACTAATGTTTCTACTCCCGTGTGTTATAAATGCAACAAGCCAGGACACATCAAGCCGGATTGTCCTCTCTACAAACACAAGGGGAAGTGGAAGGCATACAAGCACGACAAGTTGAGAAAGCACAAGAAAGGACTTGTCGGGACATTCACCGACTCCGAGGAGTCGTCAAGTGGAGAGTCGGATGATGAACGCGTGGAGAAAGCACACATGTACTTCATGGGAAAAGAGGAACGTGTTCAAGAGACTTCCTCCGATGAAAGCGATGAAAGCGATGAAAGCGAGGATGAAGGTGGTGAGGTAACCATGGATGAACTTAAATTAGCCAACGAACAACTTTGGTATAAGTTTACTAAATTGGCTAGTAGATTTATTAAGACTAAAAATGAGTTAGATAGTCTTAAAACCTCGCCTAAACCTATCATCGTCAACAATGCCACCGTTGTTGAAGATTTGAGAAATGAGATCGTAAATCTCAAATCTCAACTTGAGCATGTTCATATCGAGGATTCGGATGAACATGTGGTTGCGGATTTGACGTCTCAAAACTCAACTTTGAGTACTGAGAATAAAAATCTCAAATCACGTGTTTACGCACTCACATCGCAAGTGTCCACCTTGGATGCTTCGATGCATTCTCTCACCGAGAAATATGAGTGCACATTAGGCCGAATTCATGAATTCAATAAAGGTAAGGGTCATTTGGATAATATCCTAAATGACTTACATCCGGCCAATCACCACATTGGCTTGGGGTGTAAGATGGGAGACTCATCCAAATCGGCCACGACATTTGTTATGCCATCTTCCGAAGCTTCTACTAGTGGGAGTAAACACTTCATTGGTAGTTCTCCTACCAATGGTGCTTCCGCTAGGTACACACCCCCATTTGGAAAGAAACCCACTTTGGGTGGACCTCCAAAGAAGGGTCATGCTTTCATGTATGCCATGCCACGTAGGAACACACATCCTACCCCCACATGTTCGCACGTATGATGATTTCTATGCTCCGCATCCACGAGCACGTGCACACCTTGTGAGACACACTCATGCACGTGTTCCACCACATGCATATGTTCATTCACATTCTCATATGAATGATTATCATCATGCACCATTGCATCATATGCCATATGCCTACCCACGACATACATCACATAGAAATCAACAACGTATGCATGTTCCCAATAGGATTAGGACTCCCAAGACATACACCATTTGGGGTCCGAAGAACACAAGCATGTATAATAAGGATTTGTATGTGCAATCATATATTAATGATATTATTTTGAATGATGACTATGTTGGAAAATCAAGGTCCTCTTGGACTTGGTTTCCGAAGGGTTAGTCTTCTTTGACCCTTCATTGCTTGGTACCATCAGCTTAATTTCATTTTTATGGGTACCAACGCAATTGTGGTAAGAATTGGTTTATCTTTTATTTGCATATTAATCGTGGATGTGCATGTTAATTTGAATTTAGTTAGGATATGGGTTACATTTAATTTCGCTAAATTTATTGCCTAACCCATAGGATCCAAAAAGGTTTTTGGATACCAAAATGATATTTTCTAGGTTCAATCCATCATGGGATACCAACCCTACCAACTCATCAATTTGCAAAGTTTTTCATTCAAATGGAGTTGATGGTGCTTAAGTGATGCACCAAAGTAGGGGGAGCTTAATGTTGTAAGTATATTCTTACATTTGATATATATTTGGTATCCATGTGTGTTGATTGCATACATTGTTAGAATATCTACATTGGTATCATTTTGTTTAAATTAGTATGCTAGAATTGTGTATGCCATAGATTTTTGATGTTCTATCTATGTTTGGCATAACATTTTTGCATGTTACTCTTGGTATCATGTTTGCTACATTTAGTTTTCACATTGGATTTTTTGTCTCTGATGTTGATTTCGTCCCTCGACGATTAACTTGGTTAAATAGAAATTCTTTCTATGGGAACATAGAATTGTTTTCCATGCACTAAATTAACCAAGAATGTTGATATTGGAGAGTATATTCCATAACTCAATAAGTGAAATTATTTGAGTTTTGGAGATTTCGATTTTCGCCTATGGTTTGATGATTTCGTATTTCGATTTTCGCCTATGGCTTGATGATTTCGTATTTTGATTTTCGCCTATGGTTTGATGTTTCGTATTTCGATTTTCGCCTATGGTTTGAAGATTTCGTATTTCGATTTTCGCCTATGGCATGATGGTTTCGTTTTTCGATTTTCGACTATGGTCAAGTTGGCACGCTTTGATTTTCTTCGGTATTTTACATTTGGTATTTTACTTTGGACCGTGGTCGTATTCTTAGACTCTTGTGCTTTTACTTTTAGCCATTATAATCTTGTCGTTGATCTCCTCCCGCTCTTTTTGTTAATGCCAAAGGGGGAGAGAATTAATAATGACAATGTGCTAATTGATAATTCAAAGCAATTTACCATGAATCTAAGTTAATATGTTAGATTCAGGGGGAGTTAAGATATAAAATGGGATCCTAAATTGCGATAATAGGATTCATATTTTATATTTCCCTCGTCTGCTTGATGCGTATGATTAATATTTAATACGAGACTAACGTGTCATCAATGCAGGGGGAGTAAGTAAATTTCTTATTGAATCATTATTATTGATTATTATTTATGTTGGTTTGTCATCACCAAAAAGGGGGAGAATGTTGAGTATTGATTCCCCGGATTTGGTTTTGGATGATGAGCAAACATAAATATCATGTACTAATTGTTTGTGAGCGCAGTTATGGAGATCGTCGCCAAAAGAATACGAACATCAAAAGCGACGTCTCAAGACTTCTCAATACGCGTGATCGTGTGCCTAAAGCTTCGTTGAAGCCCAAGGAGTTTTATTGAAGTCAAGAGCGAAGATTGAAGCTTATGAAGACGGTTCGTCATGTATTATTTATTGTCTTCTAGCTTCATAGATTAGAATGTTAAGCCTTGAGTAGGAATTACATTAATATCTTCATTTCGCTCATATCTTAGAGCTAGGATTATCATAGAAGCCATTAGAAACTTTCCTGAAGCCTATCGCTTCTTCCCTAGGCTTCTAGTGCATCTTAGTTGGTTCAAGAAGAAGTACCAACCGACTAGATGACGATCTAGTCGGTCGACAACTCTTCATGAACCGACTAGATGTCCTAACTCATTTCAGCTCAGCCATGTCGATCAATTAGTCGGTCAAAGAAGGTTCACCGACCGACTAGATGACGATCTAGTCGGTTAGGAATCCTTCTCAGACCGACTAGTTGAGCTTGCCTCTGTACAGCCTGAGTTACTGTTTACAGTTAGTCGGTCCAAGAACATTCATCGACCGACTAGTTGTGAAACTAGTCGGTCAGCATTTGTTCTTAGACCGACTAGTGTAACTTGTATTCAGCTACGTGCATTTCACTCTTAGTCGGTCAAAGAACACTCACCGACCGACTAGTTGGCAAACTAGTCGGTTGGCAAGTCTTCTTAGACCGACTAGTTCATGTTGCCTGGAAATCACTCTTTTGGCTGTCGAGCTGTTAGTCGGTCCATGCTGAATCACCGACCGACTAGTTGATGAACTAGTCGGTCAGTGATCCTTCTTAGACCGACTAGTCTGCTTCAGAATAGAGCCGTTGGAGCCTTTAATGACTCGAATTTTCCTCCCTCTCTCCTCTATCCTGTATATAGTTGGAGAGGCTCTTTCATGGGATTCAAGGCTGCCATTTTAGAGATTTAGAGAAATCAAAGAGAAGCTATTCAACTCCATTCTAAAGCTTTCTCTTCCTCACAAGAATCTCTCCTTCAACTCTTTGAGCCATTTCCTCAAGAGAGATTCTCTCCATTGTGAGTCGTCCAAGCCAAGAGCTTGATCCAAATTCACCATCCTCCATCCTAGCCTTCGATCGCTGATCTTATTGGTGGAGATTCGGTTTGGTGACATTCTCTCCTCAAAATCCATCTTTGCCCTAATTTGGTAAGTATACTCAAGGCATAGGATTTTGTGATAAGTGTTTCTTTATTTCATCGTATTTGATATTTAAGATTGTCTCTCTCGGTTGTGAGAGAGGGTGTGATCCCGGTTTGTGGGAGTCACATGTCATTTGTATGATTTGGTATTGTGAAGGTTTTTCACAAGAATTTCATAGTGCTAAATCTTGAGTTAAGGTTTCTAACTCAAGTATCCGGAGGGGATCCGGGTGGTTGGGACGTAGGATCACCGGGAACAAGTCGGGGAGACTTGGGTGGATCCGAACCCGTTACATACTTTGTTTGCGTTTGTTAATTCTTGTTGATTGTTGTTTATTCCGCATTGTCGTTTGTTTCTTGCACTATAATTAGGAATAACTATCTTGATTATTTAAAAGTACTATTCACCCCCCTCTAGTACATGTGCAGTAGCTTCGCAGGGCACTACACTCACCTGCACCTCACCGCGTGGACCCATGACACTTGTATGGACTCATGTTCCTGGGTTTAGTGATGTGTTTATCGCATGCTTGCTTAGTGTGGTGAGTTAGTTTTCGTTGGCTCTGACGGGTGATCTAGGACTCTGCTTTCTTTTTCTGTTTCTTCCTTTCTATTTTTCCCTCCGAGCTCCTACTCTCACTCGTCTTCCTCGAGGACGAGGAAGGGTTCAGCTTGGAGGATTTTGACGTGCGTTTATATTTTATATATTCACGCACGTCTTCTCCATGATTTTTCGTTGTTTTCCATTGCTTCGTATCTATTCTTTTGTGATTTTTAGTTTCTTTTCATTTTCTTCGTGTTTTTGTGCTATTGCAGGAGATTGCCAGCGTTGGGGACATATATAGCAAATATCATGAGTCCCCGGAGCAACGGGAGGCATCGCACGAGAACCTGAGGGCCAAACGTCAAAGAATATCTCTTATCAGCCTTCAACCGATCGGGTGGACAGACCCACCTGATCGGTTTGTGCACGCGTATCTGACCCGATCTGGAGTAGCAGTGAAGAATACCCCACCCGATCGGTTCAGTGATCGGGTGGTGGTGACAGAACTCTCTGTCTTTTGGTGCTGAATTCCAACCGATCAGTTGACTTGTCAACCGATCTGTTCATCTGTAGCCGAAGTTCCTCCAGCTCACGACTCGACGACTCACCCGATTGGTTCAGCGATCAGGTGAAGTATCCCAAAGGCTGAAGACCGGTTCAATGTTTGTCTCAACCGATCGGATGATGATTCAACCGATCGGTTGGACGTTTTATTATATAAATAGCCCTAGGTTTTTCCCAGAAACAGATCCCCAGTTTTTAAGCGTTTTTAGGGATTTTGGCGGCTACGAATTTAACTTGTTTTGTAAGTTCTCCGATTGCTTTGACACTTTGATATTGTTTTAATACTATTGTTTGCTCTAGTTCTCTATTGCTTGATCTTTATTTGAATGGCTGAATTTTGTGTTATCGAATCTCTTGCAATGAATTGTGAGTAGTTTCCTAATCTAGGACATTGGTGGAAACCCCTTTGTGGGTTCTCCCTAGAACGACCATAAGATTAGGGTTTCGATATGATATATGGATTTAGATGGTTACGTGGGGCGTTTTATTGTCATTGGCGGGAGAAAGACAGCCTCTGACCGTCGGGCCAATGGGAAATAAAACTGGCGTTTGATCACATAGCCACAGCTCACATCCCTAACATAGACATTGATTCCTAGCGCGTGGGAACAGCAGGATGAAATGTCTGGAGTAATCGTTACGAGCTTAGTGCTCCCGGAGTCGGTAGGTGTTAATGGACATGAGAATGTCCACCGCCCGAATCCGGGTAGACCTAGCGTATCATCCTGGGCATCCCGGAATATCGGGCTCATGGACGCTATGTATCACTTTTGGAGGCAACGTCCCACCACTAAACCCTAGAATCCGATCGTATTCCTATTCGCCGGTCGTAATAGAGAGAGCACACGATAGGGTGGAAACCAAAGTCCTGTGTTACTTTTTATATCTTACATCTTTCGTAGTTTCATTTCGTGACAACCCACCTTGCGATAGGGCTAGCTCACAGACCGGGTGATTCGGTTCCTGTTTGACAACAAGCACAACACACGCCTCCCTGTGTTCGACCCCCAAGCCACACTACAACACCGTGCGCTTGCGGTTATAAATATTTAAATCTGGTATCCCCGTTTCGACTACACATTACTAAATCTAGGGGACGTCAAAATCCAATGATGTGTGAGAGTGTTCTTACTTATATGTGCATGACGACCTAACCTAGGTAATCTATTAATCTTAGGGAGATGACTGCAAGTATAAAGACATCTATGAATTGAAAAATTGACATGAAATTCATGAAACTATATCTTTCTATTCTTATTGCTTTGAATTACGTGATATCTCTTATACTCCAAATAGAAGCAGTCAATTGAAAACTATGTTGTCTATGATTATGTATATCATTTTCTATGCCTTAGACGATGTTTAACGTTAAAATGATTTCATATTTCATAAGATTCACATTGTTCTCAGTTTTTATATTAAGTGTACCCCATACGAAATGATATCGAAGTAGAAGCTTTAGTGATGTTTATATTCATTATTGGTGCATTTGAGTAAGCGAATTCGAGTTCTGATAGAATGATCTAGCATTTCCACTCTTCGCCTTATTTTCTATTTATTTGACTTTTTTATTTTATTCACCAAGTTAACTTTTTACTTATCTTCCCCGAGGACGAATACGAAGTAAGCTTGGGGGGATTTTGATATGCTCATATTTTACACTTTATTTTTACATTTTTCCATGCCATAATGATTGCTCGTATCGCAAATTTAATGTTTAAACGACAATTTTACGATGAATTTCACTATTTCTATGTTTCGTTGGATTTCAGGAAATATGAAGAAATCGGGAGCAATTTGAAGCTATGAGCACATACACGCGTGTCGAAGCGTCAATCATGATGATATCGAGGAGCTCACGGTGCTTGAGGATGATAAGAAGAGGAAGAAAGTCGAGAGAATGGAGAAAGGAGCGAGAAGGAGGAGATTAGGAAGAAGAAGAACCCTACTCGGCCGAGTGAGACAACTCACTCAACCAAGGGGCACTGACACGGCCAACTCCAGCTAAAAGAAGAAGAGAAAATGTACTCGGTCGAGTGAGATTTCCACTTGACCGAGTGAGAAGACCACTCGACCGAGTGGAGACATAAATTTATCAAACAGAACAATGATTTTGGAGGGTTCTGCAGAAGACCCCACTCGACCGAGTGAGAAGCTCACTCGACCGAGTGAGCAGACCAGTCGACCGAGTGGCCTGAACAATACAGAAAGCCGATTTTCCCAGATTTTCCACAGAGAAGCCACTCAACCGAGTGACATTTCCACTCGGCCGAGTGCGCCGTCGGCCTAGTTTCGACGTAGGGGTTTTCCAGCCACCTGTGGGTATTTTTGTCAGTATTTTTTGGACGTTTTGAGTTAGTATAAGTAGCTAATTTTGAGAGCCGTCAAGGAGAGACAACTTAGCCATAGTTCTTAGGAAAAATACTTTTGTTCTATCTTATTTGCGTGAGAGGATTGAAGTGCATGTTGGAATTTCATAATTTCATATTTCTATTCCCATATGGTTTTGATATGACAAACACATTCAGTGCTACTAACTCTATGTATGCAGATACATATCAATGCTGAGTTCCACACAATCAGATATCTTCATGCATACTCAATCAGATATACCATTCATGAAGCTGGAAAGACAAAGGCACCTAATCCACGACTTGGATATATAATCACTTGATAAGGATCTCCTGCAAAGAAGCTTCTCAGATTCAGTTGCAGATGCATTCCTATCTACGGCTTTATGTAATCAATGTAAAATTTACTTTATTAGAGTCACAAAGCCTTGTGATAATATATCTTAGTCATTTAGGTTCCATTCCTCAGAGATCTACACTTCCCAATTTCGAAAATTCGCAACTTTGAAAATTGGCAGCCAATAACCCCATTTTGGTCGACCAATTTTAAACCTTCGAATTTGGTTATGGGATTGCATATGCAAACTCCCCTAACCGTGTAGATTCTAGAAATGTCTTCCAACGGTCGAAATTCCCTCTCTAAATTTTGGTCGACCAATTTGTCCTTTTGGTCGACCAATTTCAAAACTAGCCGTTTTGATCCCAAATTTTCAGGGACGGTTTCTGCCCGTTTTCCAACGTTAACTACAGTCCCCAACCGTCCCTAAAAACTATAAATAAAGGGGTATACCCTCTCTTTTCTTCCACTCACTTTCCTTTTTCTTTACTCTCTTAAATTGTTGAAATCAAGTCTTCTCTTTTCTAAAGCTTTAGGCCATTAGTTGTTCTTTTCTTTTTTGTAAGAAGAAATCATTAGATTTCCTTCTTCGTTTAAGAACGGAAGAACTTGGATTTTTCAACATCATTTTTGAAAAGTTGTTTGTGTTCATAATTGCAAGAAGAAATCGATTGATCTCTCTCTCTCCTTTTATGAACCAGAGAACTTCAAGTGTTGCTCTTCATTACATATCTTTTACATCTTGAAGTTCATCTTCTAAACACCATCCTTGAATTCTTTCTCTGAAAATTATAACAAGGCTATAGGTGTTTTTCTATTTCATTATTTAACAGGTTTGAATCTCTGTCTAGAGATTGTACAAAGTTTAGGACACAGGGAGTGTCGCCATTTTTGTAAGTTTGTGCTTGCGGGGCAAGTGATTATAGTGGATTAAAATCTCTACGGGGTAGAGGACTGGAGTAGGATCACAAGGATCCGAACCAGGATAAATCTCTGTGTTTGCGATTGATTTAATTTCAGTACTTGTCTTTTTATTTCGGTGCCATCTTTGCAAATATTACTAACATTTTATTTGCGACATTTTTTTATATACACTATTCACCCCCCTCTAGTGTATTGATCCTTACAGGCTAAAATTACAGTGCAAGATCTTAATTTTCTTATTATTTGGAGCTTGAACATCATTGGTTTGTCTAAACTTTTGCAAGTTCTTATTTTTATGATATATTTCGGTTTAGATCTGATTTTTATGATGAATTCTCCTGCACTTCTCAATTCTATTGCTTTTTCTATGATGAATCGTGAGTAATCTCCTTGCTCTAGGGTAAATGGATGAACCCTATGGATTTAAAGTTTGATATGTGAAATCTAATGAATACCCATGTTGCTAAACTTGTAAAAAGGTTAGATTATGATCGATTTACTCCGGATAGCTAGGGATTTCTATTGGATCTTGAGAGCTCGAGAGAGGATCTTGATATATGGGAAGCCCTAGATATTCAATTTAGATCTATAATCAAGATTCCCTAAAATTGGTGCACGAGAGCGACTTAGGCTAGCATCTTTATTATATTTCTATAATTATATTCATTTGTACGGCGTTAAAACGATTACGAACTATCATAATTTAGATTCGAACTCATGTTGCGTGAGAGCGAGCTTGAGTTAGAATTGAATAATATTGTCGATCTTAATGCTAGTGGTTTGAACTAGGCTTGTGGAGAGCGAGGCTCTAGTTTAGATTTCTATAGACTTTCGTAGCGTAAGTGCGTGTGTTGGTTCACATCCTAGTTGCGACATATTTACCCTAAACCAAGAGTAATGATATGGAGATTCATATTTCACATTGACGCTTGAGATCTATAGTGGGGATTCCCAAGCCCTAGGCACTTTTATTAATTGAATTCATAAACAATACTTTGCACGACTGTGACATGACCAACATTTCTTGATTATCATTTCACCTCCGCCTAGTAATCAATATAGATACCAATAGTTCCTCCCCGTGATTCGATACCCGCTCACCATTTAATCGTGCGCTTATGGTAAAACTAAATTGTTTTGGGAGTACATCCCGATGCAATCTGCGACCCTCTGAACTTCTTCGTCCTTGGCCTTTTGCTCCGCCTCCTACTTAATTTTCTCCAGCTCGGAGATCGTCACCTTCTGGATCGCATAATATTTCCTTAGTTTCGCCGACCTGTCCTCCAGGACCTTCTGCTTCTCCTCGACCTCCTTCTTCACAACCTCGAGCTCGGTCTCCTTCCTCCAAAGAGCCGCCTCGGCCTTGTTCGCCATCGCAGAGTGACGTTGGAGGGACACCAATGCTGCGACCGTCTACAGAAGGAACAAAAGGCATGAGCATACCTAAAAGAAGAGTAGGACGGTATTTTGAATGAAGAAAGCGACGAACCTGCATGCTGTGCCAGACGGCTGTGTCATAGAGCCACTCAGCATCGATGTTCGACAAGGACTCTCGGTCCCTGGGCAGTATGCAGTTCTCGGTCAAGCGTGCCGCAACCTCGGCCTCGTCGAAAACTGATTCCTACGCGACTACCGGATAGAGCGGCGTGACAGTCTCCCTTGCCGAGAGAGCGAGGATCTCGGCCTTCTTCGACTTGAAAGTAGCCAGTGCCGCCTCGCAGCTTGGGTGTCCCGGCTTCCCTAGCCCAGACGACGGACATCCGAAGGGCCATCGCTCAACAGCCGCCACCCGGCTGGTCTGGGATGACCTAGCTTGAGAACTCAAAGGCGCTACCGAACGGATGGGGATCGCGATGATCACATTGACCGACGGACTCTGGGACACGACAACCGTCAGATCGGTCGTCGGCTCCTGGACCAGGTCGAGGTCGATGGGGCAGTCCGATTCTGCCTCGCTTGAATGGGAGAGGTGTGCGGTAGGCGCATGCTCCTTCCTTTTCTTCTTGCTCTGCTCCTCATTCTCGGCCCGAGCGGTGGTTGGCCCATCCTTACTCCTCTTCTGTCCGACCTTCGTCGAGCCCTTGGCCGCCTGATCCTTGGCTACCGCCTCCCTAGCCATCTTCTTCATCTCCTCCCTTGAGAGACTCATGGCCGCACCTGCAAAAAGATGACAGATCAGGGTAAGCAAATCACGATTTGATCACAAAGCTCGAGTTACCTTCGAGCCAGACGTGCTTGGCGTTCTGCTCGTCCGCGACCAGGCCCTAGAAGCCCCTACTTTCCTTGGGGATTTCCTCCAGGATCCTGGCATTCTCTTGGTCGTCTGCCCCAAGGACCACTTCATTGTTCACTGAGGGATTCAACGTCCCCCCAGTTTGACCTCAAAGCTAGGTCCTTTGGTGTCGAGATGAAGACGAACATCTTCTTCTAGTCTCTTATCTTGCCCGACAGATTGAGAACGAGAGGCATATCCCTCCTCGCACAGACGTAGTAGTACGTCCCCTTGCGCTTCGCCTCGAAGAAATATTGGAACAACGGCAAGGCCGGACTTATGCCACTGCTGGAGAAAAGGACGAGGAGCCAACCATAGAGCTAATGGATTTTGGCATCAGTTGGAAGAGGGGGAGTTCGAGGAAGTGTAGGACGATGAGGAGAAAGGGGTGGAGTGGGAACCAGAGCCCAAGGGAAAAGGTCGGGTAGTAGACACTGACCTCGTTATCCATCTGGAAGCAAACCCACTCGGCGTACTGGGATGGCGAACAATGCAGGGAGGCCTGATATACTTGGTGCGAATGAGGGGGATGAAGGAGATCGGCGTGTGGGACATTATGGCCAGAATATCCATTGGGACCTCCATCGAATCTTCGTCGCCCCCCCAGAACTCTAACGGCCGGCCTAGGCCCTTTCCCTTTCTTGGGGTCCCTATTGACCATGGACATCGAGGCGATGGCAAGCTCAACGGCTGGGTCGTCCACCCGCTCCTCCGGCCAAGACACCTCCGGCTCCCCTGATTCTACGGCACTACCACTCTCCATCTTGCCAAACAACCCCTCGACGTAGGAATTGGAAGCAGAAGAAGAGGATGAGGCCATGTGGAAAGGTCGAGGTAATACCTAGACGAAGAAAAGATGGACGGAGCTTCGACGACAACAGAGTAGCGACGGCGTGACGTCGGTGGTGGAAGCTCTCAGCACCAGCGAGGGAAGCAAAATTTCGAAAATGGATGAGGAAAAACTCCCATTCAACGGCCCCCATCTCCTTTTATACGGTGGAAAGGTTGATCTCAGCCGTCGTGGCGTGATCCGGGTGAGCCTGGTGCCTCGAATTCCCCCCACGATCTTATCAGCCACGCATCACACACCGAACGATCGAATGCCTCTATTCTCCCCCGTCCCAAAATCGTCATGATAACCTAAAAAGATTTGGCGGTCAATTCGAATTAAATGCCGCCGACCTGCCCTCAGTCAATGGAGGCACGACGCGTCATCCGAGCTGAGCCGGGCTTGCCATTTCAAGCTCGAATGACGGGGGCAATTGTTACGGCCTTAAGGCCGGCCCAGAGAATAAAGGCCCAAATAGTTGAAGCCCAAGCGAACAGCTCTCCGACCAGCCAGAATAAGAACAAGCCCAAACAGGAAGCTCGCCCCACCACTGGGAAGCTCGCCTTGCCGAACGAGAAGCTCGCCAACAAATTCAAGAGAAGAGCTCGGTAGCTGGTCGAGTGAGAGGCTCACCAGCCTAGCGTAGAGAAAGCTCGCCGACTTACCGAACAAGGACGGACGGAGAAAGACGTGGGACGCCAAGCTCGTAGTCCGAGCTCAGCTCTATCCGAAGGCAACCTAGCAGGCACAAATATCTCTGACATAGTGACATAGGGCCACCTACGCCTCCAATTAATGCCAGAGGTTAAAGACGAGAACTGATGGTCGCCCGTCGCGTCTCCATTAATACACAAATATCTCCGACACACTCTGACATTCCATTAATGCTAGGTTGAGGCAGTGCGATAATATCACTGACACCCTCGCCGACCTATCACATCTCCATTAATACTCCAGCCGAGCTCCAGCTAAGCAGAAGCGACAGTTGATTAGATGTCGCTCAACCGACTCTCGCCACAATAAATACCCCCTTCCAGCCACCAATGAGTGGGTTGGTTAGTTGAAATCATAAACTCACATTCAATACAATAAGGTCGGATATCGTCCGTATATCTATGCCTTCCACTTAAACTCGACATGCAAAGCCGTTCTACTTTAAGATCGGCCAGCATGTCCGACTTACTTCTAAAATAGTCATTTACTGACTTAAGCATCGGAGAGGCTGCGGGTTGACAGCCAACCCAGTAATTCTGACGAGCTGTTCTTCCTGCAGAAAGTTCAGTCCACTTACCAGGCGGTCGACGACCAATCGGCGACCTTGGATCCTTCGCCTACAAAGCACATTCTAAGGCGTATTAGCCTCTTCTACGACCCAACCACCTGTAATCATTGTACCCTTGATTGCCCATATACAAATTTCATTGTTAGGCAGACTTGACCCGCAACACTAGTGAAATGACATACCTTACTCTCTCAGCCACGTAATTCAGGTGGTCATAAAGGGCAAAAAATGCTATACAAATTTACTATAATTATTTAGAAAAACATCTATTATATAAATGAGGAGGTTGGCCGATGTGGCATGTTTGTCCTATGTGGCACATGTGACATCCATCTCACCCAATGATCCAAAAGCCACACAAAAAACCCAGCAAATACACTCTACATTCAAATAACACCCAAAACAAACCAAAAACATACACACACCAATCTCAAACAACACCAAAAAACAAACCCAACTTCACACCCCCAATCAAAAAAGCCCAAAACCCTACAGACGATACCCACACTCATACACACTTTTCATTTGATCCGGTTTGAGTCCCGCGTCTTGATTTTGTAGGGGGTTTTTGGGGAACCTCCGCGCATTTTGTGCATATGTAATTTCTGATAAGATAATATTCTGTAATTTAGAAGAGTAAAAAAAGGAAAATACAACAAACTACCAGTAAGTTTTCTGTGTGCCAAGAAGTTGTGGGTGGGGCCATGATGATATCCATCACCATCAACCTCATCCTTAGTACTTGTAGTTTTAGGACGATCTGTCCCTCCAAAATCTTGACCCCCCCTTCCAACCCCCTCGCGCGCAAAGACTTTGAACGACTACTTTTCTCGCCCGACGACTCCCTCCCCCTATGGCTGGCTACACTACACCTCAAAATAAAACCCCGTCAATATATATATATCAATTCTCGACCCCCCCAACTTGCAATTAAAAAAATAAATCATGAGATAGCTTCTCTCGAAGCTTCCTCCGCCTCGTCGATCCATGGACGCCCTCTTCCTCCTCAGCCCCGGAGCCCGCTCGCGCTTTCTCCACGACGCAGCGCGTGCCACCGGCTGCGCGTACGTCTGCGTGTGGTCCTACGTCCCATTTCCGTCCAAGTACGTGCCCCTCTCAACTCTATATACGGTGTAATTCGCCTTCGAGTTCTGCAGTTCTTCTCAAATCGCGCTCTCTCTCTTCTCCAGCTGTTTGATTTGCAGCGACCGATGGCTGCACGATGATCACGGCTCTCTCGGCAGGCTCTTCGACATGTACCGCGCCTCCTTCTGCAGCGTCGAGAGCGGGTGAATACTTACATATAGGCTTAATTCATTGATGTTTTCTTCATTTTACTTCTTCTTGTTATTTGATTTTGGGTTCTGGGCTTTGTTGCGTTCAAGTTGCGTGCCGGGGCTGGCCTACAAGGAAGCGCTGCCGTTCGTCGAGCTGCCCGAGCCCGATCTGATTGCTTTGGCTTCGACTCAAGTTCAGCGGCAATTCTATCAGGAAGCTGGAATCAAGGTTTGTAGTTGTAGCTATAACGTACATTTAATGCTTGAAGCATAACAATATAACATAACGATGTGCTTTTTTTTCCCCTTCTTGGGAGCAGAAAGCGGTGTTTATCGGATGCAAGAATGGAGAGGTCGAACTAGGGATGTCGAGCATGACGCAGTTCAACATGCAGACGATTCAGCAGCTGCTCAACGACGACCTGATCGCGTTCCCCGCCGACCAAAGCCGCCCCTCGTCGTCGTCGTCGTCGCTGCGGTCGATGTCGGTGGGCAGCCCGGAGTACTCCTCCATCATCGTCCCCCCGCACCAGATGACAATGCAGGCCTACATCCGGCACCAGAACGTCCAGCTCCCGACCCCCGCGAGCGACGACGCGGCGATAATGCGGGCGATGCTCGCCGTCATCTCCTCCCCTTCCTCCTCCTCGCCGCGGCACGCGAACCCCTCGCCGCGGGCTTTCGGGCCTTACAACGCGGCCCTCGGACGGAGCCCCGTCGAGCTCAGGCAGCGGGCCGGCGGGCACAAGATGATCAAGGCGGGGATCTCGATCCTCAGAAGCATCAGTCTGATGAGCAGAGGCGAGGCCGGCCGATCGTTGATGCAGGAAGCGAGAGCCCCGTCCACGACCCAGCTGCATCACATGATATCCGAGCGCAGGCGCAGGGAGAAGCTCAACGAGAGCTTTCACGCGCTCAGGATGCTGCTCCCTCCGGGATCCAAGGTGTTAATTAATTTGTCGCCCAATTCGTCATCAATAATATTTATCAATTCGCATTCGCTTAACATCGTTTCGCTCACGCAGAAGGACAAGGCGTCGGTGCTGTTCAACACGAGGGACTACTTGAAAGCCCTGAAGACGCAGGTCTCCGAGCTGCAGGAGAGGAACCGGCTGCTCGAGCAGCAGTGCCCGCCGGAGGCCAGGACCAACGATGCGGGCGGCAGCGATGGTTCCAGTGAGAGGGTGCAAGTCGAGATCGTGCGGGCGCCCGAGTCTACGTCCCAAGTGCTGCGGGCGGCTCTCAGGGTGACGGTGAGGGCGGAATGCGACATGGCCGGCCTGCTCCTCCGTGTTCTTGAATTCTTGAAGGAGATGGGCGGCGTTGATTTGGTGTCTGCGGATGCAAGCGCGTCTTCTTCGCTTGCAACATTGAACCTTTCGTTGCAAATTGAGGTATGCGACGGACACTTATATTTCTTTGGATATAACTATGGAGTTTTGTATGAACTGTTAACGATAGTCTCTTTAGCAATCTAAACATTTTGTTTTAAGCCAACCATTAATTATTTTGAATAATTAGCTCTTGCATGGCTCATGCAGAAAGGTTTCTTAAATAATCTAAATATTCTAAAACTTTGAAATATAAAATTTGTGATGAATTATATGCTATTTGAGCCTTGATCAAAGCATTGCAAGATTTAACAATTTTAGAACAGTACAAACTTTTGAAATCGCTTGATCGAGGATCAAATCATCTAGGGTTCACCCATATTTTGTATTTCAAAGTTGTATAGTATATATATTATGTCTATGAAAAAAAATTTAAAAAAGTTTTTAAACATGGTTTTTAAACTGGCCATACCAAGGTTCTTGGTAAGGCCGACCTCACTCGAAAATCCATCTATATTCATGTGTGTGTGTGTGTGTGTGAATTTTTAGTGCTCCTTCATGCAAAGATCGTCAAAAAAAGTGTATTATTGATGTTTTTAATATCTAAACTAATGTGATCTACACACCATAATACATTCACATCAAAACCATCCCACCTATTTGCCCCCACGATTTAACTGTTAGAAGTTGTTTTATTGTGATAAAACCGTTAAATTTGTAATGGCTTGCTCAAGCGTCAATCCCCCATATAGTTCACCTACTATTTTTCTAGACGTATATCTATGCATGAATAAAACGCTAAAAAGTTTAGAAAAAATCTTTAAAAAAATTGTTATCGCCGGGGGGGGGGGGGGGGGGGGGGGGGGGGAGGATGTGTGTGTGTAAAATGTTTGAATCTGAAACCCACAGTGTGTGTGTGTGTGTGTGTGTGTGTGTGTGTGTGTGTGTGTGTGTGTGAAAATGGAGTGTCGGCTAGCTTCAAAACTCCAACACTGGCTTTAAAACATCTCACCCCTTATTTTTTTCGTTGATCGATTTTGTTTATTTTAATATTCATATTGTAACATTCCAAATCATCAATTATCAAACCTAAGTAGTTTGCTCGTTCATCTAACCATTCAAAAAAATTGTTACTATAAAACTATTAATATTGATATTTTACAGTAACAGAATTGTTTGCAATGGTTAGATGAATGAGCAAAACCCCTTGGCTTCACTTGATATTTGATAGTTTTGGGGTTTTAAAATACAAAGATCACAATAAACGGAACCAATTGTTGAAAAAAGGAGTGTGGTTTTTGAAGCTAGCCACAGAGAAGTTTCCTCCTTGACTAGTTGATGCCAATATTCCGCATATATATATAAATAGAGAAAAGTGTTTTCTTAATATTTTAAAGATCTAAACCGCTGAATGTGATGTACACATATTAATACACTCACACACCAATAATCAAAAATACCTTCCCTACTTACCCCTCGATCGAACCAGTACAAGATGTTATATTATTCCAACACCGTTAAATTTGTAATACTTGATCGAGTGTCAAATTCCTTTTGGGTTCACCCATATTTTTTATTAAGATTAAACATTAAAAAAAACTCAAAAAAATTACAAACATTAAGACATACCATGTAGTCATGAGCTATGATGTGTGATGATCAACACATTTCTCTCCATCTTTTTTGAAAAGAAAAGCTTAATTCTATTTATACACGTGCTATTTACAGTAGTCATATCAATACAGGCAAGTGTTAAGAAGGTTCCTGTTCAAACTTGAGATAAATTGGAAGAGATTAGTTGTTATAATGAAAAGTATATATCATTAATTAAGGTTGCTGAGGACTGCGGCTGTTGCTGTCGACAGGCAGGCGAATGGGACGAGCAGTCGTTCAAGGAGGCTGTGGCCGAAGTGGTCAGTGGCGTGCTGACGGCGCGACCGGAGACAGCGAATCCTTGAATCTGCCTGCGTCGGGCACATCAATTTTGACTTGGTAGCTTGTTAATTAAACAGGGTAAATTTTGCAAAACGTCGATCTCATGTATTCTGATCAGCATGTCACTAAACATTTCCGAACTATGTATGATATTAGCAAAAACTACACTTAGAAAGGAGATGTTCGCCATCCTGAGCTTATAGAACTAGGGTGTTGTCTGTTATGTTTTATGAATATTTTCTATCAAAATTCTTGTGTGTTTTGTGATACATTGATCATAATTTAAGGAGGATTTGCGAAATTTACCGCAGTAGTAACGACAATGACAGTGAAATTATGCGCCAAAGCGTGGCTCTGTGTATTTGATGGAGAGTGAGGATTTTTTTTTATACATCGGAAAGCTGATTAAAGACGCGGCGCGTGTTTCGCGTCTACTATGGATTGTCCCACTGGAAAGTGGAGGTAAATGCCGCTGGACCACCATCCTTTGGCAAGGGAAGTGAGAGCTGGGTTTAGGTTTTTGGTACGACCCCTCGAATGGGCCGAAGTGGAACAGACCGAGCCCATGACCCAGGGCAGAACTGGGCCATGGCCCAAAGTCTACGCAAGCATATCAGGGCGCCTCGACCCGAGACCGCCACCTGAAGTGCTGTTGACCTCCACCCGCGATTGAGGAAACCGCTCCTCGGATCGCACCCGCCTTGATCACCATTGAAGTGATCATTACGTCTTCCTTGATCACCATTGAAGGGACCATTAAAGCGGGCGGGCGCAGAGGGAGGAATGACGAGGCGCCATGAAGGCGTTGACATAGGAGGCTCCCATAATATACCCGAAAGACCGAACACCACAGCACCGAATTCTGGATATCTGAGACCCAGGTATACCGTCTCCTGACACCTTCTTCCAACATACACTTCTCCTCCATAAGCTCGGCTCGAGAACTCGTGTTCGGCCTCTCCGTGAGCCGAACTCGATTCCACCGAAGCATTTCTTAGTCGAGATTTGACTTAGGCATCGGAGTGGACTTGATCGGAACCAAGGTCCGACCTCCCTCCCCTCAGACGAGTTTCTCGTCTTGCAGGTCAAGGGAGACGTCACCTCGTCGAAGCTTTCCTTTGCCGTCCCGTTGTTCATCACCAAGAGCGCCCTACTTCGTGGACTCGCTCGGCCGACCGACCCGGAGGTCACCATCACCCTCCCCAGGCGTTCCTAACGAAGCGAAACACTCGGTCGACTGATCCCGAGAGTCGTCTCCACCTCCAAAGACAACAACGAACTATGGACCTCCGAACTACCATCCCGTGGAGAGAAAACACCACCCGAAACATTTGGCACCGTCTGTGGGAAACGAACATACACCCATGTCAAACAACCACACAAAAGATGACTCGATCGCGCACCAAGGGCCGCAGGAGGACGACCACAGCCGCATCCGCTCAGGGCCCTATCAAAGCTAACCTTGGTAAGGCCACGTCCAACAAATGCACTTTCCAGACCGGAGAGCCAAGCATCCCGCGAGTAACGGCTATGGACGTAGACCGAAGAAGATTGGGAATGGCCCTCAGCCCATCTACTTCTCCGAGGAGGACTTGGAGGGAGTCGAACTGCCCTACGATGACGCCCTAGTCATCTCGGCTGTCATCGGTACCTCCATAGTCCAACGACTGCTTGTCGATACGGGGAGCTCGTGTGATATCATGTTCATGTCGACCCTGGAAAAGATGGAATTGCGGGCAGACAATCTAGATCCTTGTCGGGCCCCATAGTTGGCTTCACATGGCATTCTGACCAAATTATAGGAATGATCCGCCTCCCGGTAACACTCGGAGAGCCTCCCCACTCGATCACTTTGACAATAGAGTTTATGGCCCTGAGGATTGGGTCAACTTATAACGGGATAATTGTCCGACCACTCCTTAACGTGGCCGGGGCCGTAGTCTTGACCCTACACCAAATGGTCAAGTTCTAAACTCTGGAAGGGATCGGGAGGGTGAGAGGCAACCAAGAAAGGTCGAGAATTTTCTACCAATTGTTCAGCCAGGGACCGGACGCGGAGCAGTACGACCTAATCGACCTTCTCGACCAGCTAGGAGGCTCGGACAGCTCAAGACACATGTCTGTCGAGGAACCAGAGCTCATCCCAGTCGCATGCGTGGAAGGTAGGTTCGTGTCTATCGGGTTAGAACTCGACCCCGCCTTACGAGACGAGCTGATCGGATGCCTAAAGGCCAACCTGGACATCTTCGCCTGGTCACCTGAAGACATGCCGGGTGTGGACCCCCATGTGATTACCCATCGGCTACACGCCAACCCTAACTTCAAGCCAGTCAGGTAGAAGAAGAGGAACCTGGGGCGTGAAAAGATGAAGGCAACGGCCTATGAAGTCGAGCGCCTGCTTGAGGCAGGTTTCATTAGAGAAGTCGGGTACCCCGAATGGCTAGCCAACGTGGTGATGGTGAAGTCGAGCAGCAAATGGTGAATGTGTGTAGACTTCACCGACTTAAACAAGGCCTGCCCCAAGGACAGTTACCCGTTGACCCGCATCGACCATCTCGTAGATAGCGCCTTGGGCTACGAGATGCTTAACTTCATGGATGCTTACTCCGGATACAACCAGTTTCAAATGGATCCGGAAGACGAGGAGAAAACATCATTCCTCACCGACTGCAGGAAATTTTGCTACAGGAAAATGCCTTTCGGTCTAAAGAATATGGGGGCGACCTACCAAAGGATGGTCAACCAAGTCTTCGGCTCGTAGGTTGGAAGGAACCTGGAGGTTTACGTGAATGACATGTTGGTAAAATCAAAGAACCCGACCGACCACATCGCCGATCTCCGGGAAACCTTCGAGCGCTTGCGAGAGCACAACATCAGACTCAACCCCACGAAGTGCACGTTCAGGGTGAAGTCTGTGAAGTTCTTGGGCTTCATGATCACCAACCGCGGCATCAAAGCCAATCCGGACAAGATCGAGGCTCTGATCAACATGAAGGAGACAACGACAATCAAGGAGCTGCAAAAACTGAACGGCCGGATCGCGACCCTTGGGCGATTCCTGTCCAAATCGGCGGAAAGATCTCTCCCATACTTCAGAGTTCTAAGGAAGGCCCTCGTTGAGTCGTACGGAAAGAGAAAAGCCGAGGAATGGGACAAAAAGCTACGCCCAAGCGTTTGTCGAACTAAAGGAGTACCTCTGCAGTCCTCTGCTCCTCTCCAAGCCCAAGGAAGGGGAACTGCTTAACCTATACTTGGCCAGCACCGGGAAAGCAGTAAGTTCGGTGCTGATCAAAGAGGACCCTAGGGTGCAGAAACCTGTATACTACACCAGCCGGGTCCTACGAGATACGGAGGGGCGGTACAACCCCATGGAGAAGCTAGCCTATGCCATTATCCTCTCGGCGCGACGAATCCGACCCTACTTCCAAGCCCACACCATCCTGGTCCTAACCAACTCCCAGCTTGAACAGAACCTCAAAACGTTTGATCGGATGGGGATGATGCTGAACTGGGGGGTCGAGCTGAGCGAATTCGACATCAGATACAAGCCGAGGACAGCCATCCCGGGACAAGCACTGGCAGACTTCATTGCCAAATGTACCATTGGCGACACAGCGATTTCCAGTGGAGCAGACCCAGACTCGGTAACACATCAATCCTTATCATTTCTTTTAACTGACAACACTCCGAGTGATCGATCAAAGGATAAGGACGCATGGGTCATCCATGTGGATGGGTCAGCGACCACGATGGGCAGCGGGGGCAGCATCGTCATCCGATCCCCAGATGGGAACACAGTAGAGTACGCTCTACGATTTGAATTCCTGGCTACCAACAACGTGGCTGAATTCGAGGCTGCCATCAATGGCCTGAAGCTAGCCCGAGCACTGAGGGTGGACTCGGTATGCCTTGTCGATGATTCCAGGTTCGTCATCAGCCAACTACAAGGGGACTACATAGCTCGAGAGGGAACGATGCAACACTACCTGGCATCAGCCAAGTCCGAACTATCCACGTTCAAGTGCACCGAGACCCTCCACATGCCGAGATCAAAAAATGCCTGTGTAGACGCCCTCTCCAAGATAGCCTCCTCTTCCCTCAAAGAGTTGGGTCGTGCTATCTACGTCGTGATCCTACAAAACCCCAGAATGGAAGGAGAGGAGATGATGAACATCAATGGAGAACCTTCCAGGATAGACCCCATCGTTCGGTTCCTCACCACTGGTGAAGTCCCCATGGACCACGGGGAGCACCGGATGCTGGAACGGAAAGCTCTCCGATATGTACTCCACGAAGGAGTACTGTACAGAAGACGATGGCCCAAGACCGACGTCCTTCCCTACCTCAAATGCCTTGGGCCACAAGAAGCGGACTACGTCATCCGAGAGGTCCACGAAGGGCTCTGCAGGAACCACCATGGGGGCAAGACGGTCGCAATGAAGATCATAAGGCAATGGTACTACTTGCTAACTTTGGTTGACGACTCGGTAGATACGTTCGGAATTGTTTGGAGTGCCAAAGGTTCGCAAAGCTCAGTTCGTCACCCTCGGCCGAACTCATACCAATAATCAGCCCCATCCCCATTGCCAAATGGGGGCTGGACATTCTCGGCCCCTTTGCTTCTACGAGGGGGGTAGAGGAAGTTCCTAATCATTGCAGACTACTTCACGAAATGGATCGAGGCCGAACCCTTGGCCACCATCACCTGGAAAAAGGTAAAAAGCTTCGTATGGAAGTCTATTATCTGTAGTTTCAGAATCCCTCGATCCATCGTCACCGACAATGTGAAATAGTTCAACTGCGCGGGGTTTAAAGAGTTCTGTGCAGACTGGAAGATCAAGCTCATATTCTCCTCCGTGGCCTAACCCCAGACCAACGGGATGGCAGAAGCTGCCAACAAATGCATCCTCAAACAACTCCGTAAGAAAGTTGGGGAAGCACATGAAGCTTTGCCAGAGGAACTCCTCGGGATACTCTGTTCATACAGAACGACCCACAAGGAAGCCACGGGGGAGACGCCCTTTACGCTCGCCTACGGAGCCGAGGCAGTCATTCCACTCGAAGTAGGCGAAGAGTCACTCTGCCTCAGACACTTCGAAGAGGAAGGAAATTTGGAGGGCATAGAAACCAACCTAGAGCTTATGGACGAGAAGCGCGATCGAGCTCTGGCCTCCGTCATCCGACTGAAGCAATGGGTCGCCCATTATTACAACTCCCGGGTTAAGGGGAGAGGCTTCCACCAAGGAGATCTGGTCCTGAGGAAAGCTATCTTCAACCCAGAGGTCACCGTAAGGGAAAACTCGCCACAATATGGGAAGGGCCCTACAAGATCTTCGAGATCCTTGGCACGGCAACTTACCGGCTTTTAACCCTAGAAGGAAAAGCACTCACCCATACCTGGAACATGGAGAACCAGCATAAATACTACCAGTAAGATGAAGAATGTATGGACCCCCCCTCAAACATTGTACCAAAAAGAAAAAGGTTCCGAATAAAGAAGTTTTTTTCCGCATATAGAAACTACACTACTGGAAAGAACACACCGTGATCAAATGGCGGATCCCGAATCTTTAATTGTGGAGGAAGTTGTTCAATTTGCTCCTTGCGCTCCTCGGCGATTATTCTTCCTCCAAAAACTAATTTGGACCCCAGCAACATAACTCCAAGCATCTCTATAAGCTGTTTGCCAATGTCCTGCGAGAGATGAGTTATGTCAGTCCAAATTATTTTAAGATTCCTTTCAATAAAATTATTCCAAACGTAGTCATCAAAATAAGTGAAAGAAATTAAAATAAGTTGACGACTACTCCCTGAAATATTTGCACTACTCTCTGTACGATGCCCGTTCATTGTGGAGAGGGGTAAATGATTTTGGGACAAAACTGGAGGAGGGCATGGTTCTGACTCCATGGTGATAATCTCAAAACCCTTTTCCCTAGCTGTTTCCTCCTCTCGTTCATCCAAAATTGCTAGCTCATCCTCTTTTTTACACACACTTCCTGCCATGTGGATATTTATATTCGTGTCCTCGCTCGGTATTCCTGCAATAGAAGATGAACTCGTGTTAGATTCTTGAAATCGAGTTTCAAAAGCATTACCTTCTTCTAAGCAAGCGGCAATTAAATTAAGATTTTCAATGGAATTTTGAATCTGCCGACTCCGAGCAAGGAAATTCTCTTGGAATTGAAGGGATGTGGCCTCCTGTGTCTGAATAGTCAGGTAAGCATCCTCTCTCAAGGATTGCAAAGGTACGTCTACGCTTTGCTCTTCTTGGTCGAGGCACGAAGGCTCCGTTGAATCGCTCTCTGAAGTCTCTTCCACTGTTTCTTCGTTTTCTTGCAGAGACTCCATGTATTCCCACGCCACTGTCGGCGTCATGCCTCCCAATAATTCCTGCAGCTGCGGTTGTAGTCCATCTAGGAAGAATGCTATAAGCTCTTCATTTGTGTACCCATGCTGCGGATAGCTCGATATTAGGTCTGTGAACCTCCTCCAGGCCTGAAAGAAAGTTTCACAGTCAGTTTGATTAAAATTGACAATTTTGAGCTTCTCCATTCTATGTTTGTGTGCATTAGAATATCGTGCATCATAAAGATTGTGCGTGCAATAAAAATTCATATACTCCATTTTTAAAAGTAAAAAAGGTTTATGTACAGTAAAGTGGAAAGATCTCACCGAAGGTCCTCTAAATGAAATAAACCGTAGTCACAAACCATTCCTCCCCGGCAACGGCGCCAAAAACTTGGTGGGCTCCGAAAAGGTGCTTCTCTCAAGCGCAAGAGTCCGTACAAGTAGTAAAACCTGGGAGTCCAGGTGTCGAATCCACGGGAAGAAATCTGTTGCAACCACAGTTCAAATCAAATAGAAATCTATCGGAAAGAGACTAAACACTTCAACGATGGTGACGGTGATGGTGATGTGAACACGTGAACAAAATAAACATAGAAAGTCGTGTATGAAAATATCTATAAAGAGTATGCGCAAGGTATGGGTTCGTTAGGGTCAATGATTCGTATTAATTTGGTCGATGAATATATCACAATGAATTCTCTTTTTGAGAGCAATTCACCGGGAAAAATATCCAATATAACTCAATGAATTCTCCTTTTGGGAGCAATTCATCGGAAGATGCCCTTTTGGGGGTTCAAACACGATATTCAAAAAGATCGTCGCTAAAGCTATAATACGATATGAATCTCTCTTTTGGAGAGATCAAAACTACGGTATGAAGCTCCCTTTTGGGGAGATCAAAGCTCGCCCTTTTGGGGTGATCATCAACCTAATTAATTCTTTTGGAATCTAAAAAAGTCGATTTACGAACAACGATTACAATTTTAGCGACGTTTAACGATTTAGCACATGGAATTTCAACCAAATAAACACGAATAATATCCCCTAACTAGTCCATACCATGCACAAATAAGTTCTAGCTACTCATAATTTCAGAATAAACAAGTTCCATAGCAAAATACGTTAAGATTATATCGAAATACGGAAGAAAAAGCATCAAATAAGGAGTTTAAGTTAAGAATTCATCACCAAATATCCTTGAAAATACATCAAAACTCTCTGGAAATAAGAAAATAGCCTCTGGAATTTTACAGAATTTTTCAGAGGGGAAATACGGTTTCTAGAGCCTCCAATACGCCCAAAATACGCCCCAATCTGCTTGAATACGCCCAAAAAACCTAAATACGCTTATATAATAAGATTGCGGGTTTGGGTTGCTTAACGGGTTCAAACCCGCAATAAATTCGCACCCGAATTAATCCTGACCGTAGATCTAAAGCGGATCAAACGTCAGCCGCACGAGCAAAGCGGGATTGGCTGAGGAAGCGACGCGTGGCCTTTGAACTTTGCGCTCCGCCCGCTCCGCTAACGGCTCCGACCTCGTCCGTCCGATCGCCATCGGACCGTTCACATGCCGCCACGTCGCCATGCGGATTGCCTCTGCGCTTTGAAATTGCGGGGATGATACGAGCCGTCCGATCTTGAATCAACACTGGAGAACGCGCCACGTCGCCCCGTAGATTTGAATTCGTCGGGCGCGTTGCGGGAGCGATAACGGCCGTTGGATCTGAGTTCGACGCTACGGATGGAGCCACGTCGCCAGAGAAGTCACGCGCTCCGCATTCGATCGCAGCTCGGTGCTCCACCGTTGGATCGTGATCAGGCGGTCGAGATTTCGCCCCGTCTTCGCAGCGTTCGTCTTTCGAGCGAGCGGATCTGGACCGTTCGATCGAAATCGAATGGTCGAAAGCTTGCCGCGTCGCCGTATGATTTCGAAAGCGGGGAGAGATCTCGACGGTTGGATTCGGCGGGGAGCCATTGGATGTGTGCCACGTGGCACTGCCTGATTGGGCCGCAACCGTATATTCGTATTTCTTGCGTATTTTCCCATTTAATTGGTATTCTGCATTCAAAAATACACAGTAATTAGCACAGATCTCAGAAAAATACAAATAAATAGTCGTTGGAATCGTGAGATCGAGACGGTGATAGGAAAAATATAAAAAGTGCAGAAATACTTCGTTAATTGCTGTTTTGTGCTCAAATAGAGTGTTTTCTCTAATAAATAAATGTGTAGAAAATACGTATGAATTAGAGAACATTATAGCATCGCATGAGCACAAAATAGGGCTAAATGGGGGGTTAAATATGTAATATTGAACCCGAATCACACCCCCCAACTAGCGATTTGCTAGTCTCTAGCAAAAATAGCGATAAATACGGACGGTCGATAAAACAATAAGTTCTTTCAAATTGCTCATGGCGTGGCTCAATAATACGCATTCCAACATGGTCTTGGCCATCAATATACACATCCATGAACAAAATCAATCACATGAAATTTTCTCTAATTTAGTATGAATAAATAACATGCAAGCATCGTTTTGCGCAAGCGAAAGTATAACACGTCGTTATATACTAGTTTTCTTGTTTCCAAGGAATTGGCCTATCAAAACAATCACTCAAGTTATGGGTATTGAAGTTGCTTAGTATATTCACCATTTCTTTTCTTTTATTCGTTCCGCGTAACGCGCATCAAGCAACATTCGCAGAAAAAAGTATAACTTGGATCGCTCCATCAAATGAGTGAGGTTCCGGTCAATGGCTCCCGAATCAGACGATAATAGGGCATTAAGCCAAGAAGGACCCCTCGGACTGTACTACTCGAGCCAACCAAGTTATGTATTAGTGACATACTCATTTATTCATTTTTCATCGTTCATTTGTCTTTTCATTCATTTTTCTTTTCTTTCTTTTCTTTCTTTTCTTTCTTTTTGTAAGCAACTCAAAACCCATCATCATGAATATAAACATTAATAACAACGGCCAAATTCCTCTTCAACTTGAAAACTTTCTAATAAATCGTGTATACTTAAGCTTTTTCATCACATTAGCATGCATGAGATAAATTCAAACTATTTCGAGATATTAATCATGGAAATTGAAAACTTTCATGAATAGTATATTAACGGTAATTCCATGAAGGAAAAATAATCAACTCAAGCCATAAAAATTTTTAGAACTCAATTAATGTATAATCATCCGCATTTGAGGCATATGAAAGAGTTTTAAATGATGAGATTTGGTGATTTATTCTTCTCAAAAAAAAAATCCTAAGGTCTCATACACACCCCCCAACTAAAGATGGACATTGTCCTCAATGTCGGAAGAGGTACGAGTTTATTCAAGCAAGCAACCTAGAAAGCATATAGAAACTACACTACTGGAAAGAACACACCGTGATCAAATGGCGGATCCCGAATCTTTAATTGTGGAGGAAGTTGTTCAATTTGCTCCTTGCGCTCCTCGGCGATTATTCTTCCTCCAAAAACTAATTTGGACCCCAGCAACATAACTCCAAGCATCTCTATAAGCTGTTTGCCAATGTCCTGCGAGAGATGAGTTATGTCAGTCCAAATTATTTTAAGATTCCTTTCAATAAAATTATTCCAAACGTAGTCATCAAAATAAGTGAAAGAAATTAAAATAAGTTGACGACTACTCCCTGAAATATTTGCACTACTCTCTGTACGATGCTCGTTCATTGTGGAGAGGGGTAAATGATTTTGGGACAAAACTGGAGGAGGGCATGGTTCTGACTCCATGGCGATAATCTCAAAACCCTTTTCCCTAGATGTTTCCTCCTCTCGTTCATCCAAAATTGCTAGCTCATCCTCTTTTTTGCACACACTTCCTGCCATGTGGATATTTATATTCGTGTCCTCGCTCGGTATTACTGCAATAGAAGATGAACTCGTGTTAGATTCTTGAAATCGAGTTTCAAAAGCATTACCTTCTTCTAAGCAAGCGGCAATTAAATTAAGATTTTCAATGGAATTTTGAATCTGCCGACTCCGAGCAAGGAAATTCTCTTGGAATTGAAGGGATGTGGCCTCATGTGTCTGAATAGTCAGGTAAGCATCCTCTCTTAAGGATTGCAAAGGTACGTCTACGCTTTGCTCTTCTTGGTCGAGGCACGAAGGCTCCGTTGAATCGCTCTCTGAAGTCTCTTCCACGGTTTCTTCGTTTTCTTGCAGAGACTCCATGTATTCCCACGCCACTGTCGGCGTCATGCCTCCCAATAATTCATGCAGCTGCGGTTGTAGTCCATCTAGGAAGAATGCCATAAGCTCTTCATTTGTGTACCCATGCTGCGGATAGCTCGATATTAGGTCTGTGAACCTCCTCCAGGCCTGAAAGAAAGTTTCACAGTCAGTTTGATTAAAATTGACAATTTTGAGCTTCTCCATTCTATGTTTGTGTGCATTAGAATATCGTGCATCATAAAGATTGTTCGTGCAATAAAAATTCATATACTCCATTTTTAAAAGTAAAAAAAGGTTTATGTACAGTAAAGTGGAAAGATCTCACCGAAGGTCCTCTAAATGAAATAAACCGTAGTCACAAACCATTCCTCCCCGGCAACGGCGCCAAAAACTTGGTGGGCTCCGAAAAGGTGCTTCTCTCAAGCGCAAGAGTCCGTACAAGTAGTAAAACCTGGGAGTCCAGGTGTCGAATCCACGGGAAGAAATCTGTTGCAACCACAGTTCAAATCAAATAGAAATCTATCGGAAAGAGACTAAACACTTCAACGATGGTGACGGTGATGGTGATGTGAACACGTGAACAAAATAAACATAGAAAGTCGTGTATGAAAATATCTATAAAGAGTATGCGCAAGGTATGGGTTCGTTAGGGTCAATGATTCGTATTAATTTGGTCGATGAATATATCACAATGAATTCTCTTTTTGAGAGCAATTCACCGGGAAAAATATCCAATATAACTCAATGAATTCTCCTTTTGGGAGCAATTCATCGGAAGATGCCCTTTTGGGGGTTCAAACACGATATTCAAAAAGATCGTCGCTAAAGCTATAATACGATATGAATCTCTCTTTTGGAGAGATCAAAACTACGGTATGCAGCTCCCTTTTGGGGAGATCAAAGCTCGCCCTTTTGGGGTGATCATCAACCTAATTAATTCTTTTGGAATCTAAAAAAGTCGATTTACGAACAACGATTACAATTTTAGCGACGTTTAACGATTTAGCACATGGAATTTCAACCAAATAAACACGAATAATATCCCCTAACTAGTCCATACCATGCACAAATAAGTTCTAGCTACTCATAATTTCAGAATAAACAAGTTCCATAGCAAAATACGTTAAGATTATATCGAAATACGGAAGAAAAAGCATCAAATAAGGAGTTTAAGTTAAGAATTCATCACCAAATATCCTTGAAAATACATCAAAACTCTCTGGAAATAAGAAAATAGCCTCTGGAATTTTACAGAATTTTTCAGAGGGGAAATACGGCTTCTAGAGCCTCCAATACGCCCAAAATACGCCCCAATCTGCTTGAATACGCCCAAAAAACCCTAAATACGCTTATATAATAAGATTGCGGGTTTGGGTAGCTTAACGGGTTCAAACCCGCAATAAATTCGCACCCGAATTAATCCTGACCGTAGATCTAAAGCGGATCAAACATCAGCCGCACGATCAAAGCGGGATTGGCTGAGGAAGCGACGCGTGGCCTTTGAACTTTGCGCTCCGCCCGCTCCGCTAACGGCTCTGACCTCGTCCGTCCGATCGCCATCGGACCGTTCACATGCCGCCACGTCGCCATGCGGATTGCCTCTGCGCTTTGAAATTGCGGGGATGATACGAGCCGTCCGATCTTGAATCAACGCTGGAGAACGCGCCACGTCGCCCCGTAGATTTGAATTCGTCGGGCGCGTTGCGGGAGCGATAACGGCCGTTGGATCTGAGTTCGACGCTACGGATGGAGCCACGTCGCCAGAGAAGTCACGCGCTCCGCATTCGATCGCAGCTCGGCGCTCCACCGTTGGATCGTGATCAGGCGGTCGAGATTTCGCCCCGTCTTCGCAGCGTTCGTCTTTCGAGCGAGCGGATCTGGACCGTTCGATCGAAATCGAATGGTCGAAAGCTTGCCGCGTCGCCGTATGATTTCGAAAGCGGGGAGAGATCTCGACGGTTGGATTCGGCGGGGAGCCGTTGGATGTGTGCCACGTGGCACTGCCTGATTGGGCCGCAACCGTATATTCGTATTTCTTGCGTATTTTCCCATTTAATTGGTATTCTGCATTCAAAAATACACAGTAATTAGCACAGATCTCAGAAAAATACAAATAAATAGTCGTTGGAATCGTGAGATCGAGACGGTGATAGGAAAAATATAAAAAGTGCAGAAATACTTCGTTAATTGCTGTTTTGTGCTCAAATAGAGTGTTTTCTCTAATAAATAAATGTGTAGAAAATACGTATGAATTAGAGAACATTATAGCATCGCATGAGCACAAAATAGGGCTAAATGGGGGGTTAAATATGTAATATTGAACCCGAATCAGGTAGCCCCTTAGCTGGACGACCGAACTGTCGACCGTAAGGCTGGGACAACTACCCCAGTGGGCCGACCCCGCATCGACCATAAGGCAGGGGGAAACTCCACCAGCAGGCCGATCATTCGATCGACCATAAGACTGGGGGTCGCCCCCAGCTGGCCGACTAACCTGTCGACCGTAAGGCTGGGGGCAACTCCCCCAGTAGGCCAACCCCAAATCAACCGTAAGGCTGGGGGAAACTCCCCTAGCAGGCCGATTATTCGATCGACCATAAGACTGGGGGTCACCCCCAGCTGGCCAATCGACTTGTCAACCATAAGGCTGCGGCGAACTCCCCCAGTAGGCCAACCCTATATCGACCGTAAGGCTGGAGACAGCTCCCCCAACAGGCCGATCATTCGATCGACCATAAGACTGGGGGACGGGTAGCCCCCAGCTAGCTAACCGACCTGTTGACCTTTAAGCTGGGGCAACTCCTGTTGGATACAACGATCTAGGAATTATTTGTTTGATAATGACAACATATATGAACGATTTGATGTGTGTATTAAGTGCCGTAGGATTGGCAAAGGTGTAAATACTCAAGCGTTGACTATGTCAAAAGATGGAGTAATTGTTAGCTAATGGACTTGGCTCTCCTATTCTCTAGAGGATTTGAAATTGGCTGCAATACATCCTAGCTATCACATGCCTCACGCATTCATCCAAGATGAATCAAGAGGATTCGACCATATCTGAAATCCCAAAGGTTATTGCTCAATCCTAGCCATTACCTTTGTTGACTTAATCCTTGCCGTAATTCATTGGAGCCCAAGCCATCTTCTAGCTAGCCTAGGGTTGCCTTTAGCCTTTGACCTCTTCCTCTCTACCAAGTCATGCACCCAAGAGGATTCAAAGTAGGCCGGCCAACACATTGCCTCATCCTAGCCCTATAACCACAAAGAGACTCGGACCTAGTCCCCTAGCCATCCAACATGGCCCCATGCCTCATCCTAGCCTAATTGCAAAAGCCCTAGCTTGTAACCATAGTATACCCTATTTAAAGAAGGCATTCATTGTGGGGAAAGAGGTGTCGACTATATTGAATCTCCCAAGAGAAAAGTCACGCATCTCCCAAGCATCATCTTCTCCAACATATCTCCAAGTGGGATCACCATTATCAAGGGGGAAGCTTTGCACAAGAGAGAAACTTCAACATCAATAGAGTCAAGAGAGCCCACGCAAGAAGCCATTGTCGACCGTGGAGGATGCCTAGCGATAACCCATTGCCGACCAAAGTTGCTGCCACGCTGCTTGTTTCTCCGACCCATGCATCAGCCACGCCATCCACCCAAGTAGCATCTTCGACGATCGCTGCAGATCCATGTGCCGACCGCACCAAGGAGGGGTTGTCGACCCATGCACTAGCCATTGCCAACACCGACCGACTCAGCAAGCCTGCAATTCCCATCGTCGACTGTCCGCTTGCAAGAGCCGCAAGTGTTACTGACCGCCGCGCCAAGGGGTGTGCCAACCGAGATCTTCAAGAGCCATCACAGCAGCAAGAATCCGCACCACTTGGGCTGCCGACCGAGCCAACCGCAGTGCCCTACCCATTGACGACCGACGCATCCAAGCATCGCAAGAGCTTGTCGACCGAAGGTCTTTCTGGGCTCCTCTCCTTGCTGACCCTTATTACTGACTATAGCCTCTTGCCGACCGTGGGATTCCCAGTGCCACCAACAGAGCCCACACTAGCAAACATCTCAGCCGACCCACACAAACTGCTGCCTATTTGCTGAAGCCGAAGAGAGCACAAGGCTGTGACTTCATAGAGGGTTAATCCTTGACGTAGCCCACTTGCTTGGTCAAAAGAAAGAAGTACATGTAAAGCATCTCCAAGCCAAGTTTGCTTGGTCAAAATAAGGAAGTACATGTAAAGCATCCCCATCCATTAACAACAGTCAACATTTAAGAAGTTGGTGGGAATTAATGTACACAGATTCCTACTACAACTTTTGCTATTGACACATTTTTGAGGAGTTCTTGTGCACCATCATCCAAGAAGGAGAGAGAGCCAAAACTTGAGTTGTACGCAGAGACGACGAGGACTTGTCAGATTCAGATCTGACCCGCGCCAATTGACAGAGACGACTGTGCCTACACACTGAGCATTTCTAAACTCTATATTTATTATTTGTGTAGTAGTAGCGATCTCTGTAGGGGAAACTTTACCAGTTTATTGTGTCTTTGGGGACTTGACGAGTTGGGGCTCGTCAAGGGTGAGAGCATCTGACTAGGTTGATAGTGTAGAGCACGCGGGAGTGCGTACGAGCTAGGTGAGAGTTGATTTGGGGATATTGACTCATTGTAGCTGTACCTTGATTACTTATCTATCTAGTAGCTGCTTTCGGGGCTGGAGTAGGTCGTGGGGACGACCGATCCAGGCTATATCTGTGTGTATTCTGTGATTGCATTTTATTCACCTTGCCTATGTCTTTAACTGTGTGTGATTGTTCGTGGGTTGCACGAATATTTTTTATTAGCCTATTTCCCCCTCTAGGCTAGGATCTAGATCCAACAAGTGGTATCAGAGCCAGTTTAGAGGATCTAGTCTGGAGTTAATTCGGTGACCATGAATATATCTGATTGTGCATTTGCTGAGGGTCAGTCTATAGCCCGCCCCTTAAGTTTATTGGTGTAGACTTTGCATATTGGAAGGCTAGGATGAAAATCTATTTAGTGTCCGTAGATTATGATGTATGGGATATTGTTGAAAATGGTTATAGTCTACCCACTATTAAAATTGAAGACACTGTTATGATTAAGCCTAAAGACAAGTGGGATTTAGCTGATAAAAAACTTTATACTCTTAATGGTAAAGCTATGAATGCGCTTATATGCTCTCTTGATAAATCTGAGTTTAATCGTATCTCACATTGTCTAACTGCGCAGGAAATATGGCATACACTGGAGGTGACGCACGAGGGAACATCATAAATGAAGGAATCCAGACTTGCGCTGCTAAGTACAGAATATGAGAGTTTTCACATGCTGCCATCTGAGTCTATCAAGGAGATGTTCGCGAGATTCACAGACATCGTATATAAATACGGCTCCCTCGGTAAGCCATACTCTAGCCATGAGCAGGTACGAAAGATCTTAAGGGCGCTGCCAAGCTCGTTCAGGCCTAAAGTCACAGCTATTCAAGAAGCTAATGATTTATCAACGATGAGAGTGGAGGACTTAATAGGCAACCTGATGTCCCACGAGCTTGAGCTGCAAAGTATATAAGCTAGAGAGAAACCTGAAGAAAAAGTCAAAGCTCCCACACCATTAGCTCTTCAAGCTAACAATGACGATCTTGATGAGGAGCAAGCTCTAATGGTCAGAAATTTCAGAAGATACATTCAGACTGACCAAGGAAGAGCTAAAATGGGAAAAAGGTTTACTTGTTCCAATAATTTTAATTCTGATAGAATTTCCTCTGAGCAGAAATCTACTAATAAAATGGAATGTTTTAAATGCAGGAGGAAAGGACACATGATGAGGAACTACCCACAACATACAGCAAATGTCGCAGAGAAGAAAGGAAAAGCCAAAGTGCTAACGTGGGACATGGACAGCGAAGCTGTGGATGATGACGAGGAGCATGAAGCCCACTCCGTCATGTGCTTAATGTGCAAACACAATGAGGTAGAATCCAGCTCTAAAGCTGAATTTTTAAATATTTGCAAAGGTATGCAAGCTAAAATAGATGATCTAGAATCTACTATAGATGATTATAGGGAGGGTAGCTTTGAATTGCAACAAGAAAACTATGACTTTTCTAAAGAAATTGATAAACTTAAAGAAGAACTTGTTGCATGTAACTCCACCATTAATATGCTGAAAATGGAGAAAGCTTGCTTGCCTGAAAAAGATGATTGTCCCTCTTGTCCCTCTTTGTTAAAAGATATTAGCATGTATAAGCAAGATTTGATAAAGCTTGAAACTGATAATGAATTGCTTACTGAAAAGATTAGCATGCTAAATCTTGAACTTAAGGAAAAAATGAGTGATTTTGGAATGAAAGAAGAGGAAAACAAGCGAGCTTTCATTAGTAAATGCACTTTGAATGTGAACAAAAATGCGCATTTGAAATCCAAAGTCACCAGTCTAGAATTGGCATTAAAGAAATTTTTTATTGGAAAGCAAAATTTGGACATTATTCTTGGAAATCAACTTTATGGCAATAATAGGCGAGGACTAGGATATGGTCTTAAAATGTTGAAAAATCAAAATATAGAAAAGTTCACATTGAAATAACAAAGGTTGTAAATTTTCATGAAAAGTGCTTTACATGTGGTTGCATTGGTCATATCTCTTATTATTGCAAATATAGGAACACGAACATTAAGTTCAAGCAAATATGGGTTCCTAAAGATCTGATGACTAACGTGAGTGGACCTTGTTGGATTCCAAGGTCACACATAACATCTACCGTGTAGGTGAGGTGGAGACCTGGCTAGGAGCTATGGATTGAATGCTTCATTTACTTTGTTCCTTAGTCAAATGACGATGCGAATGTATATCTTTTCCCTCTTTGCACTTCATTGCATACCTTCATAGAACATTGTTGTGTGCTTGATTGTTTTGTTTTTAGTTGTGTCTAGTTCATTATAAAACTGGAAAAAAAATTTAAAAAAAAAACAAAAGGAAAAAAAATAGAGCTTAATGCATATCTTTCTCTTTGCATCATTCAAGTGTTATAAATGAATGATAATCATATCCATGTAGAAATTGTAGTAGTAGTATTATTATGGCTACATGCGCATGTTTTATTTCATAATAGCCATGACATGGTCAATGAATTGATAATATGATTTCTACACCTACTTTCACTTCCATGGATTTTAAACTTAGTTGTACATTTGGAGATACTATTTATGAATATTGAAAAGTGAATGTAGGATGAATATTAACTGAAAATCTAAGGGATATGATGTGTATTGCCATGAATAAAAATTGAGCACAAAAAGAAATAAATATGAAAAAAATACATGAATATAGCTCCGTATGAAAAATGGATACAATTCATGACAAGTACACTACCCACGAGTATCCAACATATGCTTTATGGGTAATCTTTAGCGTTGGTGTGTTTTACTCGTCAAGCAATGTCACTCCCACATCTAAGAGTCCTTTTAGGCTATGTTTTGGGGTGTGATATCTTGAGCTCATTTTTAATGAGGTGGAAAAAATCAATCTTAGGAAATATAAAGTTATTGGAAAATGTTGGATTGGTTTTGGTTGAGTTTATTAGAGTATCTCCCTCTGTACTTCTATGTTTAATAATTGCACTTACACAATGGTGTTGAATTCAAAATTATGATTTCATTGTAATTGAAGTGCTAATTATATTATTGTCGACATGCAAATGCTAGTTATATTTTATAATACTCTTCTTTTGCATGTGGTATTTTTATACTTGATGAATATGCATTTGATGATAACAAAAGGGGAGAAATATGGAAGATTTGATTTGGAGGTATTAATTCTGTGGTACTACAAGGGTGAATACATGTTCAGGGGGAGCATGCGAATAGGGAGAGCATGCTAGAAATACTGGTGTTATTGTATTGCATGTTCATGCTTGTGTGCTTGAACATCATGTATTACTTGTTTGGTCCACTACACTACACACACATGTCACGATGAAATTGTCATCATCGTTTACTGTGCAAATCTTTAATTGGTTTGTCATCATCAAAAAGGGGAGATTGTTGGATACAACGATCTAGGAATTATTTGTTTGATGATGACAAACATATATGAACGATTTGGTGTGTGTTTTAAGTGCTCGCAGGATTGGCAAAGGCGTAAATACTCAAGCGTTGACTAAGTCAAGAGATGGAGTAATTGCTACTCACATAGCTAATGGACTTGGCTCTCCTATTCTCTAGAGGATTTGAAATTGGCCGCAATACATCCTAGCTGTCCCATGCCTCACGCATTCATCCAAGATGAATCAGGAGGAGTCGGCCATATTTGAAATCCCAAAGGTTATTGCTCAATCCTAGCCATTACCATTGTTGACTTAATCCTTGCCGCAATTCATTGGAGCCCAAGCCATCTTCTAGCTAGCCTAGGGTTGCCTTTAGCCTTTGACATCTTCCTCTCTACCAAGTCATGCACCCAAGAGGATTCAAAGTAGGCCGGCCAACACATTGCCTCATCCTAGCCCTATAGCCACAAAGAGACTTGGACCTAGTCCCCTAGCCATCCAACATGGCCCCATGCCTCATCCTAGCCTAATTGCAAAAGCCATAGCTTGTAACCATAGTATACCCTATTTAAAGAAGGCATTCATTGTGGGGAAAGAGGTGTCGGCTATATTGAATCTCCCAAGAGAAAAGTCACGCATCTCCCAAGCATCATCTTCTCCAACATATCTCCAAGAGGGATCACCATTATCAAGGGGGAGCTTTGCACAAGAGAGAGACTTCAACATCAATAGAGTCAAGAAAGCCCATGCAAGAAGCCATTGCCGACCGTGGGGGAGGCCTAGCCGCAACCCATTGCCGATCGAAGTTGCTGCCATGCCGCTTGTTTCGCCAACCCATGCATCAACCACGCCGTCCACGTAAGTAGCATCTTCGATGACCGCTGCAGATCCTTGTACCGACCGCACCAAGGAGGGGCCGTCGACCCATGCCCTAGCCATTGCCAACGTCAACCGACTCAGCAAGCCCGCAATTCCCATCGCCGACTATCCGCTTGCAAGAGCTGCAAGTGTTGCCGACCGCCGCGCCAAGGGGTGTGCCAACCGAGATCTTCAAGAGCCATCACAGCAGCAAGAAGCCGCACCACTTGGGCTGCCGACCGAGCCAACCGCAACGCCCTACCATTGAAGATCGACGCATCCAAGCGCCACAAGAGCTTGTCGACCGAAGGTGTTGCTGGGCTCCTCTCCTTGCTAACCCCTATTACCGACCATAGCCTCTTGCCGACCGTGGGATTCCCAGTGCCAGCAACAGAGCCCCATGCAAACTGCTACATATTTGCTGAAGCCGAAGAAAGCACAAGGCTGTGACTTCATAGAGGGTTAATCCTTGACGTATCCCACTTTCTTGGTCAAAAGAAAGAAGTACATGTAAAGCATCTCCAAGCCAAGTTTGCTTGGTCAAAATAAGGAAGTACATGTAAGGCATCCCCATCCATTAACAACAGTCAACATTTAAGAAGTTGGTGGGAATTAATGTACACAGATTCCTACTACAACTTTTGCTATTGACCCATTTTTGAGGAGTTCTAATGCACCATCATCCAAGAAGGAGAGAGAGCCACAACTTGAGTTGTACACAGAGACGACGATGACTTGTCAGATTCAGATCTGACCCATGCCAATTGACAGAGACGACTGTGCCTACACACTGAGCATTTCTAAACTCTATATTTATTATTTGTGTAGTAGTAGCGATCTCTGTTAGGAAAACTTTACCATTTTATTGTGTCTTTGGGGACTTGACGAGTTGGGGCTCGTCAAGGGTGAGAGCATCTGACTAGGTTGATAGTGTAGAGCACGCGGGAGTGCGTACGAGCTAGGTGAGAGTTGATTTGGGGATCTTGACTCATTGTAGCTGTACCTTGAATACTTATCTATCTAGTAGTTGCTTTCGGGGCTGGAGTAGGTCGTGTGGACGACCGATCCAGGGTATATCTGTGTGTACTCTGTGATTGCATTTTATTCACCCTGCATGTGTCTTTAACTGCGTGTGATTGTTCGTGGGTTGCACAAATATTTTTTTATTAGCCTATTCATCCCCCCTCTAGGCTAGGATCCAGATCTAACAACTCCCCCAGCAGGCCGACCCCATATCGACCGTGAGGCTGGAGGCAACTCCCCCAGCAGATCGACCGCACATCGATCACAAGACTGGGGCAACTCCCCCAGCAGGCCGATCATTCGACCGACAGCAATCGAGCCGATTGTCCGGTGCCTAGAGATTTCCCCCAAACCTGGCTACCCGAAGACAAAACCCAACTAGCAGGCCGATCATTCGATCAACAGCAATCGAGCCCATCATCAGGTGCTTAGAGATTTCCCCCAAACCTGGCTACCCGAAGACAATACCCAACCATGATTGAGGAAGGGGCACACAACAACAAGCCATCAACAACAAACACGAATCGATCAATCCCCATTACAAAAAGCACCATGAGCCAAGATCGTTCACAGAGTTACAAAAAGAAAACGTGGGGCACAAGAAAAACATAAAAAGACTAGGCCCCCACATCATGATGGCCGACTGCGATGACCTCGGAGGCGTCTCCCAGTCAGTCGGTGTCAGCGACCTCGACATCTTTGTCGGGGACCATATCAAGCTTCTCAAAGGCGACCCCCGAATCAGGGAATTTGCACTCAATCTCACGCGGGCAGTGAAGGAAACCATCCTCAATTGCCTTGGACATCCCCGAAGCAATGAAGGTCTCAGAGTATTCCTTCACCACCTCATGTGCTATTCGGGCGGGGTCCACCTTCTCCAGCTCCTTGACCCAAGCCTCGAGAATGGTAATCTGGCTCTGGAGCCTTGACCTCTCTACCTCGTTTGCACGCGAGGCTTCGGTGAGATTGATACTGAGATCACTCTCCCTCTCATCCATCACCTCCATCACCTCCTTGAGCTCCTCGAGCCTAGCCCCCGCCTCGGCTCCCTTGGGCTCCATTGATTTGGCTGCCCTCTCTTTGGCCTTGGACTTTTTGGCCAGCGCTACGACCCTCAGCCTCTCGACCTCAGCAGAGAGATCAGTGATCTTGGTCTCTATCGACCTCGCTCGGACCTCGGCTTCCTGGGCTACACCCTCGGCGACTTCCACTGTCGCCTGTTTCCAGGCGAGGCTCGTTTTCGCATCGGCGAGCGCCACTGACTATCGCCTCATCGACCGACCGACCGAGGACAACTACACCAATGGAAAGCCACACGTCAGGACATCCCCCTAAAGATGATGCACGAGGCTACAAGTGAGATTACCTGCTGGCCACAGAGCACCACAAAGGCGGCAAGCATGTCGCCCTTCACCCATCCAGCATGGATCGGTCCTAGGACAGGCAAGAATTCTCAGCCAGCCGAGCTGCGACTCTACAGTCTACGAAGACGAACTCCTTCAGTCCCACTGGGAAACGAGAGCTGAGCAACGTGTCCCCCGACCGCGGAAGATCGGCCTCGGAAGCCCTAAAGACACCCAAGGTCTTCTCATAGTCTACGGGAGTGAGCCTAAATAGACCGAAGAGAAACTGCCCCAGGGCCACTTGTCCTTGCCCTGTTGAGAGCCGGTAGGGGACGCAGGAGCCTTGGAGACCGGAACATCCCCGCCAGAGATATGGACCCATGCCTTCTTCCCCTCTGTTCTCCCCTGATCCGGTGATGAGCGCTCCCTTCTCTTTGCGGCACCCCCAGATGAACCCTTCTTAACCTGGGAGGACCCACCGTGCAGCTTCGGCCGAACTTCCAAAACATGACCCCCCCTTGGTCTGGGGTCAGTATGGGAGGCCGATGGGGGTGCAGGGACGAACCTTGGACAAACTCATCTGACAAGACAGAGTTGATAAAATGACCAATGGACAATGAAGAAGCCGAACCAATGGATAGGTGACTTATCGACGGGCCACCCGGTCTTCCTCAGGACATGGTCATGGAAGAGGACCTTGATGTGTCGCTCGCCTGGAATACCCATAGACAGACTTCGATTGCCCCAAGCTCCACTTTGATGAGACTCCTCCCTGCTAGATTCAGTGAGCGCAAACTACCCCAACGAACCGAAAAATCCGCTTCCTCAGGGAAGGTCACAAACACGTAATCTTCTTTCCAATGCTTCAGAGAGGATGACAGCCCTGACACCAGGTTCCTACCCTTTTGAGCAGTGATGTAGAGCCAAGCGCCCGACTTGGCATGGCTCAGACTGTAGATGTGACAGAACAGTGGCAGGGTCGGCTCAACCCCCTGAAGCGAGCACAACACGATGAATCCCACCAGGAACCGATGGCGTTGGGGCTAAACTGACAAAGGGCGAGTCCAAAAGCCCTCAGGAACACGGCCACAAAGGGATGGAGGGGGAACGCAACCCGAACGTGAAGTTCTTCACGTACACCCCGACCTCACAACTGCTTGGGAAGCAGACCCTCTCATTCATTGATGGGGCTCTGGCACGATGCAGAGGACGAATGTACCTGCTACGAAGCGACCCTATGGAGGTGGCGCTAACCACAGACGACTGGCCCATCACCACCGAGGGCACACCAAAAGGGTCGTCCCCGGCCATATGGATCTCGAGACCAACACCGAGGAGCACGGCTACCGGGGCGGTCGAACCCCGCCATCGATCGCCCTGCGTCGCCAATGGCAGACGCCGACTGACTCGCCCCGAGAGCGAAAGAAGAAGACAACGAAGGACACTTGGCAAAAAGCTCCACGAAATTCGAAGGTGAGTGCAAGGGCAACTAAGGAGAGAGCAAACTCTAGATGGACATAACCTTCACTCGAAAGGCGACTGCCTCCACTTATACGGCCCTCTCTAACCACCCTACACCATCACTAACTGTTCATTCTTACATACGTGTCAACATCCCAAAGGAGGCGGCTCTCCGAATCCTGCACCCAAAGGGTAGGAGAATTCCTGGCACCCATCGCCATGATGGTTCTTATTCAATGCACCGCCTCGACTGACGGGCCCGTCAAATCCAAACGTATCACATCCCTCAGACCAACCCGTCAAAGCTGAACGGCCCAAACAATGGGGGCAATTGATACGACCCCCCGAATGGGCCGAAGAGTAACAGACCGAGCCCATGACCCAGGTATACCGTCTTCTAACGCCTTCTTCCACCATACACTTCTCCTCCATAATCTCGGCTCGAGAACTCATGTTTGGGCTCTCTGTGAGCCAAACTATATTCCACCGAAGCATTTCTTAGTCGAGATCTGACTTAGGGATCAGATGGGACTTGGTCGGAACCAAGGTCTGACCCCCCCTAACGAGTTCCTCGTCTTGCAGGTCAAGGGAGACGTCACCTCGCTGAAGCTTCTCTTCGGCTTCCCATCGATCTTCACCAAGAGCGCCCTACTTTGAGGACCAGCTCGATCGACCGACCCCGGAGGTCACCATCACGCCGCCGAAGCTTCCCTTCGGCGTACCTTTGCTCGGCCCTGAGCATTCCCAATGAAGGAAATGCTCGGACGACCGATCCCGAGAGTCGTCTCCACCTCCAAAGACAGCAACGACCTTCGAACCTCCAGACTACCATCCGTGGTTAGAAAACACCCCAAAATAGTTTTCTTCATATGTTGTTTTCTACATTAAAATTTTGGTCACTGTCCTATGGGAAAATGCTTTGGCTCCGCCGCTATTCAAATGATGTATCCTCGCTCCTTTTTGCATATTTTAAATCGATGTATTCAAATTTTGGCACCAATGTACAAATGTAGGCTAGCATAGAACTATGATTATATAAAGAAATTCTAAATATCCGTATCTTATTCGTATCTACAACGTAGCATATACTGATAGCAACAATTTATATCCAACCCCGAAAAACATATGTCTGCATTTGAAGCAGAGCAAACATAGTTACTGCGATATCTGCACCGAATCCGCTCCATTTACATGTTGACGTTTATGATTCAAACTTCATTCTGAATTTTTCACAGCCATAAGATGGCTGGTAGTATAGGAACAAACGTATGGTTCTGTCGCTCCAAGGAAAGTGTATCAGACAGATACGTCTGATGTCTGACATTGGACGATCAGACGTCTGGCGATTTGCCTTCAGCCGTCTGAATGTATATGAATCGAAAAACTGGCTGCTCTCGAGAAATTGTAGTGGTATTTTTCCAGATGTTTGACAACATTGCGTCAGACATCTATTCCTGGCCTAGACCCCGATCATATCACCTTGGCTAAAACTATATTCATCTGCACTTCATAATATTTATTAATAAAAAGAAAAATTGATGTATAAGTGTTGTAAATATTTGCATATTTTATATAAAAGAACAGTGTTGTAAGAAAAATGAAGAAATTCATACTCTTTATTGATGCTGGGAAAATTCTTCATTGAAAATTAAGGTTTCTACAATTACATGTTTTTATTGCTTAGCAATAAAAAAATTCAACAAGTTGATGTTGATGTTGAAGCCCTTTATAACTGAGTTCGAACGGTAGATGAAAGGACTTTGGTTAGTGTGGTTCTTTGTCTTGTGCACTCCACGTCTATGATACCCATGCATGTGATTGCCAAATTGGGTATATCGACACATAACGGTGTGATGTCATCAATCTTTTTATTATTTTTCTTGATTGAACTCGTCCACGACTTCATCGGCTAAGGGTACAGCATCGTCGTCATCTTCTTTTCCCTCTGGAGAACCCGTTTGATCCGGTGCATATGCTCTCTACGGATTTCTAAGGACCTCCCAAACATATCCTACCATTATATCTTTCACATAAAAACAATGATTTGCTTGCGAGGCAAACATGTACTTCTTATTATTATAATTTCCTTCTTCAGATTAACGAACATGAAGCCCGAGTCGTCCTTCTTCTTTTCCTGATCACACCAACGCACCTTAAACATAACTTGGCTCACTTCCTTCCGATAGCCATAAAAATCTCAACTACGTCTTCAACCTAGCCATAATCGAATATCTGCCCTTCTTTTGGTTGTTGATCTTTGGCACTTGCATATTGTTACGACCTAAAGATCGTAGGAGTCCGACTCCCGCCCGGATCCGCTAACATACCCCATTAACTCACCTTTTCACAAAAGGGCCGCCGCCCCGAAAATCCGGGGTAATATGGAGACGGGCGCGCCTTGCAGCGTTCCCCGAACCGGCCGAGGCGAACAACCACAGCCGCTCGACCCACCGGGGGTAGCGCGCTTGGGGACGCTGGGGTAGCTAAGCCGGGCCTATTGACAGGCACGGACGTATCCTTCCGTACCGGCGGACCATAGCCCATGACCGATCAGGGGGCACGGCCAGGCCGGACAACCCCCGATCGGAACGACCCGCCCGATTCCCACGAACCGCGGCGCCTAGAGTGACACGGCCCGACCTTTAGTTCGTCGCTAACGACAAACAACCTAGGATAAGGACACGACTGACACATACGTCACCCGACCGACTGACAAAGCGCCCCCTGGCAGCTGGGCCATCTGACAGTCAATGCTTTCGGCTCTGACACCCCGACAAAAGCAGCCCCTGGCCGTCGCGCCGCCTGACGAAAGCAGGTCAGGCAACCCAGTTCCTGACGTCCTTATCTGGAGTTTCCGCTGACGACCGAGCTAGCTCAGCACATCCAGTCAGCATGCCAGGTCAGCTCCGCCTAGTCATCACCCGTCAGGTATAAATACCCCCTCTCCTCTTACGGAGGAGGGGGTTGAAGAATTCTCTCTTATTCGATTATTCACACACGAGAGCAAAGGTCTTCCATATCTTTGTTCTCCCACCTATAGCTTGTCACGCGCGGCGGACACACCGTTAGTCCGACCGACGTGTCTAGCCCCCATTTTAAGCCCTATTACTGACTTAGGCATCGGAGGGGCTAAGGGTTGAAGCCCAACCCTGCCCTTCTGACGAGTTATTCGTACTGCAGGAGAGCTCGCCCCTTGACCAAGGTCAGCTTCAGCCCCCTGCCGTCCAACCTTCCTCAGCCGCATCCGGCGAGATTCGACCCCGTGAGCACCACCGGCAACGGGTCCGACTTCTTCACCCCACTAATCACTTGTAAAACAGCCTACCTAAACCTTTTTCTCCATACAACCATCGTGCCCTTGGTTCCCCATAATACAAATTCATTGTACGCGAGTTCCACCTCGTAACAATTGGCGCCGTCTGTGGGATCGAAGGGTCACACCCATGTTAGACTCCATGCCGATCTCGCGGAACCCTGACCACGGCAAAGATCTCGTGGGTCAGGAACCGCTCTCCCTACAAATCACCCCGGCGTCTGACCCCCTTCTGGGGACGGGCACCGAAACTGAACCTACTTCAGCCCACGCCGTCCTGAAGAGCTTCGAGGCCGTCACTCAGGCCAGGGGAGGCTATCAGACGGCTGGAACGGAGCCTCCGCCCAGCCCCTCAGAGCCCCAGAACGTGAGGCGGAACCTCCACCTTCAGGTCGAGGAGGAGGGGGAGAACAGGGGGCTCGCGGAGGAGGTTGCGGCCCAGCAAAGGCTCCTGGAAGAGGAGATGGAAGTTGCGCGGCGGTGGAGGCGCCTGGGGGAGGCAGCCGTCGCGCAAAGGCGTTTGGACGAAGCGGCAGAGACCGCCCGAAGGGCCTACCAGGACGAAGAGGCCACTCGCCACCAACTCTGCCTCATCGTCGCGGAGCGCGAGAGGCTAAGGAGAGAAAACAGGAGCAACCGAGAAATCCTGGACGAGACGGCGACGGGTCGGCGGCTTGGGGACGGGCGGGACCCGTTGCTGAACAGGTCCCCACCCAGAGGAGGCAGCCCACATCGCCTGCACCACCCCTTCGATACCCAGCACGAGGAAGCCGTTTGTCGACAACTACGCTTCCTCGCCGCCGAGCGCGAAAGGCTCCTTCGGGAGAATCACGAACGGATGGAGGCACGAGGAGAGCTGGCCGGGAGGCGCTGGCGCTGGGAGAACCGTAGCCCGCAACCCGTCGAATCCTCGGCCCAAGGAAGGAGCCCCGCCAGAAGACCGTCGGGCTACTCCCCGGGGACGGAGGACCGTCGGCGGCCGAGGCGCGACCGGAGCCAGACCCCCGAATGGCGGAGAGGGGATGCGCCGGATCGCCCAACTTACCCGGAGGAGGCCACTCCACTTGCACGGTGGATCACGTCCGCCCCAAGGCCCATAAGGTTTAAACCCCCTCACTTGGCCACATACAATGGGAGAGGCGACCCCCTCACGCACGTGCAGCAATACCGGGGGGCGATGGAGGCGCAGGGCGTGGATGAGGCGTTCCTATGCCGACATTTCTCCCAAAGCCTGAGGGACACCGCGTTGGACTGGTACTTTGGCTTGCCCGCGAGATCCGTCGGGAGCTTTGGCGAACTATCCCACAAGTTCTGCCAAGAGTTCCGGGCCGGGCGGACGAAAAAGAAGCCCTTAGACTATCTCAGCACGATAGTCCAGGGGGAGGGAGAGACAACGGGTAGATACATCTGCCGCTTTCAGGAGGAGAGACGGGCGGTGGTGACATGCGGCGATGAGGTGCTTATGCTGGCCTTCAAGACGGGGTTGCGGACCCGGAGCCTCCACAAATCCCTGCTCCGGGACCCGCCGTCCGACTACGGGGCGTTGGTTGCTATGGCGGAGAGGCACGCGTTGGCCGAAGAGACTCTTGGTGCAAAAGCCTTACTCCCCCCCGGCGACACAGTCCCAACGTGAACTCCGATTGCATCCTCGGCCGAGGCAGGAAGAGGGGGACCGAGGTCGGGACCGGCTAGCCCGACCAAGGCGGGAACCACCCGGGCCTCGTCCCCAAGATCGCCCTGGTCCGGCGCGCGAGTTTGCTCCGGCACTAGGGCTCCCTCGAGTCGTCCCAAGACCAGAGGGCCCCCTACGGGCACATTACATGCGACTCAATGCCCCCATGATGGAGGTGCTGGCCGCGGCGACAAGGGCCGGGTTACTGCCTGAGCCTCCCCGGGAGATGAGGACGGATCCGGCAAGGCGGGACCCCCGGAGATACTGCCGTTATCACCGGGACCACGGTCACGACACCGACCGTTGTTACGCCCTTAAAAGAGAGATCGAGCAATTGATCCAGGCGGGTCACCTGGGAAACTTCGTCGTGGACAGGCGGGTGGCAGAAGGGGAGAGAGCCCCCCCGGAGGAGGGGGGACGGGAACCGCCGGCGAACCGCGATAAGGAGGAGCCACGCCCCCCGAGGGCGGTCATGCGAATTGAGATGATAACTGGGGGGTCTTCCTCGGCAGGGCGGTCGCTCGCAATCCCGGGGGCCGGAGCCCGACAGGTGATGGTGGCGGGCGCCGACCGCCGACCGAAGCGAAGAAGGACACACCGACCCCTATCACCTTTATCGAGGAGGACTGGCAGGAGGCACGGAGCCAGGACAATGACGCTCTCGTCATCGAGGCTCGGATCGGGGCGATTGACGTCGGCCGGCTCCTGATTGACACTGGTAGCTCCTGCGACATCCTGTTCCTGTCAACGGTCGAGAGGATGGGATGGGGGTGCGCAGACCTAGAGCCCTGTGTAGGCCCTATTGCTGGCTTCACCGGCCATGCGATCCCCACCGAGGGAACGATCGCCCTGCCCATGACCCTGGGGGAGGAACCGAGGGCCGTCACCAAGGAAACGCTTTTTGTCATCGTCGACGTCGCGTCGGCGTATAACAGAATCATAGGGCGTCCATATATGACGGCCATTGAGGCGCTCCCCAGCCTGCAACACCAGACGATGAAGTTCCGAACCCCGCGGGGGGTGGGACAGGTGCGGGGAGGCCGGGAGGTGCCCAGAGACCACAACCATACGCCGTCCCCGCGTAGGAGCCCGAGGCGAACCCTGACAGCTCTCATCCCTGACGAGAGGGAGGACTTCTGCGACCAGCGGCCGACCCCGGCCGAGGAAGTGGAAGAGGTCCCAGTAGCCTCAGACGAGGGGAGAACCGTCTCCATCGGAACAAAACTCCCTGCCGCTTTGAGGACGGCCCTCGTCGCCTTGCTCTGGGAAAACACAGACATATTAGCATGGTCACCTGCCGACATGCCCGGGGTGGACCCGACGGTAATCTCCCACAGGTTGAATGCGGACCCGGAAGCCCGACCTGTTCGACAGAAGAAGAGAAGTGCGGGGGGGGGGGGGGGGGGGGGGGGGGGCGAGAAGAAGAGGGCAGCTGAGGAAGAGGTAGAGCGGCTCCTCGAAGCCAAATTTGTTCGGCCGGTGGACTACCCCGACTGGCTCGCCAACGTCGTTCTGGTGAAGAAGCCAAGTGGAAAGTGGCGCATGTGCGTCGACTTCACCGACCTCAACAAGGTATGCCCGAAGGACAGCTTCCCTCTGCCCAGGATCGACCACTTGGTGGACCAGGCGTCCGGCTATGAGTTGTTAAGCTTTATGGACGCCTTCTCGGGGTACAACCAGATACCGATGGCGGAGGGAGATAAGGAGAAGACATCTTTTGTCACCGATAAAGGCACCTTCTGTTACACCAAGATGCCCTTCGGACTGAAGAACGCCGGGGCGACCTATCAACGGATGGTGGACCGAATATTCGGCCCTCAGGTGGGACGAAACTTGGAGGTCTACATCGACGACATGCTGGTGAAGAACGGAAGGGCCCTCGACCACCTCGCCGACTTGCAGGAGACCTTCCAGAGGGTCCGCCGATACAACCTGAGGCTAAACCCCGCGAAGTGTATCTTTGGCGTGCAATCGGGAAAATTCCTGGGCTTCATGATAACGAAGCGGGGAATCGAGGTGAACCCCGACAAGGTGACGGCCCTCATCGGTATGACGGAGCCCCGGACAATCCGGGACTTGCAGCGACTGAACGGCCGGATCGCTGCTCTGGGACGATTCCTGTCGAAGTCGGCGGAGAAATCGCTCCCCTTCTTCAGGGTCTTGCGCATATCCTTTGGCGAAGCTAAAGACAAGAGGAAGGTGATCCCGTGGGACGACGACTGCGCGCGGACGTTCGCGGAGCTGAGAGCATACCTACAGAGCCCACCGCTCCTCGCACGGTTGGAGGAGGGCGAACCCCTAGGGTTGTACCTGGCGACCAACGAGGAGGCCGTTAGCTCCGTCCTGATCAAGGAGGAAGGAGGGGTGCAACGCCCTGTTTACTATGCCAGCCGGATCCTCCGGGAGGCGGAGACTCGTTACAGCCCTATCGAGAAAGCCGCCTACTGCCTAATCACCACGGCCCGGAAGCTCCGACCCTACTTCCAGGCCCACCCCATAATCGTCCACACCGACATGCCCCTCGAAAAGAACCTGAAAAGGCTGGAGCGGTCAGGGAGGATGCTCAACTGGAGCGTCGAGCTCAGCGAGTTCGACATAACATACAAAGCCCGGACGACGATCAAGGGCCAAGCGCTGGCCGACTTCGTGGTGGAATGCACCACGGAGGTCCCGCCGGGGAGCCGGACAGAACTCCCATCGGCGACCACGTCCCCGCGGAGGATCGAGGTGGGCGAACCCTCAGCGCCCTCCCCGACGACAGCGGGCGAATTATGGACCATCCACGTCGACGGCTCTGCAACAGGCTCCGGGACTGGAGCGGGTATCGTCATTCAGACTCCTGACGGATGTTCGTTGGAATACGCCCTACGCTTCAGTTTCTCGGCCACCAACAATGTCGCGGAGTATGAAGCCACGGTTAATGGGTTAAAACTCGCTAGGGCGGTGGGGGCGACGAACGTGTTGCTCCTAAGTGACTCCTGTCTCGTCATCCAACAGATCCTGGGGGGCTTCGAGGCCCGAGAAGAAACAATGAAGCGATACCTGAATCGCATCTAGATTGAACTCTGTAAGTTCAGGAAAGCGGACGTCCAACACCTACCCCGCTCCAACAACCTCCGAGCGGATGCCCTGTCTAAGCTGGCTTCCTCTTCGGCGGCCGAGATCGGGAAGGCAATTTACGTGGAAAGCCTATTGACGCCAACCATTGACGAAGGAGAACTGATGTGCACGGACGCGAGGACGTCGTGGATGACCCCCATTATGAAGTACTTAGAGACGGGTGAGCTACCCGAGGAGCGGATGCAGGCAAAACAGGTGGAAAGGCGGGCCCTGTCATTCGTGCTTCTCGACGGAGTGCTGTACCGCCGCCGCCGCGCCAATTTCGACGTCCTGCCCTACCTGAAATGCTTGGGCCCGGAGCAGGCTGAGCAAGTCCTCCGCGAGGTACACGAAGGCTTCTGTGGAAACCACCATGGCGGGCGCACCATCGCCCACAAAATAATGCGCCAAGGATACTACTGGCTGACGATGATCCGGGATGCGGTACAGTACGTTAAGAAGTGCGAGGCGTGCCAGAAGTTCTGCCGATGGACGTCTGCACCCCCGGCCAACCTGATGCCCATCTTGAGCCCGATCCCCTTCGCCAAGTGGGGACTCGACATCCTGGGGCCGTTCCCAAAGGCCTCCGGGGGAAGGAAATATCTAGTCGTCGCTGTGGACTACTTCATAAAATGGGTCGAAGCAGAGCCACTGGCGCGAATCGCGTGGACGGACATGAAGGGCTTCATCTGGCAATCCATCATATGCCGCCTCGGGATTCCCCGCTCCATTGTCACGGATAATGGAAAGCAGTTCGATTGCGAAGGCTTCCACGACTTCTGCTCGGGCTGGGGGATCAGACTCCAGTTCACGTCAGTCGCCCACCCACAGTGCAACGGAATGGCAGAGGCCGCGAATAAATGTATCTTGAACCCAATGAAGAAGAAGGTGGACGCCGCTCTGGGGGCTTGGGTCGACGAGCTGCCGGGAATCCTGTGGTCTTATCGAACCACCCACAAGGCCTCGACCGGAGAAAGCCCCTTCGTGCTAGCATACGGATCGGAGGCGGTCGTTCTTGTGGAAATCGGCGAGGAGACACTCTGGCTAAAGCTCTTCGACGAAGAAATCAACGGGGAGGGACTCGGCCTCAGTCTTGAGTTGATAGACGAGGTACGAGACCGGGCCCTGACTGGCCTCGTCAAACACAGCCAGATGATGGCGCGGTATTACGACTACCGGGTGAAACCGCGGACTTTCAGGATCGGCGATTTGGTCCTCCGAGATGCCACCTTCTGCCCCGAGACTGCAAAGTGGGGAAAGCTGGCCGCTAAATGGGAAGGGCCTTACACGGTCATCGATATTATCGGGCCGGCCACGTACATCCTGGCTACCCCCGAAGGGAGCGAACTGGCCCACCCTTGGAACGCAAAACATCTGCTAAAATTCTACCAATAGCTGTGAGTTTTTCCTTTCTTACGCGCAATGTACACATCTACCTGTTTTACGCAACATCGTTGTTCCTACACAAGTTTTGCAGTTCGTTAAAACTCCGAACTTCTGGGGCAGGGCCAACCCTAGCCACCCAAACCAGAGAAGGGCACGGGCCGGGCTACGCGCCCGCTCCCCCCTCAAGACCTCTGGGGCAGGGCCAACCCTAGCCACCCAAACCAGAGAAGGGCACGGGCCGGGCTACGCGCCCGCTCCCCCCCTCGAGACCTCTGGGGCAGGGCCAACCCTAGCCACCCAAACCAGAGAAGGGCACGGGCCGGGCTACGCGCCCGCTCCCCCCCTCAAGACCTCTGGGGCAGGGCCAACCCTAGCCACCCAAACCAGAGAAGGGCATGGGCCGGGCTACACGCCCGCTCCCCCCCTCAAGACCTCTGGGACATGGCCAACCCTAGCCACCCAAACCAGAGAAGGGCACGGGCCGGGCTACGCGCCCGCTCCCCCCCTCGAGACCTCTAGGGCAGGGCCAACCCTAGCCACCCAAACCAGAGAAGGGCACGGGCCGGGCTACGCGCCCGCTCCCCCCCTCAAGACCTCTGGGGCAGGGCCAACCCTAGCCACCGAAACCAGAGAAGGGCACGGGCCAGGCTACGCGCCCGCTCCCCCCCTCGAGACCTCTGGGGCAAGGCCAACCCTAGCCACCCAAACCAGAGAAGGGCACGGGCCGGGCTACGCGCCCGCTCCCCCCTCGAGACCTCTAGGGCAGGGCCAACCCTAGCCACCCAAACCAAAGAAGGGCACGGGCCGGGCTACGCGCCCACTCCCCCCCTCGAGACCTCTGGGGCAGGGCCAACCCTAGCCACCCAAACCAGAGAAGGGCACGGGCCGGGCTACGCGCCCGCTCCCCCCCTCTAGACCTCTGGGGCAGGGCCAACCCTAGCCACCCAAACCAGAGAAGGGCACGGGCCGGGCTACGCGCCCGCTCCCCCCCTCAAGACCTCTGGGGCAGGGCCAACCCTAGCCACCCAAACCAGAGAAGGGCACGGGCCGGGCTACGCGCCCGCTCCCCCCCTCGAGACCTCTGGGGCAGGGCCAACCCTAGCCACCCAAACAAGAGAAGGGCACGGGCCGGGCTACGCGCCCGCTCCCCCCCTCGAGACCTCTGGGGCAGGGCCAACCCTAGCCACCCAAACCAGAGAAGGGCACGGGCCGGGCTACGCGCCCGCTCCCCCCCTCGAGACCTCTGGGGCAGGGCCAACCCTAGCCACCCAAACCAAAGAAGGGCACGGGCCGGGCTACGCGCCCACTCCCCCCCTCGAGACCTCTGGGGCAGGGCCAACCCTAGCCACCCAAACCAGAGAAGGGCACTGGCCGGGCTACGCGCCCGCTCCCCCCCTCTAGACCTCTGGGGCAGGGCCAACCCTAGCCACCCAAACCAGAGAAGGGCACGGGCCGGGCTACGCGCCCGTTCCCCCCCTCGAGACCTCTGGGGCAGGGCCAACCCTAGCCACCCAAACCAGAGGAGGGCACGGGCCGGGCTACGCGCCCGCTCCCCCCCTCGAGACCTCTGGGGCAGGGCCAACCCTAGCCACCCAAACCAGAGAAGGGCACGGGCTGGGCTACGCGCCCGCTCCCCCCCTCGAGACCTCTGGGGCAGGGCCAACCCTAGCCACCCAAACCATAGAAGGGCACGGGCCGTCCTACGCGCCCGCTCCCCCCTCAAGACCTCTGGGGCAGGGCCAACCCTAGCCACCCAAACCAGAGAAGGGCACGGGCCGGGATACGCGCCCGCTCCCCCCCTCGAGACCTCTGGGGCAGGGCCAACCCTAGCCACCCAAACCAGAGAAGGGCACGGGCCGGGCTACGCGCCCGCTCCCCCCCCTCGAGACCTCTGGGGCAGGGCCAACCCTAGCCACCCAAACCAGAGAAGGGCACGGGCCGGGCTACGCGCCCGCCCCCCCTCGAGACCTCTGGGGCAGGGCCAACCCTAGCCACCCAAACCAGAGAAGGGCACGGGCCGGGCTACGCGCCCGCCCCCCCTCGAGACCTCTAGGGCAGGGCCAACCCTAGCCACCCAAGCCAGAGAAGGGCACGGGCCGGGCTACGCGCCCGCTCCCCCCCTCGAGACCTCTGGGGCAGGGCCAACCCTAGCCACCCTAACTAGAGAAGGGCACGGGCCAGGCTACGTGCCCGCTCCCCCCCTCGAGACCTCTGGGGCAGGGCCAATCCCAGCCACCCAAACCAGAGAAGGGCACGGGCCGGGCTACGCGCCCGCTCCCCCCCTCAAGACCTCTGGGGCAGGGCCAACCCTAGCCACCCAAACCAGAGAAGGGCACGGGCCGGGCTACGCGCCCGCTCCCCCCCTCGAGACCTCTGGGGCAGGGCCAACCCTAGCCACCCAAACCAGAGAAGGGCACGGGCCGGGCTACGCGCCCGCTCCCCCCCTCGAGGCTTCTGGGGCAGGGCCAACCCTAGCCACCCAAACCAGAGAAGGCTACGCACCCACGGCCCTCGAAAAATCAAAAGAAGAAAGAGGCACACAAACCGGGACGAAATGACGTCAGTTCCCGAGTAGGCGGCCCCGATGTGACTCGACGAAACGAAAGGACGCTCGAGAAACACGCCACCATTAATGATGCGCTCCAAAAAAGGACCCGTAAGAGCCACCTGGCAAAGGCAGTTTCCCACAAGCATGAATTCGAGGAGCCCATTAATAATGCCAACTCAGCGCAATAAATAGGGGAGAAACCGTCAATAAGATCTCCCTATAAAGAGGCCATTCCCCCTTCTGAAAGTAAAAAAAACCGGCAGACATGAAAAACCGCCACTTGATCCCCCCACCCATCGGGAAAAGGACCGAGATACACCGCCCCAACAAAAGAGATGTCACCGGCCATCAATGGTTCCCTCCGCCCAGGGCGGTGGTTCCTACATCTCCAGCACCGCTAACAGGATATTCCCCTTACAAAAGGATCACTAAAAGGGTATTCCCCTTACACAAGGGAAATCCGCCTTTCACGCCCCCGTCCGCCCTCAACGACGACGGGTCGGAGAAAGAATGGCATCCATTCAAAGCCGGCTGGGCAGGCGAGAGCCCCCAGCACTTGCCGGCCAGTACCTCCTCGCCGTCGACCTCCGGGCGAGGACCTCGGAAAGGCTGCATCCCTGACGAGCCCAAAAGGCAAGTCATGGCGTGTCAGCCCGCCCATGCACAACCGGGCGCTGAACCCCACCCTCAAACCGAAGCAGCACGGCATGGGGGGGAGGAGCGGCCCGATCCTCAAGAACCTCCCCAAGGCGCAAGCCCCAAAAAGACGGCTTCCCGGGTGATCCCCCTTCTCAGTACCTCTACCGGACCGAGGAAACCGTACCCGGTCCGCGGAAGGAGATGACAAAGCAATGGAGGGAAGGCGGCCTGACCGGCAAGATCCCCCCTTTTTCTCTGGCCAAGGAGACTTTACAACACTTCAGCACAGAAGGCGGCCAATCACCTCCGCGCCAAGATCGACTCAAGTTAAAAAGGGGCCACCCGGCCCACAGTGACCCTTAGATCCAGAGGTCATTAAAACTCGGGAGAGAACAGCTCTATAGCCCCTCCTCGAGCCAGATCCGACCCCACGACGGGCGATAAATTGAGAACTCATGTACAAGCTGTAGATCAGCTCTTGTAAATCTAAATGAAAACGATCCTCCTTGTACACTCAGATTTTTTCGGTGCATACCATAGGGAATAGCTATCCCCCCGCCAAGTGCCGGGCGAGCGAGGCACCACCTCCCCCCCCCCGCCTAACTGGCTTAGGACGCCTAGGAAGTTTATGCCCGCAGCTCGAACCCCGCGACATCACGCTTCGAACCCAGTCCTCCCGCTCCCTGAAAAATACCGACAGATTTCGCTCAATGGGGAAAGAGGTGAACTGAAGCTCGCCCCGCGTAACCGGTTCGGCCCGAGATCAAATCACGATAGGACAACGTGTCTCATCCCGAACCTCTGCGCCGACTCCCCACCCCGCCCAAAGCCAACAAAGGCCGTCAACATCCCCTTCCCCCAGACCTCACGATCTCGGACACGGGAATGTTGGGGGCATAATGGGTGATTGTATAACTCACGCAAGAAGCCAAGACACGCGACCGGGAACGGACCGGCCGTGTGGCAAAGGCCTCGAACTCGACGCCCAGTCCAGATAAGGCAGCGGCCCTGTCTCGTCGAAGCAGCGCCACAATGTGACCTGACATAACGAAAGGACGCTCGGACAACACGCCATCAGCAGCAACACGCCCCCCGAGAGGCCAGAGCAGACAACCCGTGCCGGATACCGCCAGGGAAAAGCGATTCCCAAAACGCGTGAATTCGAGGAGCCCATTAATGGCACTAATCCCCCACCTTACCCAGGAAAAACCCTTCCACAAAATCTCGCTATAAATACCCCCCCTCCAGAGGTCAGGGGAAAAAGGAGGGAGAGACCCAGGGGACTCCAGGCATAAAACGGCCCTAAATGCCCCACCGAACTACGGAGAAAGCCGATAGCCACCGACGGACCTCACTTCCCCCGACGATGGCCGCTATAGCCCTGTTGGATATGGAAGACGTTTGTACACCCTTGTGGGGGATGTACGAGGGAATACTGACCTCGAACGTCGCGCACACGAAGTCATGTGCAAAGGGAATCTGTTCCCTTGCGGAGAGGATCTCTGTATGAGCGGGAAAGTCGCATTATATATGCATAAGTGCATGCGACATATGGCTAATAAAGGGGGAATATCTTAAGCTTATGTTGTACCATGCATATGGTACAACTTAAGCTTATAATGTGCCATGTATCATGGTACGCCTTAATTAAGTTGTTCCAAAGGAACAACTTACCCTAAAATAACTACCTTAGGGGCTATAAATAAGACCCAAGGGTAAGCCATTTCTTACACCTTTTTGCATGAAATTCATGCATGCAACTTCATCATAGCGAAGCTCTGCAGAAATCCTTTCTCTTCCTCCATCCAAGTTCTTAATCTAAAGTAGAGATTTAGATTGTGGATTAGTAGCCTTACTCCGTTCGTGAGAAGACTCGATCCGTCGTGGCGAATCCGAAGGCGAAGTTCGTAGACTACCGTGCCGCATACGCAAGCGTAAGTCTAAACTTCATATTATCGATCCTAACTCTGTTTTGGACAGGATCCTTCATTGGTATCAGAGCCATATGGGTTCGCCCCGGTCAAACCATCGCCCCGTCGAAACTACGAACGAGTCGTTGTCTTTTTCACGAATGGGTCTCCTACTATTACGGATATAGTAGGAACCCTTCGTGACGAAGAGAACGCAGCGGTTGTTCTTTTCACGTTAGGGTCTCCTATCATTATGGATATGGTAGGAACTCTCCGTGACGGGAAGAACCGACCGTTCACGTAGTAAGTTATTCATTTTTGGCACACGGCCATTAGAAAATAACTAAATTCTCGACGAACGGGTGCTTCATCGATGAACGGGTGCTTCATCGAGGAAGATGATGGAAGTTATTTCCATCGGGTAAGAGGAAAATTTGGTGCATGTGCACCATGGCCAAATGGGCCATGAAGGCCATGCACCCCCTCTCCTCATGCGGAGGGGGTTGGCTACGGCCAATAACCACCGGCGACCACCCCATCAAGGGGGAGGAGAAAGTGCGGCAACCCCATTCAAAGGGGGTGGCCGGCCATGGCCAAAGGGGCCATGGCCGGCCAACGCCGAAAGGCCTTGACCATGGCCGGCCATGGCCAAGCCATGACCGGCCATGACCAGGCCGGCAGTGGCCGGCCAAGGCCGGGCCGGCAGTGGCCGGCCTTGGCCAAGGGCCTGCCGGCCAGGCCGGCCCTGGCAGTGGCCAGGGCCGGCCCTGGCCGGCCTGCCGGCCCTGGCAGAGGCCAGGGCCGGCGCCCTGGCCACTGCCAGGGCCAGGCCGGCCCTGGCAGAGGCCAGGGCCGGCGCCCTGGCCTCAGGCCAGGGCAGGAGCCCTGGCCCCGGCCAGCGGCCAGGCCGCCCTGGCAAGAGGCCAGGGCAGCGCCCTGGCCTCAGGCCAGGGCCTGGCCGAGGCCAGGGCCTGGCCGAGGCCAGGGCAGGAGCCCTGGCCCCGGCCAGTGGCCTGGCCGGCCGGCCCTGGCAGAGGCCAGGGCCTGGCCGGCCCTGGCCGAGGGGGGCAGGCCCCCTGGCCGGCCAAGGCAGAGGCCCTGGCCGGCCATTGGCCAAGCCCCGGCCAGGGCAGAGGCCCTGGCCGGGAGAAGTTGCAGTTCGAATATTGGTCGACCAATTTTGTGTTTTTGGTCGACCAATCCGACAGATGGTCTGGGTCGATTGCAAACTTGCCAAATGACCCATACGGGGTGACAAAAGGCATTGGTCAAACTCGAATGTGTCGATTAGCCCATACGGGGCTAACCACAGTGCCGACTAGTTCATACGGGACTAACGTTTGAATGAAGTTTTTAACTTGGGCTCTACTCCTTGAAGATTAGCCATAGTGCTCTACTTCATGCGAGATTAGCCAAGTCATTGTGCTCTACTCTTCGGAGATTAGCCAATGTACTTATGAAATTGTGCTCTACTCCTTGAAGATTAGCCGTAATGCTCTACTTCATGCGAGATTAGCCATGTCATTGTGCTCTACTCTACGGAGATTAGCCAATGAACTTATGACGTTGTGCTCTACTCTACGGAGATTAGCCAATGTATTTTATATTCGTTTTGAAAAATACGTTTTCAAAAACGCTTTTCCGCTGCTAAGTACTATAAGAGTACTAACATTTGATAAAGTGAGGGAGAAATATTGAAAGTTACTCTAGATGGTGATTGGAAACATAGTGACCTTTCCGATTCTAGAGTAACATCTTCAATATTTTTCGAAAGTAACTTATCAAATACTTATTTTCCGCTGCTAGTACTATAAGAGTACTATAGTTTGATAAGTGATGGGAGAATATTGAAAGTTGTTCTAGATGGTGATTGGAATCATAGAGACCTTTTCGATTCTAGAACAACACCTTCAATATTTTTCGAAAGTAACTTATCAAATATAATATAATTCCAAGTGGGATTTGAATTTTAGAACTATCCAAATGGGATATTCTATTATCATTTCAAGTGGGAGTTATATTTTAAGAATTTTTTATGCAATGTTTTTGATCGAACCTTCGGTTTTGTGTCTTTTGCAGCATTTTAAAAGTAAAATGTCTTCCGCTTCAAAGAATATCGTCGCTGAGTTAAACAAAGGTGAAAAACTCAACGGCGATAATTACAAACTTTGGTCCATTAAGATACAATACGTTTTATAGGAGCAAGAAGTGCTCGAAACTCTAAAGAACGTAATGATTGAACCCGAGTTGGGCACTACGGCCCAACACCGAAGAGACAAGGAAGCTTTTGATGCTTGGTCTCGGAAGAATAAGATAGCGCGCATTACGTTATTAAGCAGTATGGCTGATGACATAATGTGCATCTTCAGAGAACATGACCTAGCTATGGACATATGGTCCAAGCTAGAGGAGAAGTTCGGTGGCACATCGGTGTCCAAACTTCGCGCCTTAACTATAAAGTTCGATACATATAAGAAACGTCCAGATCATTCCATAGGGAAACATCTGCGACATATGGCGAACCTTATCTCGGAGTTAAAGGACGCAGGTCATGTGCTCACAGATGAGCAACAAATCCAAGCAGTCATACGTTCCCTACCAAATGGGTGGGATCAGATGAAGATGCATCTCACTCATAATGAGAGCATCAAGACCTTCAACGATGTTTCCAAGCACCTCGAATTAGAGGAAGAGCGGCTTGCGGCTGCCAAGCCAGGTGCAGAAGTGCACATGGTTGCTAGTTCCTCGCACGGGGGAAAGAAACGTAAAGATCGTTCGAAGTCTTCTAATGAACGTAATAAGCAACCTGAGTCTACCAAGGAACCCAAACATAAGGGTGGACACAAGAAATGGCACAAGAAGAAAGACTTGAAAAGAATCAAGTGCTTCAAGTGCAACAAGCTCGGTCACTATGCTCGTTCGTGTACGAGTGGAAGTGACGAGGTAACTTGTAATACTAGTTACATATGTGTTTCTAGTTCACTATTTCTTGTGGAATCTAATCCATTTTGGGATAATTGATTCAGGTGCCACCGACCACATAGCAAAGGACAGACGGTCCTTCGTGGAGTATCACCGGATACTCAAGAAATGAAGTGGATCAATGTAGGAAACAACACACGTGTTGAAGTGAAAGGCGTTGGGACTCGCAAGCTTGTCTTGGACAACGGCCGCACTATCCTACTTCATGATGTTCTCTTCATTCCATATATTCAAAGGAATATTAAAATTGTGGTCAATTTATTGGGTCTTGGTTAATGGTTGGTTCCTTCATGTTTGTAATATGGACCTATTTTTGTAATAATTCCTTTATTGGTTCTGGGTTATGTATTTAAAGGATTCATTGTAATAAGTACAATGTATGATTTCTCATTTCCTTATGACAAATTCTTTGACTAATGAGTCTAATATAATTTGTTGGCAATCAAGGCTTGGTCATATTGGACCAACGCGTATGGATAGACTTGCCAAACGTGGCCTTCTATCCAATGTTTCAAAGGTTGAAATGTCGACCTGCGAACATTGCCTTGAAAGGAAATCTTGTCGCAAGCCGTTTGGAACCGGCACAAGGGCCAAGGTTCCATTACCGCTTATCCATTCGGACATATATGGTCCGATGAATGTCAAGACAAGACGCGGGAAGTCCTATTTCATCACTTTTAATTGATGATTTCACCCGATTCGGTAATATCTATTTGATATCCCACAAAAGTGAAAGCACTAAACCTGCTTTAAAAACTATATGAGTTTAGTGGAGAATCAATTAGATCGCAAGATTAAGGTCATGCGAACCGATAGGGGCGGTGAATATCAATCAACAAGTTTAAAGGAACTTTGTGATGAAAAAGGCATAGTACATCAAGTAACTATGCCTTATACTCCTCAACAAATTGGTGTTGCAGAAAGGAGGTATAGGACTTTAATGAAAAATGGTCTGTTCAATGATGGCGCAAGCTAACTTGCCAATCACCTTCTGGGGTGATGCATTATTGACAACCGTTTTCATTTTAAACCGCGTACCCTCGAAATCAGTTAGCTCCACTCCTTATGAGTTGTGGAACCAAAGGTCTCCTAACTTAAACATTTTACCTTGAGTTTGTGCATTCAACGCACATATTTCCTCCCATAAGTATGGCAAACTTGGGCCATGGGGAAGGAAATGTATCTTTAAACGATACGCATTAAACTCCAAAGGTTATGTTTTTGTTAGTCAGGAAGACAATGGTGTGCTAATTGAGTTTGAGTCGAGGGATGTCACTTTCTTGGAAAACGAGTTTCCAAGACAGGGCGAGATAAGTCAGGACTTATCTCTATTTGAGATTTGTGATCAAGAAGGATTACCTCATTCGAGTGGGAGAATTCTTGGTGAAAACGAAAATACTTTTCAACCTTCACCAATGGATTATACGAATGACGATTATCCTATTCCATACGGGAATAATGATCCAAGTGGGAGCAATTCTAACAACATTTCAAGTGGGAGTGATATTAAAATTGATCTAAATTCGAGTCAACAAGGACTTGAAGAATCTCAAATATGCCACATCATGCCCTGCAAAAGACAAATGGATGGAAGCGATGAAGAAGGAATTGAAATCCATAAAAGTTAACCAAGTCTGGGACTTAGTTAACTCACCCAGAGGACATAGAGCAATTGGGAACAAATGGGTTCTCGAGATCAAGCATAAGGCTGATGGCTCTATAGATAGATATAAAGCTCGCTTTGTCGCGAAAGGTTTTACGCAACAGGAAGGGATAGACTACAAAGAAAACTTCTCACCTGTTGTGCGTTTTACCTTGATTCGCAATGGTAGCTTGCTTATACCTCGAATTACATCAGATGGATGTAAAGACTGCCTTTCTCAATGGAGAATTGGACGAGGAGATCTATATGGAACAACCAACAGGGTTTGTAAAAGAAGGAAACAAACATAAGGTTTGTAAACTTCGTAAGTCCATATATGGTCTTAAATAATCCTCGAGGCAATGGTATATACGATTTCAAGAAGTTGTCTTATCAAATGGATTTTTTCCATGCTTGATGAAGATAACTGAGTATATATCAAGAGGATTAAAAGCAAGTATATTATCATGTATCTATATGTAGATAACATTTTAATAGCCAGAAATGACAAGGGCTTTGTAATGAGTATCAAGGCTTGGCTTTCATCAGTATTTGAGATGAAAGGCATAGGAAAAGCCGCATATATCCTTGGAATTAAGATTTCAAGGAATCGTTCGAAGAAACTTCTTTCTCTTTCACAGGAGACTTATATAAAGAAGGTCCTAGAACGATTTAATATGCAGGACTGCAAGTCCATTGATATTCATATAAGCATATGCGATAACTTATATCTGGAATCGTGTCCAAAGAACCAAAAGGAAAAGGAAATTATTGAAAAAGTTCCATATTCCAGTGCAGTTGATAGTCTTATGTACACTATGGTGTGTACGAGACCGGACATCTGTTTTGCCGTTGGAAATGGTAAGCTGTTACCAATCCAACCCAGGGCAAGAACACTGGAAAGCGGTTAAGAGGATAATGCAGTATCTTAAAGGAACTGCAGATTTGCAAAAGACTATGATAAAACCAAGAAAGTAGACATAAGGTACATATCTACGCATGAGACGATAGAGGATCAGCTTACGAAAGCGATCCCCAGAAATGTGTTTTATAAACACTTATCATCTCAAGGATTGCGTATGGGCTGAGTTGTACCAAATATATATTCCCATGTCTAAGAAATGATCAAAATTAATAAAAGAATAAGTTCTTTTTCCAACATTGCATATGAATTTCTTAAGAAATGTTTGTGTACATTTTTGAAATCTCAGCTGAATTGTGTGTATGTCGGACAGATTAAGGTTGGCTCTCTCACATGAGCAACCGCCTTATCTTATCAGATGGATAAGATAGAGATGAGACTAGTTTAAAGTCAAAATCATTAGACGAATGATTTAGAGTCATGACTTTAACAAGATAGTCGAATGAAAGATCTGCATCATATGGATGCTTACAAAAGATCTGAGATCTGTATCACAAGGATAAAAAGATCTCATTGGATTTTATAATCCTATCTGTCTTATGCAGGATGAGAGTCCGGGAATATTTCCTGAGTAGTAAGGGGACTCAAAAGATAGGCACTATGGTGTCTGATCTTTCATCCGTACAACATCATTAAGACATACTCTCCCTGGGAAAGGAGTGATGTTGTAATACGTGTTCATACCACGTATGCATTTCGACCACTGAGTTAGTAGCAATAGTGTTTGCTATTATGTGAGACTCAAAGGCCATATGGGTCTTAACTCTTACCCTCAAGGACTCCAATTGGTTCCTTTAGATTTGACGAGATGATCGCTATCTTAGCGTGTTACTAATGGGCTATGGTAATTCGGCTCGGCGGGGCACGTTAGAAAAGCGAATCAAGTCAAGATCAAAAGGTTCGCAAGAAGAGGAAGATTGATTTCATATTCGCATTTGGACTTTAATGATTCAAAGCTGGCCAGCCAATTGTAATCCAGATGGGATTCAATTGTTGAATATAAAGTACAAGAAAATGTGAAGAAATAATCTAGGGTAAAGCATGCGTTGAACTACTCAACTTTGCACCTTCGAGGTCGTTGTGTATCTCTAACAAGTGCACAACAACAGACTCTACGCGCATGACGGTCGCACGGTCTATTTCTCGGTATGATAGATGAAAGAACTAAGGGAAAGACGTTCTCTTACAATCCCCTCAAGTGTGAGTGGGAGATGTTGGATATGGAAGACGTTTGTACACCCTTGTGGGGGATGTACGAGGGAATACGGACCTCGAACGTCGCGCACACGAAGTCATGTGCAAAGGGAATCTGTTCCCTTGCGGAGAGGATCTCTGTATGAGCGGGAAAGTCGCATTATATATGCATAAGTGCATGCGACATATGGCTAATAAAGGGGGAATATCTTAAGCTTATGTTGTACCATGCATATGGTACAACTTAAGCTTATAATGTGCCATGTATCATGGTACGCCTTAATTAAGTTGTTCCAAAGGAACAACTTACCCTAAAATAACTACCTTAGGGGCTATAAATAAGACCCAAGGGTAAGCCATTTCTTACACCTTTTTGCATGAAATTCATGCATGCAACTTCATCATAGCGAAGCTCTGCAGAAATCCTTTCTCTTCCTCCATCCAAGTTCTTAATCTAAAGTAGAGATTTAGATTGTGGATTAGTAGCCTTACTCCGTTCGTGAGAAGACTCGATCCGTCGTGGCGAATCCGAAGGCGAAGTTCGTAGACTACCGTGCCGCATACGCAAGCGTAAGTCTAAACTTCATATTATCGATCCTAACTCTGTTTTGGACAGGATCCTTCAAGACCCACCACCTCCAACAGGATATTCCCCTTACACATGGGAGGCCCCGCCCGCCAGCTTTCCCCCTGCTTGTTACTGTATCAAAAGGCAAGTCCAGATGGCCGGCCGCGTGCCGCAACACCCCAATTAACGCCGTCACCTTCGGCGATCCCCACAGGGTGTCGGGGGGGGGGGGAACCCCCCGACGCTCTCCCAGTGGCGCCACCATCGCCACCTCATCCTCAGCCTCCCTGGGGTTCCCCCTCGGTACGCGGGGTCCCCGGCGAGGCCGAGCAACCCTCCAGCACGACGACAGCGAGGCAGAACGTGACGAAGCGAGGAAAGGGAAAGGAAGAGGGTCCCCTCCTACGACCGAGGGTCGACCCCCCTGAAGGCTGAACCGCCACAGGGTGGCACGCCTAAAAAAACATTGGTTCGGTTCCGGCGCCTCGGCTCGCCCCTGGACAATGAGGCGGTAGGAATTCGGTAATCGACATACGGGAAGACCGCCCCGACGCAGGGATCTGCTCCTCCCGACGAAGCGAACAACAAATGTGGACAACCCTCCGTCCCAACCGCCGGTTGGGCCACATCTTCTCCAGTGTTGTAAATATCACCTAAATTTCCGATAAAGATTGGTGTATAATGTTCCCCCTTTCAGACTCCTCCCCCTAAGCCCAAGCACACATCAGCTGGAAGGTCCACCGGGCATGGCCCGGCTGAAGTTCCGCAAAAACTACAAGCGCGTCCGATGAACGCCTCTCAACAAGAGCCCTAATATCCTCAAAAAGTCGAGCTCCCCCAAAATCCGACCCAATAACCACCACCAACGGCACCTCGTTATGGGACAATGCCCCGCTTGGCTCACACTCCGGAAGAGACCTCGCGATCCCGCTATAGCAGGACACACCCCGCAGGACCAGCATCCCCCCCAAGCTTGGATCCCAGCCCGGGTCACGTTAAAAGATAGTGTCGCGGTAGCGTTACGCCATCCGAGACGAACCGGGCTTCCGCCTCGCACTCGAATGCCGGGGGCAATTGTTACGACCTAAAGATCGTAGGAGTCTGACTCCCGCCCGGATCCGCTAACATACCCCATTAACTCACCTTTTCACAAAAGGGCCGCCGCCCCGAAAATCCGGGGCAATATGGAGACTGGCGCGCCTTGCAGCGTTCCCCGAACCGGCCGAGGCGAACAACCACAGCCGCTCGACCCACCGGGGGTAGCGCGCTTGGGGACGCTGGGGTAGCTAAGCCGGGCCTATTGACAGGCACGGACGTATCCTTCCGTACCGGCGGACCATAGCCCATGACCGATCGGGGGGCGCGGCCAGGCCGGACAACCCCCGATCGGAACGACCCGCCTGATTCCCACGAACCGCGGCGCCTAGAGTGACAAGGCCCGACCTTTAGTTCGTCGCTAACGACAAACAACCTAGGATAAGGACACGACTGACACATACGTCACCCGACCGACTGACAAAGCGCCCACTGGCAGCTGAGCCATCTGACAGTCAATGCTTTCGGCTCTGACACCCCGACAAAAGCAGCCCCTGGCCGTCGCACCGCCTGACGAAAGCAGGTCAGGCAACCCAGTTCCTGACGTCCTTATCTGGAGTTTCCGCTGACGACCGAGCTAGTTAAGCACATCCAGTCAGCATGCCAGGTCAGCTCCGCCTAGTCATCACCCGTCAGGTATAAATACCCCCTCTCCTCTTACGGAGGAGGGGGTTGAAGAATTCTCTCTGATTCGATTATTCACACACGAGAGCAAAGGTCTTCCATATCTTTGTTCTCCCACCTATAGCTTGTCACGCGCGGCGGACACACCGTTAGTCCGACCGACGTGTCTAGCCCCCATTTTAAGCCCTATTACTGACTTAGGCATCGGAGGGGCTAAGGGTTGAAGCCCAACCCTGCCCTTCTGACGAGTTGTTCGTACTGCAGGAGAGCTCGCCCCTTGACCAATGTCAGCTTCAGCCCCCTGCCGTCCAACCTTCCTCAGCCGCATCCGGCGAGATTCGACCCCGTGAGCACCACCGGCAACGGGTCCGACTTCTTCACCCCACTAATCACTTGTAAAACAGCCTACCTAAACCTTTTTCTCCATACAACCATCGTGCCCTTGGTTCCCCATAATACAAATTCATTGTACGCGAGTTCCACCTCGTAACACATATGACAATTGCGAAACGGATGAGAAGATTCCACTATTTTGTGTGCATCAGTCCTTCTCATCTCCAATGGTATTAAATCTGTAACCATTGATAGCCTAACCTCCATAATAATGTACTATGCCATCAGGCCATCTAGCATAGTTTTTAATCTCATCGGATAGTTGTGCACTGCGATTAATTTTCTCTACAAGCTTTAAGATAAATAAGAAACACATTCATATATGCACTTTTTCGATTTTGATTTTTTGATAGGTATGTAACTAACTTGAATAACATGTACATGCAAATTCAGTTTCAACCATACAGAAAATTCTTTAGACTATGCATCCGCAACCTTTTTGTTAAAAGTTTTGGCGCCCAATTATCTGTTTTGGACTTCTAACCTGTGAACACTAAGGGACAAGTAAAGAAGGCTATTATAATTTAGGATTTAGTCCACTTGCACAAGCGAATAACTCAGCTTTATTACCTGCAATAGGAATCAAATATCGATAGATTATTTAGAACATATGCATATGCTTGGTCAAGCTCAATTTTTCTAAACCTTGTGTCATCTCCATAATCATTATAGAAAATCCATCAGGAACTCTTGCCTGACGATTTACCCTTGTGTCTACACCCAGCAAATAATGAGATATAAACATCAAGGCCTTGTTTGATATATAATTTTTGAATATTGACTCTTCTAAACGTGTACGATTGTGCACAAGTTGCTTCACGAACCCTAGGTACCTGCAGGTCAAAAATCATAAAAAGAATCAAATTTACGTTTAATTTTGGTTCGAGCAAAAAACAATATTATATGGCATAAGCGTGCACCGTTCAACGGATTACATCCAGTGATATTGTATCGGCCCTGTAATGTGGGCCTCATGTGCCATGTGCACAGTAAGATGAACCATGATGGTAAAAAATGATGGCGGGAAATTTTTTTCATATTACACAATGTAAGGATAACACGCGCCTCTAAAATTATAAACTCACCAACGTCTATCACCTTCAAGCAAACCTGCCTGAAGAACCCACAGAACTGTATCAAAAGTTTTGCCACCTTCTTATCGACACGACGTAATGCAACTGGAAGTAGCTGATGTAGAAAGATATGATAATAATTTGTCTTCAACCCGAATATCTGCATCTGATCTACGTGCACACATCTTGATATATTTGAAGCATATCCTTATGGTGTCTTCACGGATTATGAATTTCATCTCTTGAAAGGGTGACCCGAGAAGCTTGCAGGTCGAACATGTAATTTTCCTTCTGTACGACAGGCAATTCAGGATGTATCTTCAATTGTTTTAAGTCAAGCCTCACCTTTACTTTGTCGTTCGACTTGTTGGTGTCTTGCATCACGGTATACAACAAATTTTCACAAATGTTCTTTTCGTTCTACATGATATCCAGGTTGTGACGTATTTTCAAAGTCCTCCAATATGAAAATTGGTAGAAAATACTGAACTTTGTCCAACCACTAGGTAGTATTCGATCATCTGCTATGTTAGAATCTATGCGAGACATTCGAGCCGTTCTTGTTTTGGATTTGCCCTTGACCTTGACCTTTCTTTTTCCCTTTGCAATCTGCCTTCTAACACCAAGAGGGTTCCCTTTGCTATATCCGTTCTTTCCAAACTTCACTCTCTGCAAAGGGTGTGGTGCTTCAAATATGTCCTCTCCAGTTAGCTATTCTGGTGCTTCTTTGCATTCGGTTTAACCGTTGAACAATTGTGTCTATCTTATATAACTATGACCTGCATGCAACCATCTTCTGTTCTGCCAAAGGCAAAACTTATGGCTATATTTCAAGAATGTGCCCTCAAAACCTGTCGTGCAAACTGGGCATGCCGTCCTACCTTTCGTCAACCAACCAGATAGGTTAGCAGACACCGAAAGTCGTTTATCGTCCATAAAACAATAGCACACATGCAAAATTTTTACTTTGTAAAGGAGTCGAAAGCACCCACACCTTGTTTCCAAAAAAGCTTCAGATCATCAATTGATGGTTGCAGAAAACATCGATATCATTTCCAGGCGAGTATTTCCCAGGTATCGATAGTAACATTATCATGTATGGCTACTTCATGCACATATGAGGTGGCATGTTATACTGGGTCAATAACATTGGCTAAGTGGACCAACTAGAGCTCATCACTCCAAACAGATTAAACACATCGCTTGTGAGAGCAAGTCTAAAATTTCTCGACTCTTTTGCAAAGTCCGTATTGTTGGGGGATGTATGCCCTCAGATCATTTGTATCTGATGCAAATGATATTTTAAGCTTAGATAAGGGACTATTTTACATGTGATGCAAAGGAGTTAAATGTGTCTTAAATTGTTTAAGACCATATTTAATAAAATAAACACGTTGAAAAGGTTACTTAGATGATTGGATCGTCCCGCTTTAAATGCAAGTTCAAACCGCGTCAAAAACGGAGTCCAAATGCACAAGTTAGAGCCAAAACAAGTCAGCCCAAACTGTTGGGCTGAACCCAGCGAAAATGGAGGCCCACCAAGCCCGAATTTTCTGGTTAGGGTTTTTGAAACCTGGGATTTTTTTGACGGCTGGATTTTCCATCTTTAACTGGTTTTTGGCTAACTTTGAGACAACGTTTGAGGGGTCAAACGACATCGGATTGACTCGCTGTTTTTTCCTACGCGTTCACCGTTCAGCGCCCTTCGATTTGATAGGCTGTATCAAGATCGAAGCTCAACGGTGAGGGAGTTAAAATTCATGAAAGTTTGGCCTTTATGAAAGGCAAACTAACTTGAATTTATTAATTCCAAAACATTAGTCCCACATCGGATGTTGAGTAAAGGGGAGGGGTCAGCCACCTATATAAATAGGGGTCTGCTCTCCTCCTCTAAACTCGTCCCAAGCTCTAGATCTGAGCGGCTCCCAAAAATGTTGGAGTACGCTCGGATCTAGGCTTAAATTAAATATTCTCTTCTCCCTATAATTTCTACCTTACTCTTGAAGGGTTCTGGCAAAGCCACGAAGGGGTTCGGATCCGACCCGAAATCTTGGCAAAGGTTCACACTCGGGTGAAACTTTCTTCGGCGCGTGGTTGGCTCGACGACAAGAGGATTGCTCGCTTCGGGACGCGGAGCGGTTCGAGGAGCTATTCGACGGGGAATGGGGATCGGCTCGAAAAACGGTGCAGTACACCTTGCCTGTACCAAGGCAAGGTTCTGGGTATGTGAATTTAATTAGCTTTCCTTTAATTTAATGGCAGTAGTTTAGATCCTTCTTGGGGTGGTCAGATCCACCCCAAGTTGGCAAAGATTCTGGCTAAGGGTCTTGAACCTTATGGCTTCGTTAAAATAGTTTAACGAATCAAAATTTTCCGATGCATTCTTTTCTCTCTCTCGTCCGTCCGACTTAGGACGAGCATAGATTTGTGCCCTAAGGGTCTATAAAACCCAACATTGGTATCAGAGCCAGGTTTGCATGCTCCAGGATTGCGATTTTAATTAATTGAAATGCTTTTTAAATGTTTTTAAAAATGTTTTAAATTTATGTGATAATTTTAAAATGATTTTAAAATACTTTAAAATTTTATGCGATAATAAATTTTAGTAGCATGCAAATTTTATGATGTTTTTAAAACAAGTTTTTATGAGATAAAAATAAAATGTTTTAAAATCCTAATTTTAAATTTAAGTGTTAAATTTAAGAATGCATGTAAATTGTTTATTAGATAAATCTTTTTCTATTTAATTGTTAGATAGTTGGACACTCTTTTTATGCGTTAAAATTGGTGTAGTTTATGCTAAATGGCTATGTTAGTCTTGTCCCTTATTTGATAACACAAGACAACCATTTTAGGTTAACAATTAAAAAATTGTTAAAATTTATGAAATGAATTTTAATGACATGTTATGTTTTAATAAATCATTAACAACCTTTTGAGACCTAATTCCTGATTAGGGTAGTCCCTTTAACGACGATTATTATTTTAATCGTTATAATAATAATTCTCATTAAAAGACTACGCTTAAAGCATTATAAATGAATTTATTAAAATCCTAATAACGATTAGGATAGCACGTGAACCTTATAGTTGATAAGAATTTAATAAAAGTTATTAACAAATCTTAAAGTTTTGAACTTTAAGGATTCAACTAGTTGATATGATTAATTAGTTGTTAATAAAAGCCTTTTAGTCTATGACACGCATATAAAAATGACAAGCTTCATTCAATGGACTATGATCTAGTCAATGTATTTGGCTAAGTTAATTTGTTGGATCACCCTAGCTAGTCTAAGGGATAAGTGATCCTGGCTTAGTCAATTCCCTGGCTGTGTTCCGCTGGACCGCAATGACGCGAATCATGATTATATGACACCCTGGACTATATCTAAGTCAAATACGTTAATAATCGTCTTCAAGATTAGCCGTAGCCCTCCTTGTTTTAGGGGTTGGCAACTATAGGACCCGTGTTCCAGTTGTTGAGCTACACTCAAGCTGTGACTTGGCAACCTTGTTGAAACTAACTCCTTAAATACATATGATGTAATCTTGATTTGACCCAAACCGTCGTGTCGTGAATACACCGAGCGCCGGCGTAAGTTAATCTAATGATGTAGTCTAGACTTGACCCAAACCGTCGTATCGTGAATACACCGAGCACCGGCGTAAGTTAGGCTAGACAAGAAACCAAGGGTCCGACTAGACTAGACATTGTGATTTGGATGAGCACACTCATGATCACAAATGGCTATGGGTAAAAACCGATAAGAGAGTCATATCTGATATGATTGATGAAGAGTCATCTACCGATTGCAGAGTCAAGCAATTTGTTGAGCTACACTCAATGTTGTTAGGCTCAGGATGATTGGATATCTTACCAATTAATTTAATCTGATTAAATCATTCATTATTAATGCTTAGAATGGTCGCAAAAATAGTAGGAGGATATAGATTGATAAAAGCCATTCTATCTATATTTCAAAACCTGAACATATGCTAAACTAGGGTAAGTTCTAAGTTTACCGATGGAATCTAAATATAATATTCTAACGGAATAAGTTAACCAGTCAAATAGGTTGGTTAATTTAATATCAAGTTAAATTCTAATTGATAGACTAAAGTTTATTCTCATTGACATTAAAATGACCTTCTTAAGGACAGACTTAAGGAATATGATTTCATTAAGTTCTCAGTCCAACAAAATAAATGCACACTACTTGTCACTCGCCTCTATATGGGGCAGCTCGAACATATCGATGTTTAATAGCAAGTTTCTCCATACAATTTGTTGAGCTACACTCAAGGTTGTGTGGAAAGCAGGTTCGATCTGTAAGGTTCGAAAATTCGATCAAACTTGTTTGAATCGAATATGAGTGCATGAGCGGTGCAAGACCATGTATCCCAACTGGATCTTGAGTCGAGCAACTTGTTGAGATACACTCAAGGTTGCAAAGCTCAGACATTTGGATACGTTAGGTGCTTGCACAGCTAACAATTTTTGTTGAGACGTTTAGTATCTAAATGAGATTTAGAAAAGGAAGAATGCACTAAGGAAAGTCAAATTGAGAAATATAGTTTTATTTATCATTAGGCGTAAGTTGGATGAACTGAAAATGTGACATATTTGATGTCACGATTTCAGAATAATTGTTATACAAAAGACGTCTAACACATTTTTGACGAATGTCTTCACCTTGCTTCTGAAGCGATGTTTTGTGTTAGTAATTTGTAATAACTATAATATATTAAATATTAATATATGAATACGCACGATAGTAATAAACGTATATGGCAAAATAGACTCGGCTGTACCAAAGAGACTAAGCTTCACAAGTCACATAAAGAGGGGTATGACCTCTCGTATTATGAAGTCTACGGACACTTGTGAACCTTATTCTCAAAGGTATGATGGCTAAAAATCCTTCTGTAAGACAGTGGGAGAGTGAGTTGTTGAACTCACAGTCTTGTACATACTGATGTACCCGGACCCAAGTCTAAGTTAGCCAGGATAAGTCGTTCTTATTATTATTACGACACGTGTTCTTGATGAAACACAAGTATGATAAAATAGAGAACAAAATGACAGAAGTACTTGAAATGATTCGATTAGATTGAAAAGTCGAATACCTAGTTGTATAAATCTTACGTAATTAAAAGAAAATGTGATTTTCTCTCAGGTCAAGTCTCTTAACATATTGGATGTGTTAGAAAGCATAAATCGCACTTTATTAGACATAGTGCGATTCATGGCAAGTTGACTCTGAGTTACGATCCTCCTTCTGGGTTAAGTCACAGATTATAATGCCTAGGTTCTTGATAAGGTTCTTTACGAATCTTATCAATAAGATATTTATTAAATCAATCGTAAGGAAGTTGTAGAATTACTTGAGTCTCGTAAGACGAAGAGTTGAGTTAGACATCATAGTCAATGATGGCTTAGTCCACTTCCAGGTTGAAATTCGGAGTAGTGACTCTGATTAACAACTTGATGCAATAGGTCCGTGCACTTTAGTTTACGTGCCCATAGAAATTGTTTCTTAATGTCTGCAAGTAAATCTTCGAGTTTAGAAGATTGGTGTAGAAAGAAAGTAGTGAAGTACAACTAACGTTGGTTGAGAACAGTTTTCATCCTAATTCCTATAAACGGATTATGATGAAACTGTCTCGCCAGCAGATGCCTATAGATCTACACGGATCGAACTCGATGTAAATGCTCATGATAACTATGAAAACTGGAGCATTCATTTATAGTTCGTTTTCTGAATATGATTTAGAAGGACAAACTTATATGGATTAGCCAGAGAGTTTTCAAGGTCAGTGGGAGCGAATAAAACACATGTGAGGCATCAATGGGATGGAACATATTTTGATAAAGTGGTTGACACTTTTAAATATGAACCGTCTATAATAACCAATAACTTATTAAAAATTATTGTCGTAAGGTACGATGAGCTGGATGAGATCCAGGAAAATTAAATGGATTCCGAAGGACCAAAGTAAATTATTTGGATGAGATTCAAATGAATGGTCTAAAGATAAACAGAGAAAAACCACTTAAGTCTAATCAGTAGACGGTTTAGCAGATCCACTCACGAAAACTCTACCACGTGAAGTCTGGAAAGACTTATGTGTAAATGCGGTATGAGATACCAGGATAAATGAGCCTGAGTGCAAGTGGGAGATGTTGCGAGATGTATGACCTCGAGGCAATTTATCTCCGTGTATATATACAAACATCTTGTTCAAAATTACAGTAAGATGTATGGTAAGAATTTATCTAAGTTAAATCATAATCTAGTTATCATTAGAAAATAACTTAGGTAAAGTCCTGAGACTTAATGCAAGGTCAGACATATATCGAGATGAGTATCTCGATCATAGAGAAGTGCTTGACCGTTAGTAGCATAAGTCTAAAAGGGTTCGTGGTCATAGATGTTTCGAGAAAAGGATATCGAAACATCGGATAGACCATTGTGTCTTAGTCTTCACCGTATAGCGGTGACGATGATCTCATGATCGTTAGACTTGGCAAAGTTGAAGACGAGACACATGTGCTCATTGGAGAATGAGTTCACTGAACGACCCATCAAGAGTTGTCATATGGTTATGATTGACCAATCTGTCAATGCCAACTCTTAGTAATTATAGGCTAGTTAGTCTTTTGACTTTAGGTCATTGTACGAACCTGTGCGTGAACGGCGTCATTTAGATCACTGACCTAGCTTCGAGGCAAGGCCTGTCGTAAGGTCTTTGGTTGGGTGAGATTTGAAGCGTACGAGGAGAGTAATGACCAAGAGAGGATTCTTCTCTCCCGGTCAATGAGAGTTAGTGTCGTAGAGTTAGCTCGGTCTTTAGTGAAATCTCTGGCCAGAGTATGTTGGAAGATGTCCAACATTATTTGACTAAAGATCGATGGAGACTAACCGGCTTCGAGCTATTGGAGTTGACAGTTTGACCGTACCCTAGGCTTGAATTAAACGACATAGTTTAGATGAAGAGACTTTAATTGCTGAATTCATCACAGACACAGTCAGGGTGGTCCTGACAATACTCATGTCGATGAGTTAACCACATAAGTATGATGCTGAAACAGAGACGACAACTGCTGCTCGTAGTCACTGCCATCTGGGGCTTCGAGCCCTACATGTAGTAGGGTCAGGCTGTAGGGTCTCACACAGAGTGCGACCTTCGTCTAGTAATAGGTAGAAACATTAGGGAGAAAATGGATTTGATGCAAGGGATAGAACACTGCAAAGAGTTTGCAGTGATCTTCTGCAGTCGGGATAAATGATTATGAGTGCAAGTGGGAGATGTTGGGGGATGTATACCCTCAGATCATTTGTATCTGATGCAAATGATATTTTAAGCTTAGATAGGGGACTATTTTGCATGTGATGCAAAAGGAGTTAAATATGTCTTAAATTGTTTAAGACCATATTTAATAAAATAAATGCGTTGAAAAGGTTACCTAGATGATGGGATCGTCCCGCTCTAAATGCAGGTTCAAATCGCGTCAAAAACGGAGTCCAAATGCACAAGTTAGAGCCAAAACAAGTCAGCCCAAACTGTTGGGCTGAACCCAGCGAAAATGGAGGCCCACCAACCCGAATTTTTTGGTTAGGGTTTTTAAAACCTGGGATTTTTTTACGGCTGGATTTTCCATCTTTGACTAGTTTTTGGCTAACTTTGAGACGACGTTTGAGGGGTCAAACGACGTCGGATTGACTTGCCGTTTTTTCCTACGCGTTCACCATTCAGCGCCCTTCGATTTGATAGGTTGTATCAAGATCGAAGTTCAACTATGAAGGATTTAAAATTCATGGAAGTTTGGCCTTGATGAAAGGCAAATTAACTTGAATTTATTAATTCCAAAACATTAGTCCCACATCGGATGTTGAGTAAAAGGGAGGGGTCAGCCGCCAATATAAATAGGGGTCTGCCCTCCTCCTCTAAACTCGTCCCAAGCTCTAGATCTGAGCGGCTCCCAAAAATGTTGGAGCACGATCGGATCTAAGCTTAAATTAAATATTCTCTTCTCCCTAAAATTTCTGCCTTACTCCTGAAGGGCTCAGGCAAAGCCACGAAGGGGTTCGGACCCGATCCGAAATCTTGGCGAAGGTTCACACTCAGGTGAAACTTTCTTCGGTGCGTGGTTGGCTCGGCGATAAGAGGATTGCTCGCCTCGGGACGTGGAACGGTTCGAGGAGCTGTTTGGCAGGGGACTGACGTCCCCACAAAGTTTGTGATCATGCAAGTGTGCAATGTGTGATTGGGGACGCGAGATTTAAATATTTATACCGCAAGCGCACGGTGTTGTAGTGTATCTTGGGGGTCGAACACAGGGAGGCGTGGTTGTGCTTGTGTCAGATGGGACCAAATTCACCCTATGGGTGAGCTAGCCCGAATCGATAAATGGTTGTCACGGAAAATGAATACGAAGGATAAACAATAAAAAGGGAAACCCAGGACTTCGGTTTCCACCCTATCATGTGCTCTCGCTACTACGACCGGTGGATAGGACAACGATCGAAATTAGGGTTTAATGGTGAGACATTGCCTCTAAGAGTGATACCAGCGTCCCATGGGCCCGATATTCCGGTCGGTGCCCAGGATGATACGCCGGACTACCCGGGTTCAGTCAGTGGGCATTCCCATGTCCATTAACACTGACCGACTCTGGGAGCACTAAGCTCGCAACGATAACTCCCAACATCTCATCCTGTCGTTCCCACGCACTAGAATTTGATGTCTACGCTAATGGCGTGAGCTATGGCTAGGGAGTCAACCGCCAAGTTTATTCCACCTTGGCCCAATGGTTAAAGGCGGTCTTTTTCCCGCCGATGACAATGAAACACCCCGCGTAACCAATAGATTCCTTATCCTTATCGATATCCTAGTCCTATGGATGCATTAGGGAGAACCCACGAAGGGGTTTCCACCAAAATTCCAGATTTGGGAACTACTCACACATTTTAGCTAAAAAGCAAACTAAATGAAAATCGACCGTTGAAAACATAATCAGGCAATTGAAATGAAGTAGTAGCAATGCAATTAACACTATATTAAAGTTTCATAAAGATCAGAACACTTACAAATAACTAGAAAATTCCAGCCGTCACAATAGAGAAAAAAGACAGAAAAATACACAGCTCTCGTTTCTGAAAACCTAGGGCTTCTATATATAGAAAACGACTTCACCCGATCGGTTGAAGAATCAACCGATCGGGTGACCTGCTTCGTTCTTCCGCAGCGGTCTTCAGAACTTCACCCGGTCACGTGACACGGTCGGTTGGCGCAAGCGGCTCGTCGTTTGGATCTTGCGGTCATCGGATGAACCGATCGGTGGATAAATCAACCGATCGGTTGGAAACGTCGCCCAAAATACAGAAACTTGCGACATTTTGGCACGGTCAGCTGGCCGTCGGGTGAGCTCTCCGGGTCGTCTCTTGGAGGAATCGGCTACAGATGAACCGATCGGGTGAACATCACCCGATCGGTTGGAGTTCAGCTCCAAATTCCCGAGAAGTCTGTTGGGCTGAACCGGTCGTCGAAACGGTCGGTTGATGCTCACATTGCTTCAGCTGCTGTCCGGGTCATGCACGCGTGCATCACCCGATCAGTTGGCTGTATCCAACCGATCGGGTGGGGGGCTGAAAGATAGCAATCTTGGTCGTTTAACCCCCTGGATCGCGTGTGACTCCTCTCGTTGCTTCGGGGCCTTATGATATCTTCGTTATGTGCCCCCTACGCTGGAAAACTCCTGTAAATACGCAAAAACATGGAGAAGTGAAAGAAAACTAGAAAATACGAGAAAACGGATACGGGACGGCAGAAAATAACGAAAAAACACAAAAGAAGACGTGCGTGAATATATAAAATATACTCACACGTCAAAATCCCCCAAGCTGAACCCTTCCTCGTCCTCGAGGAAGACGAGTGAGAGTACAAGCTCGGAGGGAGAAAATAGAGAGAAAGAGAGAAAAAGAGAAATCTAAATCCTAAATCGCCCGTCAGGGCCAACAAAATCAAAAACGCCACACCAAGCAAGCAAACGACAAATCATAACACTAAACCAAGGAATACGAGTCCAGACAAGTTTCGTGGGCCCACGCGGTGAGACGCGAGTGAGTGTGGTCATGTGCTAGCAGACGGTGTCACTATCTACATTGTGCTATAAGCTCCATATACACAAATCCAAGAAAAGACCCAAATATCGATTCGATTTGAAATTAGCGGTGAATATATAGCTCAAGCATGCATGCGAAGAAAGTGAGAATCGAAACGTATCATGTGTCGGGGACTCCACAGCTAGGGTCTAGGAAATCACCACACTATCGCCTAGATAATAGCTAGAAATTCCCTATTCCAAGTGTTTTCGAAAGTGATGGGGGGTTGAGATGATGTGGAGTAGAACACTCGGTGCAAATTCTCGCCTTCCCTTTATTCTCGGTAGGAGGGGAAAATATTCACACACATTTTTTTTGGGTTTTGGATATATGTATTTTTTTTTTTGGATTTTTGGCTATACATATGTATTTTTTTTCTCTCTTTTCTTTTCTTTTTTTGGGTTTTTCTTTTCTCTCCTATTTGGATTTTTTGGATTTTTGGATTTCGGGGTCTATACATGTGTGTACTCTCCCAAGTGGGAGAACGGTACATGACGAGGGGATTTGCACCAAGTAAAAATAAAAAAAGAAATCGGATTCTAAACACTTGGGCAAAGGAGATTTTTCGCTAATCAGAACATAGGCTAAATGGGTTATCCTAGTCCTAATTATGGAATCCTGACACATGCGAAATGAAGCATACGATATATATATATTCATGCATACAGAAGAAGATAGGAGAAGCAAATACCGCATATTCAAATCGAAGCATGATAATTTCGGGGTTACTCCTGGACAGGTATATAAATCAAAATCACAAAGTAGAAGCACACTATAAGCTAGTCACGACACACGACTCACAAAAAAAGCTAAGTGGACCCACGATGCATGAAATGGAAGAGGACTTGGTTTCCTAGGGTTAGTGAATGTGATTATCGAAGCCATGCTAGGTGTGTGTGTGATTTTGTGGCAATTCATCATATGGGGTCATCTCTAGGAGAAAGAGATAAAAAGAAGAAAAGAAAAAAAGAAAAACACGATGAAAACGACTCAAAAACGAAGAAAAAGACGCAAATGACGCATGAAGTGCGACTCCCCCAAGCTGAAACTTGCATTGCCCTCAATGCAATAGAAATAAATACTGGAGGGCAATGAAAATGGGGGGGAATGTGCACCGACACAAAAAGAAAAGAAAAATAAGAAAATCACACATACCAAAGTGAAAGATGTAGAAAATCACACCACACGACATATAAACAAAAAATAAAAGATAGAAAATCACACCACACGACATATATAAACAAGCACGCAAAGAAAACATCACACGACAGCACACAGAAAAATCGACTTCCCCCAAGCTAGACATGACAGTGCTAGCGAAAAGATATGATCATGAAAATGCAGAAATATGCAAGGGGGAAGATCGGAAAAGAAAAAGAAATCAAATAGCAGGAGAGGAATCATTCTCATCCTCCTCGGTGGAAGATGTGGGGGATGCGGGGGAGTGGTGGGGAGAGGTGACAGGTGTGCGGAGAAGTGGTGAAAGTGGTCGAGGTGATGGATCAGTGGGAGTGGAGGTGTGAATAATGGGTGGAGTGGTGGTGGTGATGGTGAGTGGTAGTGAAATGGCGACCAATGCGGTGGTGGATGGTGGGGGTACGGGGGTAGGTGAGGATGGAGGGGGAAGTGATCGCGATCGCACCTGCAATTTCTTGTGTCACGTGTTTGGGGTGATGGAAGTGGATGGTGAAGGATCTGTGGGGGCGACGGAAGTGATCGTGAGTGGAGGTGAAGTGGAGGGAATGGAAACGGTGGGTGTAGATGAGGTGGTGGGAATGGAAGTGGTGATAGGAGAGGATGGTCGCCTGGGGGTGATGGATATGGTGATGAATGTGATGGTGGAGGGGAAGATCGTCGAGGGGGTGAAGGTGGAGGTGAGGGGGGTGGTGTGAGAGGAGGTGGTCCGTGGACATGAGTGAGAATGCGGAGGATGGTGGCCATGTCCCTCTCAAGTGCGATGAAACGTGGGTGAGTGAAGATGGAAGAGGATGGATCCGAGGGGGCAGAGGACGATGCGCGAGCGCGTAGTGAAGCTAGCTCAGCCTCGAGACGGAGGCGAGTAGAAGTGGCTCGACGAACGGTGGAGGTGGTGGTCGTACGGACCGGAGAGGTGGTGCCGGTGGTGGTCGGAACAGAAGCCGGGATGGCACTACTAGGCCCAGCCCCGGGGTCTCCTCGGTGCGCAAGAATGTCCTGCTCGCTTAAGTGGGCGGCAGGGGAAGGTGGTCTGGGTGCGCCCTGGGGAAGGAATGGAAGACGTAACCCCTCCAGAAACTCTGGATCAGGCATAAATGTCCAATCTGCCACTAGAACGATAGTCATACGAGCGGGGTTGGCAGAATGGTATAAGGAGCTGGGGGGGTGTCCGTAGTGGAAAGTGAAATGACCATCGGGGCGGGGTTTGATCATGTGTATATGCCACAGGACGTCAAGATCTAGACGTGTAGGTACTGTGGTAGTAGGCAGATCTCGGGCGATGGGGATGTTGAACTGGGGATACGAAGCTATGATAGTAATAAGGCCCCTGCAACAAAGCTTGCCTTTGCCGGTGCGGCTAATATCAAGCAATTTGTGGATAAGCCAATCGCCAGCATGAATGGGAATGACATGGGCCCTAAAAGAAATCCCGTTATCACCGCGAACAAAAGCAAAGGTCATGGCCCACAAAATGAAAAGATCAGGGATGGTCACGGTACCTGACTCATCCCCGGGGAAGAACATGCAAGATATGATCCGGTGGGCCAGACGAAAGATGGGGTGAATGATTGAGGAGGCCTTGGCCTTACCTCGGGGATAGTGATCGTGTAGGGTGAGGCGGAACCAAAATTGATCGACGTCGAAATCAAGGTGGTATCCGGAGTGATGGATAGCGTCGTCCCCAAGGATGTGGAAACCAAAGATGTTATTAATGGTATTCAGGTGGATGCGAATGGTTTTGTTACGGACGTGAAAAACGACGATCGACCCCGACTCACAGACAAGGGAGGATAGAAATTCGAGTGTGAGGGAGGGGTAGGATACCGCGGTGGCGTTCAGGAAAGCTAACCAACCTAAATTGGTGAAGAGAGTCTCGACCTCGGTGAACACACCGAGATCGATAAGCGTTTGGGCATGGGCAAATTTGGTGAATAGGTGCCCCCGTGTATCGAGTCTGTGATAAAAATCTTTTTGTTCTTCACTTCGTAAACTGTAGCCACGCGGGCCCATCAATGGGTCCTCAGCTGGGATGATAGGTTGGGGTTGGGGTTGGGGTTGTGCAGGCTATGCAGGAGGAGGGCGTGAGTGTGGTGGACGTGTGGTCTTTCGTCTCTTGCGAGACGACCCCTCCTCACTCATAATACCCTTACCCTTATCTTGATCCCGGGCCATATGAGTGAGTGTGTGTGTGAGTGAATGCAGGATATGATGAATGCACACAAACACGGGCAATTGAGCAAATAGCAATACTAGGGCAAAATAGAGAATTGAGCTAAGGAGCGAAGTTACCCAGTAGAGATGACGATCCTTACTCGTAGATCACCCAACGCAGCGTAATGTGAGGGAGTGTGAAGCTGCGGCGTTTCTTTTCAACAAATTTTCAAAAATAGGGGGGGTCGGGCAGAAATTAGGGTTTTTATGGGGGTTAAATCGAAGATGGAGAGAGGAAGATCGGTGGGGGAAAGGAGATAGGGAGTGGAGAGATCGATTGAGGGAGGTTTGTGGTCGGTTGAGGGAAGATCGTGGCCGTTTGGAGCTTGGAGAAAGCGAAATGGCAAGGGAGAGCGAAATCGGGTGAGGGGGAAATGAACGGGTGAAGGTTGGGTATTTATAGGGTTTAAGTTGAACCGATCGGGTGAGTTTTCACCCGATCGGTTGATTATTAGGTCGAAAAATTTGCTGAAAAGAGGCTACAGGCGAACCGATCAGTTGATAACTCAACCGATCGGTTGGCCGCTTCACAATTTTTCCCGAGAATCCAGTGCAGCTCACCCGGTCAGTCACACGACCATGCTTCACATCAACCGATCGGTTGATAAAATCCCAAATTTTTCGAGACTTCAGCCATTCCCACACGGTCAGCCACCCGGTCTCAGCTCGCTTCACCCGATCGGTTCGCTGGAGAACAGATACAGGCCATTGTCTGATACGTCTCACCCGATCGGTTGAGTGGTCACCCGATCGGGTGCGGGCTTGTTTCCTGCAAAAATTCACAAATGGCCTAAGTCTCTCGACAGAAGTTTCCGCGGCTGGATTTATTTATTAAAATAGTAAAAATAAAGCTAAAAAATAATCCTAAAAACGAAGATGAAAGTTTAGAGCATGGGTTGCCTCCCATGAAGCGCTTTTGTTTAACGTCGTTTGCTCGATGCCCGTAGATGATATTCAAGGTGGATGGGGGTGATGCCCTAAGCTTGGCATCGCTTCAGATTCTGAATTGGTGGCCTTTGGTGTCGTCGGCGGTGACAAGTAGACTTGCTCGACGACCCTCCCTTCGTTGATGGAATCCAGGGGCTTTTCCCTTATATTGGCGTCTACCACCACTCTTTTCAAGATCCGGATCTCATCTCCGATGAGCCCCATGGGCTCTTTCCCTTTCATCCTCGTTGGAGGAGACTTTTGGAATCTGGGAGGGATCGTATGTGCCGCATCCGCCTCCCCAGCAACATCTTCTTTCTTCAGGCCGACATGTTCTTTAAGGTCCCCCACGTTGTCTGGGGGATTCCTTGAAAGAATTTCCCAGGCCCCGGCTTCCACAACTCTCTCTTCTTCTATGTTCAGCATATTGCACCCTGGATCATCTGGAGGGTTGGGGTGCTTCATTGATAACCCCAAGTCAAACTCGACCTTTTCGTTGCCAACGATAAGGGAAAGCTTCCCCTTCTTCACGTCTATTAGCACGCCGGCGGTGGCCATGAAGGGCCGTCCAAGGATGATGGGTGTATAGGTATCTTCAGGCATGTCCATCAACACGAAGTCCACCGGCACTTGCACACCACTGACCTCAACAGGCAGGTCGTCTACTATTCCCATCGGGTATTTGACCGATCTATCAGCTAATTGAAGTGTCATACTCGTGGGCTCCAGGTCTCTCATCCATATCCTCATTATAGCGATAGGGGCATTAAACTGACGCTCGCTCCTAAATCCACGAGCGCCCTATGGACCTTCACTTCCCCTATTGAACAAGGGATGGAGAAACTTCCCGGGTCTTTTAGCTTGGGCGGATTCGCTCTCTGAATGAGAGTGCTGCATTCCGCCGTTAGAACGACCTTTTCCTTCCTGAACCCTCTTGTCACCAAATCCTTTAAAAATTTCACGTAGGAGGGAATTGTCTCAATAGCTTCGAGGAAGGGGATTTGCAAGCTTAAATCCTTGACCATGGCAAATAATTTGCCATACTTTTCGTCTATCTTTGCTTGGGCAAGTCGTTGTGGAAAAGACACAACGGGCTTGAATACTTTGAGGCTCGCTTCCTCGTCCTTCTTCTTCTCCTCTGCAGGGACTCCCTCCGGAGTCGTAGTCTTTGGCGACGAAGTACCGTTGTTATTGGCTTTTTCAATTGGTCGCTCTACGACCAACGGTGCTTCCGGTTCCTTGGCTGGCACTCTTGTGGGGATTTGTGTTCCGCTTCTCAAGACGATAGCGGACACACTCGCATGCTTGTGCATTAGTGCCAAAGTCTGGTTCGCCCCCCTTGGGTTCACTTCCGGTTATGGTGGCAATTGATTTTGTGACCTTTGAAGGTTCGTCACCTGTAACCCCAGCTGGGTTACTTGGTCAGTGAGAGCCATCTGCCCCATTTCCAGCTTCAAATTGAACTTCTCTTGGTTCATAATGTATTGGGTCAAAAGGGACTCAACCGGGGAGATGACCCACTGCTGGCCGTATGGCTGCTGCTGCTGCTGCATGGGCTGCTGGTTTCTTGGGGGATATTGCAGATACTGTTGTGGAGGCTGCTGCTGCTGAAACTGCTGCTGCTGTTGAAACTACTGCTGCGGTTGCATAGGCGGCTGATATATCTGTTGCTGCTGCTGAAGCGGCTGTTGATAGGGTGCCCGATAGCTGAGATTGGGGTGGTTCCAGTTATTGGGAGAATAAACCGGATTCGAGCTAGTCCTCGGTGGATATGGCGCATTACCCATCGGGTTGAAGAAAAGCGCACTAGCTTGATCCACCGGTGGTGAAATGTCACCACTCTCGAAGTCTCCCAAGACTTCCGCTTCCACCGCCGATACATGTTGTGTGCCGGCACCACCAGCTCCTACCATGAGCACAGAGATCTGGGTCGATAGCAAATCAAATTTGCTAGACAACTTGTCGACGTCCTTGACTCTATGAATTCCTCCAGATCGGGGTGTGGCACACTCGTCGCACCACCGCTCATTGTTCGATGCCATGTTCTCTAATATGTTCCCGGCATCTTCTTCACTTCTTGATATAAAGGACCCCCCAGCCGTAGCGTCCATCGAAGATTTTAAATCATCCCTCAGCCCGTTATAGAACAGATTTATAATCTGCCACTTTGGAAGCTCGTGATGAGGGCATCTCCACTGCATTTCCTTGTATCTTGTCCAAGCTTCGTGCAGGGACTCATGGCTGACTTGGGAGAAGGAGGAGATCTCACTCCTCAACTTCATAGTCTTCCCTGGAGGAAAGAACTTAGTCAAGAACGTATTTGAGAGCTTCTCCCAAGTGTTGAAGGTGTTCAGGTCCTTTCCCCTAAGCCACTGCTTGGCCTTATCCCGCAGAGAGAAGGGGAATAGCTTCAGATGGATTGCTTCAGCTGTGACACCATTTATCCAGAATGTGTCACACTTCTCTAGGAAAGAGTCCAGATGCTCGATAGGGCTCTCCATGGGTGTCCCAGAGAATTTATCCTGCTGGATCCATGTCACTAAGGACGGCTTAAGCTCGAAGCTCTGTGCCGTAATAGCAGGAGGTCGGATGGAGGAGGTGGACTCGATGGATGGCATTGAGTACTCCAGCAGGGACTTATGCCGTGGGGTATTCTCCCCCATGGCTTCAGACTCTTCTCTTCTTCTCTTCTCTACGGCCAGACACCTTAGGGTGGCGTTTATCTCAGGATCAACAGGAATCAAGTCGTCAAGACTCCTTGTGTTCATGCGCATTAAAAGCAACAAACACCCGTGAAGCAAAAGTGGGAAAGAAACAGATAAAAAATAGAAAATAAAAATAAGAAAATAAAAATGAAAAAGTAGAATGAGAAAATTATCGCGAGATAGAGATGTGAGCCAGACTCAAGGGTTCAAAAGATCCAAAAATAACAAGCACGTTGCCTCCCCGGCAACGGCGCCATAAAGCTTGACATCCCCACAAAGTTTGTGATCATGCAAGTGTGCAATGTGTGATTGGGGACGCGAGATTTAAATATTTATACCGCAAGCGCACGGTGTTGTAGTGTGGCTTGGGGGGTTGAACACAGGGAGGCGTGGTTGTGCTTGTGTCAGATGGGACCAAATTCACCCTATGGGTGAGCTAGCCCGAATCGATAGATGGTTGTCACAGAAAATGAATACGAAGGATAAACAATAAAAAGGGAAACCCAGGAATTCGGTTTCCTCCCTATCATGTGTTCTCGCTACTACGACCGGCGGATAGGATAACGATCGGAATTAGGGTTTAATGGTGAGACGTTGCCTCTAAGAGTGATACCAGTGTCCCATGGGCCCGATATTCCGATCGGTGCCCAGGATGATACGCCGGACTACCCGGGTTCGGTCAGTGGGCATTCCCATGTCCATTAACACTGACCGACTCTGGGAGCACTAGGCTCGCAATGATAACTTCCAACATCTCATCCTGTCATTCCCACGCACTAGGATTCGATGTCTACGCTAAGGGCGTGAGCTATGGCTAGGGAGTCAACCGCCAAGTTTATTCCACCTTGGCCCAACTGTCAAAGGCGGTCTTTTTCCCACCGATGACAATGAAACACCTCGCGTAACCAATAGATTCCTAATCCCCATCGATATCCTAGTCCTATGGACGCATTAGGGAGAACCCACGAAGGGGTTTCCACTAAAATCCTAGATTTGGGAACTACTCACACAGTTTAGCTAAAAAGCAATGTAAATGAAAATAGACCGTTGAAAACATAATCAGGCAATTGAAATGAAGTAGTAGCAATGCAATTAACACTATATTAAAGTTTCATAAAGATCGGAACACTTACAAATAACTAAAAAATTCCAGCCGTCACAATAGAGAAAAAAGACAGAAAAATACATAGCTCTCGTTTCTGAAAACCTAGGGCTTCTATATATAGAAAATGACTTCACCCGATCAGTTGAAGAATCAACCGATCGGGTGACCTGCTTCGTTCTTCGGCAGCAGTCTTCAGAACTTCACCCGGTCACGTGACACGGTCGGTTGGCGCAAGGGCTCGTCATTTGGATCTTGCGGTCATCGGATGAACCGTTATCAACCGATCGGTTGGAAACGTCGCCCAAAAGACAGAAACTTGCCACGTTTTGGCACGGTCAGCTGGCCGTCGGGTGAGCTCTCTGGGTCGTCTCTTGGAGGAATCGGCTACAGATGAACTAATCGGGTGAACATCACCCGATTGGTTGGAGTTCAGCTCCAAATTATCGAGAAGTCTGTTAGGCTGAACCGGTCGTCGAACCGGTCGGTTGATGCTTACATTGCTTGAGCTGCTGTCTGGGTCGTGCACGCGTGCATCACCCGATCGGTTGGCTATATCCAACCGATCAGGTGGGGGGCTGAAAGATAACAATCTTGGTCGTTTGAGCCCCTGGATCATGCGTGACTCCTCCCATTGCTCCGAGGACTTATGATATCTTCGTTATGTGTCCCCTACGCTGAGAAACTCCTGCAAACATGCAAAAACATGGAGAAGTGAAAGAAAACTAGAAAATACGAGAAAACGGATACGGGACGACAGAAAATAACGGAAAAACACAAAAGAAGACGTACGTGAATATATAAAATACACACACACATCAGAGACGGGGATCGGCTCGGAAGACGGTGCGGTACACCTTGCCTGTACCAAGGCAAGGTTCCGGGTATGTGAATTTAATTAGCTTTCCTTTAATTTAATAGCAGTAGTTTAGATCCTTCTTGGGGTGGTCAGATCCACCCCAAGTCGGCAAAGATCCTAGCTAGGGCTTCATTAAAATAGTTTAACGAATCAAAATTTTCCGCTACATTCGTTTCTCTCTGTAGTCCGTCCGACTTAGAACAGGTATAGATTTGTGCCCTGAGGGTCTATAAAACCCAACACATATAAATACGATTGATATGCTTACATGCTTCCCCATCAGTAGGATGCCTCAATTTTTCGTTATCTATGTGCACGGTTGCATGCCATCACATCTTTTTTGCCACTTCAACAAACATGAAAAACATCTGCAGCCTTGGAATAATTAAGAAATAACGGAGAACCTTCGTCGGAGTCTTCTTATTATTTTGGACTGTAGGACCATCCCTGTTTGACCATGTTCTTTGTTCTACTTGCCACCGTGGTACATGACACATTGGACATTCGTTTAGGTCTTTGTTGTCTTTGTAATATATAATGCAATCATTAAGGCATGTGTCAATTTTCTTGTGATCGAGCCCTAACATATTAACGATTTTGCTCGCTTCATAATGAGTCGTTGGAATGCTTTCCTTACCACCGGGAATTACCCTTCTCAACAAATTCAACAACATCTCAAAATGTGTAATCGTCATTCTGATAAGTGTTTGGATATGTAGAAGTCTAATCATGAATGATAGCCTCGTGAACTCAGCTCATCCTTCGTATAAATTCGACTTATTATCCTCCTTTAATTTCATCAAGCGATCAAAATCAATGGAGTGAAGATCATCATTTGAACGGTTTCCTCTCGAAGCACCAATATCTTCCAGCATTGTATCTACGTCATCTGCCCGTTGATCTCCATGTACAATATACTCTTCTGCCCGAAGCATCTCCTCGGTTACGGCACCTTCACCGTGGTAACTCCAAAATTTATTGTTGGGATTGAACCCTTAAGAAACCAAATGGACACAAATAATAGACTTATGAAGGGTCTCATTGTTCTGGCACCTCTTGCAAGGGCAAAAGATTTTACCACTTGACAAGCGTAGAGGATTGTCATCAGATTATGCTAAGAACGCATTTATCCCCTTTATGTATCGTCGGTTTCCAGTCATAGTTGGATCTGATAGTTCAAAAAATGACTTTTCAGGAACCACTCGCATCTGTAATTGACGAGGAAATATACATGTTTAGTTACTATCCCACGTTTACGTACTGTGAGTTTGTGTGGACTTTCTTTTCATTATCAGCTGTAAAGGGGAAGGCTTCTATCCCATTAGATATGCAACGCGTCACGTAATCTTGTGTCATATTTAATGCGTTAGTGTGTTCTTTTACCTACCCACTGTTCTTCGAGTACACTGTAACAGGAAGAAAATGTATTTGCAACTTCTTCCCGCATTTGTACGAAGAACACTGGGTATATGCTGCCAAAATTCTCACGAAATGAAAGAACACATAATCGCATAAAATATGCTACAAGATTACTATGCGATGCATTTGCATATCTAACTCGTCCACACTAGACAAATCCAATAAATATTTATATGTAAATTCCTAATCACATGCGACTACGAACCAGTTGTTTGATCTGAACACAAAGGTGTCGATACTATCAACTGATCCATGCACGCATATGATTCAAGAATACTACAAATAAGAATTATTGGACGAGAAAATCTGCTGCTTGACTTAATCTACGCGCGCGCGTGTGTGTGTGTGTGGTTTTTAGGGGGAAGGATGAGGGGGCTGTGCCATCCTCCTCCACGTGTATTCAAAATAACCTAATTTCATTTTAAACGTAACTCAAAACACAAAATATATATACACTATTGTACACAAAATAACTAAACAGTTCAAGCTAACAATAATTTAAATTACAAGTGTGTAATGGCCCTAGTGCCATATACGTAGGGCATGTCTATTTTTGTGTATTGTGTAGTGTAAAGTGTGTGTATACATGGGTAGTGATATGTATTGTGCATTGTGTATAGAGTATTACGTAGTGTGTAAAGTGATTGTACGATTAGAGTGCTATTTGACGGATTATGATTGTGCTTATGTATTAGTGTTGAGTTAGTGTGTTTATAAGACATGTAGTACTATATGATTGTGGATTATGATTGTATATGTACGGTAGTGCATTAGTTAATAATGGTGGTTTATATGGTAGGGTATTGTGTATTAGTAATAATGTGTTATTAGTAATAGTGTTAGTATTATTGTTATCAGTGTTCTTATTCTAATTAGTAATGTTGTTATTATTAAGTGGGTGATTAGTGCTAAAGGCATTGTTGTAACTACTTGATTGTGTATAGTATTATTGTACGATTATTATTGGTATTATGCCACGAGTAGTGATTATTGTTATTATTAATATTATTGTTCATTATTATTATGGCTCATATCATGTATGCTCCTTATTAGTAATGACATTATTTTATTTAAGGTGTAGTTTGTGTGTATAGTAGATGGGTATGTGTAGAATGGTGGGTATTTAGTAATTAAAGTGGTGGTAGGGGGGCTTAGTATGAAATGGGTTAGGGGTAGTGGCAGTTTTGTAATTTGGAGAGGGATGTGTGTAAAGAAAAGGTGTGTGCATAAAGGAATGGTAAACTTGTAAATATCCTAGAAGTTGGAGGGGTAGGTGATGAGGGTGTTTTAGTCATTCCATAGGTCTTATGGTAATCTTAGAGAAAATGTAGAAGAGAAGAGAAGGGAAAGAAAAAAGAAAAAAATCTAGAATCCCTTGTTTTTCTTCTCTTTTTCACTTGTCATTTTCGTTTTCCCCCTTCCCTTAGTCTTTCCCCCTAATTTCCAAGATGAAATACCTCCTTTTGCTCCTCCTTAGAGCCATGGTGCAACATAGTAACTAGTGGAAAAGATTTGGAACTAAAAAGAAGGGAAATCATGAAGAAAGGTGGTGTTTTTGGAGACTTGAATAAGTTTGTGTCTTGTTGAGTTTGGAGCTAGAGAAAGGAAGGATTCATGTAGGAAAGATGAACTCTTGGGGAAGCTTGATACCTAATTGAGGTAGGATTCCTACTCCTTCTCCTGTGTTGCTAGCTTGCATCTAATTAGAGGATAAGTTGTCAAGGAACAACACCCCAAAAATTTCTGCAGTTTTACTACTACTTTGAACAGGTATATCTAGTAATGTAGATTGAATAATATTTTGAAGAAAAAATATGTGTAAATGTTATCAAATTCTACCTAACTTTCATATATAATTCCATTTATAATTCGGCCAATACCTAGGGTTAATAGGGCTTGGACTGTGACATATCAGATTCTGCCATTGGATACCATTCACCATTTCCCCTCTAATTACTACTGTAGCTATGCAAATCATGAGTTGTATGACACTTTGGATATCTACACTTCCTAATCTACAATGTCTATATTGTGCTTTTAACCCAGATCTGATTGGACTTGTTAGTAATTAAGTGATATAGTTGAAGCAGATTTCAGCCTTTAAACAGAATTTCTATAACTTACCATTTTGGCCTCTATAAATTGCACACTCATAAGGACTTTCTGAAAATCGATATATGACTCCTAAAATTATGTATCTACAACTTTGTAGTTGGGAATTTCTTGATATTGTAACTAGTATTCCATGGTAACAGCATTTTTTGGTGATTGAATATGTTTTCCTGCACCTTGCTAGCATGTTATCGCCTTTGGTTCATTATGCCATGAGCATTTATATGATGTTGTGAGGTTGGAGCATGTAGGGCATGGTTTAATGTGATACACTGAGATATGAATGTGGCTATGATAATTGCATGGCACATGTGTGCATGATCCACATTGATATGAAAAAGAGAAGGAAAGAGGAGAGTAATTGGGATGAGATGAAAGCGTCATGTAATGCCCACTTACTTGTTATTCCCTTATGTTATTCATTGTTGTAGTTGTTACCTTTACTTTCTGCATGTGTGCTTGGTGTTACTTTATATGTAATGAATATTATGGAATTAAATCAATCCACTCAAAAGTGGTGAGCTGATAAATGGGGTTGGGGAAAAACTGGGTAATAGTAGGATATGTGAACTGGACTAGTTATGATAGTGTTATGTAACTTTCTCATTTTCGGATACTTTGTGGTAATTACCGTACCTTACTCAGTTTCAGGTACGATGTTTGTGATGTCGTGGAGTTTTCCTCACTCGCACTCCGATGCGGGGGAATGGGTGGAGTGAGAGGCCCAATTAAGAAAACAGTGCTCGTGTACCACTGGCAGGTGCTCCTAATCGCCCCACCTTGGGGTGGAGTACAGTCCCTCATATTCAACGACATACCCAGCTTTCCAAATGACATTTAAATAAATAAGTTATTTTCCTCTGTGTTGCACTTGTTGTATTGGTGTTACTTGTGGTAGTTACTCTCCCCTAGCTTGTGGTAGTTACTCTACATTGCCTGTACATAGCTCCCCTTGCTTGTATCTGTAGCATTTACACGTCTCATTGCCTACTTTTCTTGCTCTAGTTACTTTCTGGCTATTGATGCATTGGTTGTCATTTACTGTTGTAGCTCTTTTCCCTTGTGGGTTTTGTGGTTCCATTATGTTTCATTGTATCATTCGTATGTACATGCACTTAGTTTCATTAAGGAAGTGGCATTTGAGGTGGAGTTGGATATCCTACTGGAGTACGTGTTGACATGTTCCGTCTTCTTTTCAGGATTGGTGTTGGTTTAGAGCAGGTGGCAGATGGAGCTGTGGACGTGGGAGCTGGAGGTGTTGTTTTAGTTGTCGTTGGTGTGGTGAGGGGAGAGGAGAGTGATTTGTACTCTTGGGGTCTCTTTTTGGGCTTGAGATAGTTGTATAGTAGATGTGATGTATATAAAGATTGGTGATGTATATTGGATATGAGGATAGGTATAGAAGTCTGAGCTCTGGGTTGTTTTCTGTTTTGATGTGTTGCCTTTGTCTCTGTGTTGTTTTTGTTTGATTGGTTTGTTGGGAACATGTAACAGTCACTTCCGACCGTACGTATTTTAACATGTGTTGTTGTTTCGTGTGCGTCTTTTTGCATTTGAATTTTATTATTGTTCTCCGTAGCTCGAACATGCAACCAAACCCCGTTTCCACAATCCTCTCGGAGGTGCGAGCGCCCCGGTATTTTCCTTGTAATTTTTGGACGTCGAGGGACCAATCTGTCAAAACACATTATTAATTATTTAAAAAACCTTTTTATTAACTTTTTGAATTTCTAAAGACTCTGTCTGTACATTTCTTTTTATAAAACAAAAAAAAACAAAACTTAATACTATTAATACCTTAAGCCTAATCTAATGATCATTGCCAGGACTTTTTTTTATTAAGTATTTCAAATCGAATATTTTAAAGCAAAACCTATTTGATTTCACAACCAAACAAATCCCAGTTCAAAAAAAATCTTAATAGCCCTCTCCCACGTGCTAGTACAAACCCCACTACCTCACGAAATCAACCACCCTCCGAATCTCTCTCCACGCCAACCCTCTCTCCATCCCCCTCTATTAATAGCAACCTAAGCCTAGGGCTCTCAAAGAAAACGCATAGCAGCCGCCTTTAATTTTCCTTTCCAAAAAAAAACAACAAACCTGAAGCCATCTCTCTCACCTTCAACCTAACGAAGCCCAGGCGTCGTTTCCCTTCTCCCGTGTGCCTTCTCCATTTCATCCATCAGGCCGTGCGACCCGTTCGGCCTCCTCCTATCCCCGTCAGCCCCTGTGCATCTAGGAGTCCATGCACGCCGCAGATCTCGTGACGTCGTTGCCGTCGTCGTGCCGTTTAGTTGCGCTACTCGCAACCGAAGCGATCCCGACACCGTTCCCATTGCTGTGCCATCTTGCTGCGCTACCCGCAGCCGAGACGATCCCGAGACGGTCCTTACTGTGCTATCCACAGTCTAGGACACCGAGCATCGCCACCGTTCCAGATCCGACGCCGACATGTGCGCGTTCGTCGCACTAGATTGGTCTTTTCACTCGTAGCAACCCAAACCGTACGACATTGAAACCATAATTAAAAATCGTCAACTAACTCACTAAATTTACTTTTACACACCATTAAAATGTTGTACCATCTAGAATCGATGATCAGACTATTTTGACTGTACACATAGGATAGAATCGTCGAATAGGCTGACTTCCAACTTGACTGAAAACTGTTAGGATAGCCATGCCTAACTTAGAAACGTACCATAATAGGACCTTCTAAAACGCGACCTGACACCCGCCGTTGACTTATGAGAACGGACCCTGACCAACGCGCTGCCAGAGACGAGACGCTTCCGACGGACGTTCTACTTGCCACCGCAGGCAAGTGCCCCCACTTGCGTAGTTACGGCCATGTCTAGGCCACTCCTTTCTTAAAACTGTAAACTGTTGAACAAGAGAACCGGACGTGAAATGATGGCGTCCGGGACCCCCTCACGATAGCCTATACTTGACAACGAAGTCTAGGTATAAACTGCAAGCATGCTAGGAACTATTTGTGTGTGTGTGTGTGCGCGCGCGCGTGTGGACACCCTAGGACAACTATACTCATGTCATGCCATGTACAACATTCACGACTTGTCTTGCACAGCCTGCGGGCAATAAGTACAGTCTCCAAGACAGAGAGAGATCCTTGGTACAGATTCACCTACGGGAAGCCCGTCAAACACCGAGTGAGTGAGTGACCCTGCAGACCGTGGGGATAGAGGCACTCACCAAGCTAGAGTGACTGGTCATATACAGTGGTACAGATTCACCTACGGGAATCCCGTCACTCACCGAGTGAGTGAGTGACCCTGCAGACCGTGGGGATAGAGGCACTCACCGAGCTAGAGTGAGTGGTCCTATACAGTGGTACAGATTCACCTACAGGAAGCCTGTTACTCACCAAGTGAGTGAGTGACCCTGCAGACCGTGGGGATAGAGGCACTCACCGAACTAGAGTGAGTGGTCATATACAGTCTTGTCTTGAGTACTTGGGGTGGGGTAGGGTTGAGCGGCCACCAGGTTAAAGAGTTTGGCCACTTTCTAAGCTGAAGACGTGAACCCTCTTGGTGTCGAGTCTCTTGGTGTCGAGTCACTTGGTGTCACACAGTCTCGTATAGTCTTGTCTAGTATTGTCTTGGTAGCTTACGCTACGACTTTGCCTACAACGTTTACTTTCTGCACCGTCTTTACTTTTCCTTACTTATACATGTCATGCTGTTGCATCATCTCATTTTAAATCAACATTAAATTGTCATCTTTAAATTCCTTTACGCTTGTAGTAGAGTCTTCTAACCTTTACTTGTAGACTTTACCTGACGTACAGCTCCTTTTCTCTTGGGTGTTGTACGTCAGGTACCGAGACAGAGTACACAGACGAGTCAGCCTTACTTGAGGACTTGGAGCCGGAGGACGTTGACCCGGGGTACCTTCCAGACGAGGACCAGACTTAGAGGTCTTTCCCGTCGCTGTCTTACAGAGGTTACTACTTTCTACTTGGGTACGTAGCACCACTTTACTTTCTGTCTAGGTTGGGTGCTTCGCACCATTAGTTTCCCGGTCTGCAGTTGTAGCCATGCTTATGCTTCTTTTATTAGACTTGTTATATGCTAGATGTTATCTCGTTTTATAATGAATGCAATTTCCTTCGAGTACTCTTATCTTATTGTTATGAACTTTTATACGCAAGAACCTGAAATTTAATGGTATCTCTACAGACGCTTATTGGGTCTGAGCCTCACAGCTCCAGCCCATGTGGACCTTTGTCTCGTTCTCACACCTGTTTTGGGAAGCGGGGCATGATAGGTTTTAGTGGTGGCTCATGGAGGTCATGTTCAGAACAATAAAAGTACTCGCATTCATTTAAATATCCAGTTTAACATGTTCAAAGTCTAATAATCCCTGGTTAGATTAGTGACCCTAGTGTGACCTTAGTTATGATCTTTTTATCCTAGGCACCATCCTAGTGTCATCCTACCCAGCATTAACCTTGTTCGACTCCGGTGCATCTATGTGCATCATAACCCGGAGATTCGTAACAAAACACTTCATTCCCACCCATACACTTCCCAAGTGTTGGGACATCACTACGGAGAACTGAGTGGTGACGGTTAATTTGGGATGCCGATCGATTCCATTGGTGATCAGTGGGCATGAGCTGTATGCCGACTTCATCGTCCATGATCTACCACTTTTCGACGTTGTTCTTGGCATCGATTGGTTGGGAGATTTCCATGCTTCGATCGATTGCCGCAGCAAGAAAGTGGTGTTCAGGATTCCAGACCACCAGGAGTTCGAGTTTCACAGCAGAGAGCGATCGCTTGGGCCTGTTAGATTCCGGGCCAAGCCAAAGGAGTCGATCGTTGCCGCCATGTAGATGGAGACCAGTAGGCCAGTAGTCGTCAGAGACTTCAACGACATCTTCCCGGATGAAATTTCAGGTTTGCCCCCCAACAGAGCTTTGGAGTTCAGTATAGATCTGATGCCGGGAGCGTAACCTATTTCGAAGGCGCCGTATCGGATGGCTCCTGTAGAGCTTGAGGAGTTGCGGAAGCAGTTGGACGAGTTGCTGCAGAAGGGTTTCATACACCCTAGTGTGTCACCTTGGGGTGCACCGGTTCTGTTGGTGAAGAAGAAGGATGGATCCCACCGGATGTGTGTGGACTACAGAGGACTGAATATAGTGACTGTGAAGAACAAGTATCTGCTGCCTCAGATTGATGATATTTTCGACCGGCTTGGAGGTTCGAGGGTTTTCTCGAAATTGGATATGATGAGCAGGTACCATCAGCTGAAGGTGAAGAAGGACGATATTCCGAAGACGGCCTTCAAAACAAAGTACGGACACTATGAGTTCGTAATCATGTCGTTTGGTGTGACCAACACTCCAGCAGTATTTATAAACCTGATGAATTTGATTTCCTACGACTCCCTGGATAAGTTTGTCGTCATCTTCATCGACAACATACTTATTTACTCGAAGTCTGAAGAGGAGCATATCCGTCATTTGAGGACAGTGTTGGAGACACTGAGACGTCATAAGCAGTATACCAAGTATAGTAAGTGCGAGTTATGGTTGGACAGAGTCGCATTCCTGGGACATGTGGTGTCTGGTGATGGCATATCTGTAGATCTGGAGAAAATCAAAGCAGTCAGAGAGTGGCCGACGCCGCAGTCAGCATCAGATATCAGGAGCTTTCTTGGATTAGCTGGCTACTACCGTCGGTTCATCAAGGATTTTTCGAGGATTGAGAAACCGATGACGAAGCGGGTGAGGAAGGATATAGAGTTCTGTTGGACAGAGATTGTGAGAAGGCCTTCAGTATTTTGAAGGAGCGATTGATCACAGCACCGGTATTGGCTGTACCGGATCGGAGCAGAGGTTTTAAGATTTAATGTGATGCATCTGGCAAGGGTCTCGGATGCATTCTACATCAGCATGGTCACGTGGTCGCGTACGCTTCTCGGCAGTTGAGGAATCATGAGAAGAACTACCCGACACACGATCTGGAGTTATCAGCAGTGATGTTTGCGTTGAAGATCTGGAGACACTTCCTGCTGAGTGAGAGCGTGGAAATTTTCATCGATCACAAAAGCTTGAAGTATATTTTCACGCAGAAGGAGCTCAACATGCGTCAGAGGCGATGGTTGAAGCTGATCGCAGACTATGAGGTAGATCTGTAGTATCACCTGGGGAAGGTGAATGTAGTGCCAAATGCTTTGAGCAGACTCCCCACGGTGATGATGCATACTACCGACTGGAGGATACAACAGGAGCTGAGAGGGATGGACATTGAGGTTGTCCTACCAGGAGTGATCGTTTCGTTGATGAACTTGCAGATTCAGTCAACGATCATGGATCGTATCAAGGCAGCTCAGGCAAGAGACCTGAAGTTACAGAGGATCAGAAGACAGGTATAAGCTGGACTTCGGACAGAGTTTATTATTCATGAGGATGGTTCGCTGAGGTACGGCAGTAGACTCTGCATACATGCATGTGACATTAGAGAGGAGCTGTTGAGTGAGGCTCATAACTCGCCTTATTCCATACATCCCGGAGGCATGAAGATGTACAAGGACCTCCGTCTGAATTATTGGTGGATTGGCATAAAGAGGAGTGTGGCACGGAGTGTTGCCAAGTGTTTGGTATGCCAGCAGGTGAAAGCAGAGCACCATCGGACAGCAGGATTATTACAACCGCTTCCTATTCCGGAGTGGAAGTGGCAAAACATCACGATAGATTTCGTGACAGGCCTACCTCGGAACCCGAAGCAGAATGGCACAGTCTGGGTGATCGTTGATCGATTGACCAAGTCTGCACATTTCTTACCTTTCTGAGTGAGACAGTCCACAGAAGTCTTATCGAGGAAGTATCTAGAGGTAAATATTATTTTACTTCTCTATTATAGTTCCTCTTTGAGTTTAATTCTTGATGTATACCATGTGCGTTCAGGAGATTATGCGCTTACATGGAGTTTCAGTGAGCATCATATCTGACAGAGACTCAAGATTTACATCTCAGTTCTGGAAGAGTCTGCCGGAGAATCTTGGTACGAGTCTGCGTTTCAGAACGGCATACCATCCACAGACCGATGGCCAGTCAAAGAGGAATATTTAGATTCTGGAGGATATGCTGAGGGCTTGTACACTCAATCTGAAGGGTTCGTGGGAAGATCATCTCCATCTAATGGAATTTTCATACAACAACAGCTACCAGGCGAGCATTGGCATGGCACCGTTTGCTGCCCTATATGGAAGGAAATGTCGATCGCCTCTGAGCTGGGATGACATCGGAGACCGAGAGCTGTTGGGTCTGGAGATGATCGTAGAAGCTGTGGATGTCGTGAGAGACATCAGGGATAAGCTCCAGATTGCGCAAGATCGTTACAAGCATTAGGCAGACACCAAGAGAAGACCTTTGCAGTTTCAGCCAGGAGATCATGTCTTCTTGAAGATTTCTCCGAACCGCGGAGTCATTCGTTTCGGGAAGAAGGGAAAGCTGAGTCCGAAGTTTATTGGACCGTTTGATGTGCTGGAGCATGCAGGATGAGTGGCTTATCGCCTTGCTCTGCCACCATCTTTGGAGGGAGTTCATGACGTGTTCCATGTATCTCAGCTACGTCGATACGTCAGTGACCCATCGCACGCTGTGGATTTTTCAGAGAACACGGTCTGACCTGACCTGACTTATGAGCAGCTGCCAGTGCAGATGTTAGACTGTCGACAGAAGCAGTTGAGGAACAAGGTAGTCGACTTGGTGAGAGTGATGTGGCGTCACGGATCACCTATAGAGTCCACTTGGGAGCGAGAAGATGAGATGAGAGAGCGCTACCTGCTTTTGTTTCCTGATCAGTAGGTGTTAGAAATTCCGAGGGCGGAATTTTCTGTAAGGTGGGTAGGATGTAACGGTCACTTCCAACCGTACGTATTTTAACATGTGTTGTTGTTTTGTGTGCGTCTTTTCGCATTTGAATTTTATTGTTGTTCTCCGTAGCTCGATCACGCGACCGAACCCCGTTTCCACAATCCTCTCGGAGGCGCGAGGGCCCCGGTATTTTCCTTGAAATTTTTGGACGTCGAGGGACCAATCTGTCAAAGCACATTATTAATTATTAAAAAACCTTTTAATTAATCTTTTGAATTTCTAAAGACTTTGTCGGTACGTTTATTTTTATAAAACAAAACTTAATACTATTAATACCTTAAGCCTAATCTACTGATCATTGCTAGCACTTTTTTTTGTTAAGGATTTCAAATCAAATATTTTAAGGGTAAATGACATTAAAATACCCTAACGTTTGGGCCATTTTCACTTATATACCCTATCGTTCATTTTGGTAAACTTTGATACCCAAATCTAAATTTGATGTAGGATTGGAGGAGGAAATATTGTCTTAAGAGGATGCTGAAAACACTGTGCATCCCAGACATAGGAAGACTGATGGAATGCATGTATTTGGAGGCCTCTTCAGACAATATTTCATCCTCCAATCCTACATCAAATTTAGATTTGGGTATCAAAGTTTACCAAAATGAACGATATGGTATATAAGTGAAAATGGCCCAAACGTTAGGGTATTTTAATGTCATTTACCCATCTTTTAAAGCAAAACCTATTTGATTTCACAACCAAACAAATCCCAGTTCAAAAAAAAATCTTAACAGCCCTCTCCCACGTGCTAGTACAAACCCCACTACCTCACGAAATCAACCACCCTCCGAATCTCTATCCACCCCAACCCTCTCTCTATCCCCCTCTATTAATAGCAACCTAAGCCTAGGGCTCTCAAAGAAAACGCATATCAGCAGCCTTTTATTTTCCTATCCAAAAAAAAACAAACCCGAAGCCATCTCTCTCACCTGCAACCTAACGAAGCCCATGCGCAAACGAAGCCCATGAGCAGTTTCCCTTCTCCAGTGCACCTTCTCCCTTTCATCCCTCAGGCAGCGCGACCCCTTTGGGCTCCTCCTATCCCCGTCAGCCCCCGTGCGTCTAGGAGTCCACGCATGCCGCAGATCACGCGACGTCGTTGCCGTCGCCGTGTCGTTTCGTTGCGCTACTCGCAACTGACGCGATCCCGACACCGTTCCCGTTACCGTGCCATCTTGCTGTGTTACCCGCAGCCAAGACGATCCTGAGACGGTCCTTACTGCGCTACCCATAGTCTAGGACACCGAGCACCGCCACCGTTCCAGATCCGATGCCGACACGTGCGTGTTCGTCGCACTAGGTTGGTCTTTTCACTCGTAGCAACCCAAACTGTACGACATTGAAACCATAATTAAAAATCGTAAACTAACTCACTAAATTTACTTTTACGTACCTATAAACTGTTGTAACATCTAGAATAGACGATCAGACTATTTTGACTGTGCACATAGGATAGAATCGTCGAATAGGCTGACTTCCAACTTGACTAAAATTGTTAGGATAGCCACGCCTAACTTAGAAACGTACCATAATATGACCTTCTAAAATGCGACCTGACACCCGCCGTTGACTTGTGACAGCAGACCCTGACCAACGTGCTTCCAGAGACGAGACACTTCCGACGGACGTTCTACTTGCCACCGCAGGCAAGTGCCCCCACTTGCGTAGTTACGGCCATGTCTAGGCCACTCCTTTCTTAAAACTGTAAACTGTTGAACAAGAGAACCGGACGTGAAATGATAGCGTCCGGGACCCCCTCACGATAGTCTAGACTTGACAACGAAGTCTAGGTATAAACTGCAAGCATGCTAGGAACTATCTGTGTGTGTGTGTGCGCGCGCGTGTGTGTGGACACCCTAGGACAACTATACTCATGTCATGCCATGTTCAACATTCACGACTTGTCTTGCACAGCCTGCGGGCAATAAGGACACTCTCCAAGACAGCGAGAGTGATCCTTGATACAGATTCACCTACGGGAAGTCCGTCACTCACCGAGTGAGTGAGTGACCTTGCAGACTGTGGGGATAGAGGCACTCACCGAGCTAGAGTGAGTGGTCCTATACAGTGGTACAGATTCACCTACGGGAAGCCCGTCACTCACTGAGTGAGTAAGTTACCCTGTAGACCGTGGGGATAGAGGTACTCACTGAGCTAAAGTGAGTGGTCCTATACAGTGGTACAGATTCACCTATATGAAGCCCATCACTCACCGAGTGAGTGAGTGACCCAGCAGACCGTGGGGATAGAGGCACTCACCGAGCTAGAGTGAGTGGTCCTATACAATGGTACAGATTCACCTACAGGAAGCCCGTCACTCACCGAGTGAGTGAGTGACCCTGCAGACCATGGGGATAGAGGCATTCACCGAGCTAGAGTGAGTGGTCCTATACAGTCTTGTCTTGAGTACTTGGGGTGGGGTAGGGTTGAGCGGCCACCAGGTTAGAGAGTTTGGCCACTTTCTAAGCTGAAGGCATGAACCCTCTTGGTGTCGAGTCGCTTAGTGTCGAGTCGCTTGGTGTCACACAGTCTCGTCTAGTCTTGTCTTGGTAGCTTACGCTACGAATTTGGCTGCCACGTTTACTTTCTGCACCGTCTTTACTTTTTCTTACTTATACATGTCATGCTGTTGCATCATCTCATTTTAAATCAACATTAAAATGTCATCTTTAAATTCCTTTACGCTTGCAGTAGAGTCTTCTAACCTTTCCTTTTAGACTTTACCTGACGTACAGCTCCTTTTCTCTTGGGTGTTGTACGTCAGGTATCGAGACAGAGTACACAGACGAGCCGGCCTTACTTGAGGACTTGGAGCCGGAGGACGTTGACCCGGGGTACTTTCCAGACGAGGACCAGACTTAGAGGTCTTTCCTGTCGCTGTCTTACAGAGGTTACTACTTTATACTTGGGTGCGTAGCACCACTTTACTTTCTGTCTAGGTTGGGTGCTTCGCACCATTAGTTTCCCTTTCTGCAGTTGTAGCCATGCTTATGCTTCTTTTATTAGACTTGTTATATGCTGGATGTTATCTCTTTTTATAATGAATGCAATTTCCTTCGAGTACTCTTATCTTATTGTTATGAACTTTTATATGCAAGAACCTGAAATTTAATGGTATCTCTACAGACGCTTATTGGGTCTGAGCCTCACAGCTCCGGCCCATACGGACTTTCGTCTCATCCTCGCACCCGTTTTAGGAAGTGGGGCGTGATAGAACATTACATGTACTATCCCAGCAGTGCGCAGTGGACCTGCTGACTCAATTGAATTTCTTTTCTTTTCCTCCTTCGTAACACTCGCTACGCTGGGAGAATCTGGGACTGATTCATACTTCCCGGATATCCTGGGGAGCGGGGTGTTACAAAGTATCTATACATTGACTCGGCGAGGCAAAAAAGAAGAAATACCAAATTAGCCCTTCGGAGCGCCGAATCCTGCGAGATTTGTGTGAAAAAGAGAAACACATATAATTTATTAAAAAATCAATATTATGGAGGGGACTGGAAGGGGATGGGATGCGATTGGGGGTGTTTCTGTGTGAAGTAGTGGGGGATGTGATTCGGCACTGAAGGAGCATTGGTCGAACAGACAAGTTATCTTGTGCAGAGTTTGTTGGGATATTGAGACTCACACCAGTGTATTTTAATGATGTGCACAAGTGATATGTGGACTAATGATTTTATGTCAGGTGTATAAAGTCATTGTGAAGCAAATTGAAAGATATCGAGCCACAACGATCAAGAGAGCGACCAACTGAAGTATTGTAACAACCCTCGTGTGTAAATACTAAGTAGACATTACGTTAGCCCTAGTCTCTTTGTATATGTGCATGGCAGTCCACTGGAATGGAGATATTTGTATTCATACCCCCTCAACTTTGCATTTATACCCAAAAATTGGTTATATTTCCATAATGGGCAACAAATGAGGGTGAAACACCTACAAATTTTAATGCACATATTTTTTCTTCAATTAAGTGAAAATTCATGCATTAGCCCCATGTTTTGGCAATGTTTGCATTAATGTCCAACTAGTTTTACATTTATACCCAAATGTGGGTATCCTTGCAAAATTGGGCTTAAGGTAAACTTTAGCAAATTAAGGGACTTTTGTGCAAAAGGGAAGTGAGAGGACTTGCCACTGGTGGAAAAAGGGTCTACAGCCACAGATATTTGGCCACGGACAATTCTGTGGCTGATATTAGGATATCAGCCACAGATTTTTCCGTGGCCAAATATCCGTGGCTGAATAAAATATTGGCCCACGGAATATTGCCCACGGACTTTTCCATGGGCGTTAGTGGACCTTCAGCCACAGAATTGTTCGTCGCCGATAATTATCAGCCATGGAAAAGTGGTGAGGAAATTTGTTGTGGCTGTTACGTTTTAGCCAGTGATATTTCTGTGGTCAATAATAGTAACGACCACGGATATATCCGTGGCTAAAGGTCCGTTGCCAATAAAAAAATTTAGCCAAATTGGGGGAGCCCGTGCCACCCAATTAGGGCAAGATTTCACTTTTCATCCCCGAGGGGGAGAGAGAGTGTGTGTGTGAGTGAGAGGGAGGATGACGATGATGAATGAGACAGCCAGAGCCGATGCCAACGCCGACGAAAACAGTCGCCGTGCAAGGTACGCTAATTTCACATTAATTTTTCTATTATTAGCCAGAATGGGCGGCAGGGGCGTCGGAGGGGGCGTCGACCCCCGCCGTTGTCCCAGCTCCCCTCGCCTCCTTCAGAACTGAAGGAGGAGAGCGAGAGCTGTGGCGACGGTGGTTGTCGATGCCCCCTTCGACCTACCTCTCTCCTACTACCCCAATCCCGGACCCCAACCCCCCCACCGACCCATCCCTTACCGACGAACCCCCCCCCCCCCCCCCCCCGCTCGAGAAACGTGTTAATTGTTAGGGTTAGGGTTTGCGTTAGGGTTAAGGTTAGGGTTACGGTTAGGGGCTGGGTTTGGGGTTGGGTTTGGATTGGGGATGGGGTTCAGGATGGGGATGGGGATGGGGATGGGGTTAGGGCTTTGGTTACGTTAGGGTTGTGGTTGAGTCAATGGAAGGGGTTGGGGCTAGGGTTAGGGTATGGAAAGGGGTTCAGTTTAGGGTGAGGGTTTAATGTAGGGGTTTGGTTTAGGCGTTGGGGTAGGGTAGGGTTTAAAAATATGGTTTTGGGTTAGGGTTCGGTTAGTGTTAGTGTTGAAGTCAGGGCTAGGATTAGGGTTGAGGATAGGGTTGAGGTTAGGGTAAAGGGTTAGGTGTCAGATTGAGGTTGGGGGAAGGTTTCGGGTTATGGTTAGGGTTAGGGTTATGGTTATGGTTAGGGAATGGTTGGGGTTCATTTAGGGTTAGGGTTGGGTTTGGGTTTGGGTCTAGGGTATAAGTAGGGGTGGCAAACGGGTCGGGCGGGTTCGGGTTCGGGTCGGGTCAGGTTTGACCTGACCCGATTAGGGGTAAACCGACCCAGATTGAATCAGGGTCGGGTTCGAGTGCCCCGAAAAATTTCCGGGTCGGGTTCGGGTTAACCCGTCGGTTTAAGATTTGACTTATACACAACTGCTCATTTTTCGATATTCAGCTATTTATTAAGAGCCACCGACAATTTATTAAGTGTTGCATAATTTCCAGCAGCTCGTCGCTTAAACCGTACTGATGACATTAATGAAGTATAATTAACGTTACCATTTTATTAACGAAAGTAATAAAATTAACTAAAAAGTTGTATGTAAAGGGAATTGAATACAAGACCTCTTAAAGAAGAGGACAAAAATTCAATCGTATAAGCACAACTTCCCAATGCAACTGTGTATTGAAGTTATTATATAAATTTTTATATAGAGAGAGAAAGTAAACCATGTCGAATTCGGGTCATTCGGGTTGACATCCCAAACCCATACCCGACCCGAATTTTATCCAGGTCGGGTCGGGTCAACCCGGATCATACTTGACCCGGATTGGCCCCTACCCCGATTAAGGATGCTGGGTTCGGGTCGGGTCGGGTCGGACTCATTTTGCCACCCCTAGGTATAGGTTGGTGCAAGGGTTAGGGGAGGGGTAGGGGTAGGGGTGAGGGTCAGGGTGAGGGTGAGGGTGTACCATGGGACTTGCATCACGATGCAATTTCAATATCCATCACTATATGAGATTAATTTGGTAAAATCTGAATTGCAAAAGGAGAATACTCGTAAGAGGACCGTGGCTTGGACTTAGTCAAATCAACTCCGATACTACACTCTTGGTATACTCGTTAGACGACTGTGTCATAAAATTTATTTCAGTTATACTGTCGATATCAAGGGAAAAATAGAATTTATTTTAATTTTAGATTAATGAGAACCTAGCCATATTAAAACATACAGTCTTGGTATAAAATTTATTTTAGTTATATTGTCGATATCAAAGGAAAAATAGAATATATATTAATTTTATATTAATGAGAACCTAGCCATGTTAAAACATACACTCTTGGTATAAAATATATTTTAGTTATATTGTCGATATCAAGGAAAAAAATAGATTTTATTTTAATTTTAGATTAATAATAACCTAGCCATGTTAAAACATACACTCTTGGTGTCACAATGATAGCCGCATACTTTTATGAAAGAGTCGACTACCATTTAAAGGTTATCAAAATAGTTAATTTAGAAATATATAAATGGTTGATAAACAATTACATGTAAATTTCATCATCAATTACAGATGCCGGAGGTTCCTGACAAGTCGTTTATGGAAATATCGGATCTAAACATGACTGGAAACCAAAGATACTTAGAGGGGATAGATGTGTTCTTAGCGTACGCTGATGCTAACCCTCTAAGCATGTCCGTGGAAAAATCTGTTGCCCTCGCAAGAGGTGCCAGAACAATGAGATCCTTCAGAAGTACATTGTACGTATCCATTTGGTGTCTCAAGGGTTCGACCCCAATTAAAAATTTTGGAATAACCACGGAGAAGGTGTCATAACAGAGGAGATACTTAGGGCAGAAGAGCGTATTGTGCATGGAGATCAAAGGGCAGATGACATAGATACAATGCTGGAAGATATTGGTGCTCCTAGCGGAAACATGTTAGATGATTATCTTCACACCATTAACTATGATCGATTGATGAAATTAGTGGAGGATAATGAGTCTGATTTATACAAAGGATGCACGGAGTTCACGAGGCTATCATTCATGATTAGACTGCTGCATATTCAAATACTAAACGGAATGGCGATTACACATTTTGAGATGTGGTTAGATTTGTTGAGAAGGGTAGTTCCCGGTGGGAAGGACAGCATTCCAACTACTCATAATGAAGCGAGCAAAATCGTTAATACGTTAGGGCTCGATTACAAGAAAATTGATGCATGCCCTAACGATTGCATTCTACTACAAAGACAACAAGGACCTACACGAATGTCCAACGTGGCATGTTCCCAGGTGGCAAGTTGAACAAAGAACATGTGTGACGAGGGATGGTCCTACAGTCCAAAAGAAGAAGCAGACTCCGGTGAAGGTTCTCCGATATTTCCCAATTATACCAAGGCTGCAGAGGTTTTTCATGTCTGCTAAATTGGCAGAAAAAATGCGATGGCACGCCACCGATCGCATATAGGACGGAAAATTGAGGCATCCTACTGATGTGGAAGCATGGAAGCATATCGACCGTATTGCAAGGGAGACGAGGAATCTTAGGCTTGGTCTCACAAGCTATGGGTTTAATCTGTTTGGAGTGATGAGCTCTGGTTGGTCCGCTTGGCCCGTGTTGCTGACCCCGTATAACCTCCCGCCTCATATGTGCATGAAGCAACCATACTTGATACTATCACTATTGATTCCTGGGAAATACTCGCTTGGAAATGATATCGATGTTTTCATGCAGCCCTTAATTGATGATCTGAAGCTTTTATGGGAACAAGGTGTGGGCACTTTCGACGCCGTGACAAAGCAAAGTTTCTGCAGGCGTGCTATTGTTTTATGGACGATAAACGACTTTTCGGCGTATGCTAATCTATCTGGTTGGTCGACGAAAGGTAGGATGGCTTGCCCGATTTGCATGACAGGTTATGAGGGCACATTCCTGAAATATAACCGTAAGTTTTACTTTTGGCAGAACAGAAGATGGTTGCATGCGGTTCATAGTTATAAGAGACAGGGACAGTTGTTCGACGGCAAAACCGAACGCCAAGAAGCCTAGAGCAACTAACCGGAGAGGACATACTTGATGCACTTCACCCTTTGCGGAGAGTAAAGTTTGGAATGAACAGATATAGCAAAGAGCACCATCTTGGTGTTAGAAGGCGGATTGCAAAGGGAAAAGGAAATAGCAAGGGCAAGGGCAAGGGCAAGGGCAAAACTAAAAGAAGAATGCCTCGAGTGTCGCGCACAGATTCTAACACAGCAGATGTTCGAATACTACCAAGTGGTTGGTCAAAGTTTAGTATTTTCATCCAATTGCCATATTGGAGGAATTTGAAAATACGTCACAACCTGGACGTCAAGCACATCGAAAAGAACATATGTGAAAATCTGTTGTATATCTTGATGCAAGACACCAACAAGTCAAAAGATGGAGTAAAGGCTCGGCTTAACTTAAAAGAATTGAATATAAGTCCTGAACTGCAGGCTGTACAAAAGTAAAATTACAAGTACGACCTGCCAGCTTCTTGGGTCACCATGTCAAGAGATGAAATTCATAATCTGTGTGTGTTTCTCAAGTCATTGAACACACCAGATGGATATGCTTCGAATATATTAAGATATGTGCACATAGACCAGACGAAGATATTTGGATTGAAGACACATGATTATCATATCTTACTAGATCAGTTGCTTCTGGTTGCTTTACGTCATGTCGATAAGAAGCTTGCAAAAGTCCTGATACAGTTCCGTGGGTTCTTCAGGCAGGTATGCTCGAAGGTGATAGACGTTGGTGAGTTTGAAGATTTAGAAGCGATGGTTATCCTTGCACTGTGTAATATGGAAAAAATTTGCCCCCCTTCATTCTTTACAATCATGGTTCATCTTACTGTGCACCTGGCACAGGAGGCCTGCAATGCAGGGTCGGTACAATATCGGTGGATGTACCCCGTTGAAAGGTGAACGTCGTGCCATATATTATTCTATTTTGATATGAACAAAATTAAATGTGAATTTGAATCTTTTTATGGTTTTTGAACCGCATGTATCTAGGGTTCATGAAGCAACTTGTGCATAATCGTGCACGGCCAGAAGAGTCAATATCCAAGAATTATACATCAAACGAGGCCTTGATGTTCATATCTCGTTATTTGCAGGTGTAGACACAAGGGTAAATCGTCTGGCAAGAGTTACTGATGGAGTATTCTATAATGATTATAGAGAGGACACACGCTTTAGTAAAATTGAGCTTGAACAAGCACATTCGTATGTTCTAAATAATCTACGCATATTTGACTCCTATCGGATGTAATAAAGCTGAGTTATTCGCTTTTGTAAGTGGTGTAATTCCCAAGTTTTAATAGTTTTCTTTACTTGTCCCTCAGTCTTCATATAGAAGTACTCCAAGCCAAATTGCGAGCAAAAACTCTTAACCAAAAGGTTGCAGATGCACACTCTAAAGAATTTACATCATGGCTGGAACTGATGGTATGCACGTCGATTTCTCACGATAGTTACACACCTATCACAAAATCAATTTCGATAACTTGCGTATATGAGTGTGATTCTTATTTATCTTAAATATGGCATAGCAATGTGTTCGCGGTACACGACGATCCGAGGATATCCAAAAAATATGCCAGATGTCCTGACAGCACAGTACATGGATATGGAGGTTATTCTATCAATGGTTACAGATTTAATACAATTGAAGTCGAGAATGACAGATGCACCCAAAAAAGTGGAATCTTCTCATCCTTTACGCAGTTGTCATATGCACAATCCAGAGATCAACAACCAAAAGAAGGTAAAATATTCTATTATGGCCAGGTTGTAGATGTGGTTGAGTTATTTTATGGCTTTCGGAAGGAAGTGAGCCATGTTATGTTTAAGATGTGGTGGTGTAGGCAAGGAAAGAAGAAGGACGACTTGGGCTTCACGGTCATTAATCTGAAGGAGGAAATCTATCCAGATGAGAAGTTCATGTTTGCCTCGCAAGCAAAAAAATGCTTTTATGCTAAAGATATAATGGTAGACAATGATTGGGTGGTTCTTAGAAATCCACCTAGAGCATATGCACCGGATGAAATAGGTGCTGAAGAGGGCAGTGAAGATGACGAAGATGTTGTAATCGTAGCAGATGATGTCGTGGACGATTTTTCAATCGAGACAAATAATGAAACGACTGATGACATAACACCGTTTCGTGTTGATATACCCGATTTGGCGATCACATGCACGGGTATTGTAGCAGCGGAGTGCACAAGACGAATGAATACAATAAACAAAGTCATTTCATCTACCGTTCGGACTAGGTCACAAAGGGCGTCAACATCAACATCAAATTATTGAACTTTTTTCAGTAATAAGCTTAAAAAATATGTAAATGTATAAAGATGTTCATTAGGATGATTTTGCTTGAAATCAATAAAGAATGTGAATTACTTCATGTTTTACATCACATTTATTTCATATAAATTACGCAAATATTTACAGCACGTAAGCATCATTTTTATTAATAAATATTATGAAGTGCAGATGACAAGAGTTTGGAACACGATTTTTACACCTAGAACGGGGACATCCCAGACCTCCTTGTCATCTGGGCTAAGTACACATATTTTGTGGTTTAAGTACGGTTGTATAACGTGCATAATTTAATTTGTTGGGAAACTAAATGGTAAAATGCTTCATACATTTTCAGGCAGTGCAGGTCATGGCTCCCCTTCGACACATACCACCACGCCCTCTGGGTCAGGTACGCATATGTTGTAGTACCGATGTATAATGTGCACAATTTAAATTTTTGTAAAACTAACTGGTAAAATGCTTCATACATTTTCAGGTGGTTTAGGACATGGCTCACCGGTGGCACATACCCCCCCCCCCCCCCCCCCCCGCCATCTGGGATAGGTACGCTTATTGTAGTTTTAGTATGTGTCTAAATATGGACCTTTTAAGTTTTTGTATAATTAATTGCATAACATTCTTTATATACTTTCAGGCACTGCAGGACAAATACCCTCTTTTCCCCATACCCCACTGCCGACATGTACATGTACGCATATTTTTATTTTAGATGTTTAGTCCAGATTGTTAAACTAATTGAATTTGCAATTGTCTTATTGTGTATGGATGCAGGTGGGCTAGAGGATATACATATTGAGACTCATGACACGGCCGGGTCATATGCCGCCTCCACTTCTCAGACTGCCCCTTCACATGTCGAACCAGAGCCGGTGGTGTTCATTCCATATGACCTGGAGATAGAGTGTTCTGCCTTACTGACGGCCTGTAGGCACGAAGAGGCAAATAGGAGGCAGCCGTGATAAACACGCAACAGCTTGTGATCGCATAGTTGACTGACAGAGTTGCACCGAGGATGATGGAGGCCAAAGCTGAGTGCTTTAGACGACAGGGTACGTATAATGTAATCATATTTATTGTAATCTTATACATTCATTAAGTATGTTTGGTTTTTTGCAAGCACAAACCCTCTGTCGAAGGAAGGACAAGGCGGGACAAAAATTTCGACCTTGATACCTAGAAACTGGTAGTGGGTCGTTATACAGTGGAGCCAACAAGCTCACATTGACCAGTGGGCGATAAAGTTTAATTATTTCCTTGATGCCTAGTCTAAAAGGTTGGACTTATTCAACCTCTGCCTGACGTGGAAGGATCTGCGGCACGAGTCCTTGGTCACCTGTTGGCGGTAGATCAATGTAAGTTGGCTACCTTTTAATTTAAGGTTCTTAATAGGTAATTACTGTTATAATGTGTTTGTTATCTAGCATAGCGGCATTACGTCCTGGAATGCAACCCTGATGCCTGGGGGCTACTGCATGGATAAGATTCAGTATGGACTTGTCCAGTTGGGGAAGGAATTGAAAAAGAAGTACTGGAAACGGTTCCCTGAGGCCTGAGAGCGGTACTGGCGCCTGGACAACCGTGCTGACCCGGTGCAGTTCTTTGGTTATGGTTTCCAGTGGGAGTCTGCTATGGTTCATATTTTTTAAACACATATTCTATATATGTTTTTTTCTGAAATACTGTAAAAATATATAGAAAATTTCGGAAATGGTCGCCGCCAACCGTAGTGCGCCTCGAGGCTATGAGCATCATGGCGGCTCGAAAAGCTTCAGCCAGATTGGGTACGAGTTGGCACGTAAGGTTAAAATGTTGTAATTAATTTTTGTAACAAATATTTTTTCTGAAAGAGTGTCTAAATTTTTTATTATTGATTTTAGGGCCACCCGAGCATCGAGTCTTTGGTGGAGCATACACTTACTAAGGCCCACCCAAAGTACAACGATCCCGAGAAGTTGGCAAAGAATCATGCGTTGGCGGTTAGTAAAAGATTAAGTTTACATTATTATGCACTTTTATTGCTTGGAGTATATAAATCTTTTTCTCTTTTATTCAGGAGGTCGTCAACAATACTGCCGCGGTGTTGAGGGCACAGTTCTAGGCAGGCTCGAGTTCCACGGGGCCTCTCACTAGGGTTGATGAGGACGTGATCATTGCGGATACACTGGGAGGGAGGAGGAAGAACCGGTACCGGATGCGAGGCATACAGAAGTGCGACTACGACGAGGACTTGGCCGGTTCTTCTTCACAGCATGAGAGTGTCACACAGCCTCCCCAGTCCACCGAGTTGTAGGGCATGGCTCAGGTTCAGGCAACCTTGACACAGGTCGTAAAGGATATGAGGAATCTGAAGGAGGAGAGTGTATTTTTTCGGTCCTGGGTGGGCCTTAATCCAGCAAAGTTGGAGGTTATTAGGCGCATGAGAGCAGCACATGTAATAATTTCCTGTAACAATTCCTTTTATTATATTTGATATGTGATGATGTGTATGCGTCTGTCTTAGTCATTAGGTTTATGATTCATAACATATTGCACCTATTAATGGCTGCAGATGCCTCCTCGGCAAGGAAATCCCTTTCTACCAAAGTTGATACGGTTTTGTCCTTCCCGTATGTATAATCGGCGATATCGTTATGTTAATCAAGATAGTTCCATGACGTCGTTCTACAGGAAGGCCGAGGTAGCAAGTGTTGACGTGTTGATGGGCTAGAACCTTAGTCACGATACCGGATGCGAAGAAGCAAGACCCGAGACTACAAACGTTTCACCTGGTTCTTCCTTGGGCTACATCTGACATGAAACCCCATAACGCACTCATTCTTGTGCCGGCATATTATCCATGGATTACTCTAACCTTAACCCTAAGGCACCACCTTCGTCATCTGAGGGTGTGGTGGAGGAACCATAAGTACTTCAACAAACGCTGCACTACTACCATGTCATTCACCGCCAACCACCTCCAACTACTACTTGTTTGGGACCCCAAAGCTATTGCTACTGCACCTACAGCCGCAATCCAACTTTCCACTGAGGGTGTTGGCATTGGTAGCAGTAGTTGTTGCCGTAGCTTTATACTACGTACAATTGTCATGACTAATATCATACCCAACAATCCCAGTTCTAATTTGTATCCATGTGTAGTCTTCAACCAGTATATCTTACTTAATGCATGCATGTCCATCTAATTTAGATCTAGATTTTTATTGTATTCTAGATTCGTTGATTACTTTGTTGGATCAGCATTGCACTATAGAGAACATCAGTTTTGCAACTGTATGATAGCAGCTCTTTGAGTTTGACTGCATTTATCTGTCCATGGACTTCAAGTATGATACCATTCTACAACTTAATTATATCCAAACTTTGATTTGTTTGGATTAATTAAGATTAAGATATATATATATATATATATATATATATATATATATATATATATATATATATATATATATGAAATTAGCTATCTTTACTTACCCCCTCCCATCCCACACACACACACACACACACCACCTATAACCATATAACATATCAAATATACCACTTTGTGTTTGGGTCTGTGTATATATATCAGTATAAATTACCCGTGCACATAGTACACCAAGATCAAAGTCAAAACAGACCCACATAAATATCAAGATGGGCAACGCGTTAGAGCATCTCCAACCATCCCCTTCAAAAAAATCCCCTTCAAAATTGAATATGCTTTAAAGATTCCGTTATGAAGGATGTGCAACTCCAACCCACCCTCTTCAAAACCTATTTTTTTCATTTTTATTTATCTTTATTGAAATACTTAATGAAAATTTTGTATTTTAGACATGGATTAATATAATAATCAATATTTCTTTATTAGATAAATTTATAATGAAATATAAAATTATAATTAATCTATAAATAAAATTATTTTGGTTAAATTATTATAGATTATAATTAAATCTGTCTTCACAATGATGCCGGGTTGGCGCTCCACCGTGCTTCAAAATGAAAAAATGAAGCACGGTTGGAGATGCTCTTATGGCTAGGGTTAGGGTTAGTGTATTGGTTAGAATGAGTCGCAGAGTTGAGTTTCAACTTGATTCGTGACAAGCATGCACTTGTGAATGCAAAAACTAAGGGCGCACACGCGCTCTGGGCAGAGTCTGCCCAGAGCTCTGGGCAGAAGTCTGCCCAGTTCTGGGCAGATCACTCTGCCAAGTTTCTGGGCAGTAGTCTGCCCAGAACTGGGCAGAATTCAGCCTAGTAAAATCGGCAGACTATGCCCAGAGCGCACGCCCAGAGCGCGCGCCCATCGCTTTCGTCTGGATCACACGTGCACACAAGTGCACGCTTGGCTCTGACTAGTTTCTGGGCATTTTCTGTGCATACTTAAATTTTGAAGCGTTTCAGGGCATACTCAAAATTTTAAAGTTTTTCTTTTCATTCTATATAATGTGTTGTGTAAACTCGTTTATTATATTTTTTATTTACAGTCTTGACACATTATTTTTTTGGTAGGGTCAACATGGCGATGGAGGTCTTGGCGATGGAGGTCATTCAGGACCTGAGGGTGGTGGCAGCGGTGGCGGTCTTGGCGAGGGAAGTGGGCATGGGGGCGATGTGGGTGATGGTGATGATGGCATTAGATAACGTGCTTGGGGGCGACGATGGGGATGGCGATGGAGGTGAGCTTGGGGGCGACGATGGCGATGGCAGCGACGATGGCATTTGAGAGCGAGCATTTTTTATTTTTTTATGTGTATTTTTGTAATCGGTGTACATTATTTTTATTCTTAAATAATTAATGTGAGCTTTTTTCGTTCATTTTGTGGTTTTAATTTTATTTATATGATTACTATAATTTTTTGTATACATGTACATTTAAATGTTATAAATGTTTATTTATGTACGTAGGAAATTCAGCTTTTTTTAAAAAAATCAGTTTAGACTATCGGCCACGGACAAATCCGAGGCCGATAGAGATATACGGCCACAGAAATGTCCGTGGCCGATAGCTATCGGCCACTGATATAGTGCACAAAGTGGCCGATTTCGTGCACATAAACCATGGCCAAAACCATATCGGCCACAGACATTTTCATTACCGATAAATATTTATGGCCACGGAAATGTCCGTTGCCGATAAATATCACCCACGGTTTTTATCTGTGGCCGATACTTATCGGCCATGGACATTTCCGTGGCCATAAATACTTATCGGCCACGGATTTGTCCGTGGCCGATAGTTTAAACTGATTTTTTAATCAGAATTATCGGCCACGGATATCCATGGGCGTTGCTACGTGGCTGATTATCAGCCACGGAATAGTCTGTAGGCGAAGGGGGTATCAGCCACTACGGTATCGGCCACGATGTTTTGGCCACAGAATTTTTTTCTGTGGCCGTAAGATTTTGGCTACGGATTCATGACTTTCAGCCACAGATTTGTATGTGGCTGAAAGCCATATATGTAGTAGTGTGCCATATTTGGCAATGGCAAACTTGTAAATTGTTGCAAAAGATGTGGTAGGTAGCAACCTTCCTTTTTAGGAAAATGGCAAACTTGCAAATACTAAATTCATGAATCTTCTACTATCTTCTCCCAAATTCTTTTCTTTTCTAAATTATTCTAAAAATATATCTCTCTCCCTCTCTTTCCCATGCTTGGCCGAAATTTTAGAGCAAAAAAGAAAAAGAAAAGAGAAAAGAGAGAGGAAGAAAAAGAGAGGAAAGAAGAAGAAGAGAAGGAGAAGGAAGGAGGAGTCCAAGGCTAGGAGGAGACTTCCATTCAAGCTCCTAGACCTCTCTTGAAGCTCTAAGTAGGTAAGATCTCTTACAACTCTCTCTCTTTAGTTGTAGATGTTGGAATAAATGCAAGATTGCTTAAGTTTTTCCTCTTGAAAATTTGAAAGAATGTTGTAGGCTTAGGATGCATGTTGCATGCTTGATTATTTATGTTGATGATGGAATTATGTCCAAGTTCATGTTCCTCTCATGGATCTCAAGTAAATTTTATGTTTTTAGTTGATAATGTTGAGAAAGATGGTAGATTTGAATGAAAGTTGTCATTTTTAGTGAAGATCCTTCAAGACCTATATTAATTGTGGAAATGCATGTTACTCTATATATGTGGTTACCAAGAATCCATTTTATGGTATTTCTCTTTTGTATATTTAATAAAAATACCATCTTTAATAAAAATATTTCATTTTGCTAAAAGATTACATTGTTATGGAAAAGCTAGTTAAGATAGTTATTCACATCAAATCCTACACTAAATTCCTAATACAACCATTCCGAGATGGGCCAAGGCTGAATGGCCCAAGCCCGCGTCGAAGGCCAGCGTCCCTAGAGAAGAGCGGGCCAAGCGACGAGGCCCCCGAAAGACTGAGAGTCGAGTCAGCTTCGGATCGAAGCGGGCGTTTCCACTCACCCACATCAGGAGGAGCTAGCCGCTCCCCTTAAAGCATGCCGCCTTAATCCCCATTAAGGGGCCCCATTATGCTCACCTTCATGACCATGAAGGCGCCATCAAAAAGTTAGGTCATGGGGGCGGAACTGGGAGACGTTGAGGAGGCGTGGATGTGGAGGACTCCTATAAAAGGACTCGAGGAGAGATGTACACAAGGACACTTTCCGGGATACCAAAAAAGGGGAGGTATTCTACTCACACAACCTTGTCTTCCACTTTACATATCCTCTCCATAGCTCAGCCCGAGGACTTGCGTATCGGCCTCCCCGTGAGCCATACCGATCCCACCGAGTATCCACCAGATCCGTTCTGACTTAGACATCAGAGGGGACTTGGTCGGAACCAAGGTCCGACCCCCCTGACGAGCTTTCTCGTCTATTCAGGTCGATCAGATCCAGCGACGCCGAGGCTCCCCCTCAGTGCCTTCCCAGCCGAAGCCGAGCATACTTAATCGAGAGCCCGCTCGCTCCCACCACGAGGAGGACGACGCTTTGTCGAGGCTACCCTTCGGCAAGCCGACACAATGATCCGTGCATCCCTCACCGAGCGAACGTGCCATCAACCGATCATGGAGGTCCCACACGTCCCTTAGACCGCATTGACCTCCTGCCCTCCGGTCAACAATTCAGCGGTGAGAAAACACCGCGAAACATCTGGCGCCGTCTGTAGGAAACGAAAAAGCATCCATGTTAAACAACCACATCACTGAAATGGAATCCGCCTGCAACGGGGTAGGGTCATGCCCCCATCAACAAGGAGGGCGACTACATCCCGCCTGAAAACATGCACATCCACTCCACTGAGGGCACCAGCGACTAACACTCGGTGACCCAATAGAAACTCTGTCTCTTCGCCCAAGAGACACACCCCAACCTCCAGACACTGGCAGCCACCGTCCAATAGCTAGCGGGAAACCTGCACCTACGTGGGAGTGGCATGGTAGGCGTTCCTAGTCGACAGGAACATCGTCCCTCGATGCGCTCGGCCGTGGTCACCGCTCCAGGCAGCCAGGACGCCAACCGGAAGGAGGTTCACCCTCTCGAACTTCATCCCGATATGATCCCTCACCCCCACTATGCTCCAGCATGAGGCAGATGAATGGTCCAAACGGGCCCGAGGCGAATCGATCACAGTCTCGTCCAGGCGATTGTGCTCAGCGCGTCGACGGTCGCCCAGCCCCCAAGCCACCGAGAGTCGTCGAGGGCGTAGTGGAAGCCCCCGTCAGAGGAGGCATAGAGGCCGAAGGGATCACAATGAAAGGAGAAGCACTCGGTGACCAACACCTGTCCCCTGCCTAAATGAACGACAGGCAGACTCCCCTCGAAACCCTGACGCCCTGCAGAGGCAACCTAGTCCTCGCATCGATGCATCGGCAGGCCGGGGAGACCTAGGAGGCCCCAGGGATGACCGTGCCCCTTAGAGAGGAGTATTACTGACGCCCGGATACCCTCCCGATTCAAGGTGCCGACCTTGGAGAAATACGACGACACGGGAGACCCTGAGGACCACGTGATCTACTACGAAGGGATCATGGCATTCCAGGGGGCCGATGACTCCCTGCTCAACCGTGGCTTCTACTCTACTCTCTGGAAATCCGATAGGAATTGGTACCACGGTCTTCCTAACCGCTCCATCAGCAACTTTCAGGACCTCTCCCAGAAGTTTTGCAAGCAATTCATGGCCGGCCGACAGATAAAGCCGGACTCGGAGTTGTTGTTCAATGTAATACAGAGGCCGGGCAAATTCCTAAGGAGCTACATGCGGCACTTCAACGCCGAGAGGTTGAATGTGGAGATTTGCCCGGAGATGGTCATGAAGACGGCCCTGAAGAAAGGTCTTCGCCACATGGGCCTAAAGAAGTCACTGCACAACAAACCTACGAGAGTCCTCGCTGAGGTAATAGCCCGGGCGGAGCGTTACATGCTGATAGAGGAGGCGTTGGCAGTGGAAGAAGGAGGTATCCCTGCAGGAACCAGGTGGGGATACAAACGGGAAGAGAGCGAACGCCGCGAGCCGGTCGACCACAAGCGAGAGAAGAAGCTGAGGGGGAAGCAACGCAAGGAAGAAACACGACCCCCCAGATTGAACGCTACCCCAGACGTTGTTCTAACTCAGGACCAGAAGGAGGGCCACATCGGTAAGCCGCCCCTGAAGATGAAGGGTGGCAGAAGGGACGAGGAGAATTACTGCCGGTACCACAAAGACAACGGCCACGATACCGACGAGTGTTGGCACCTGAAGAAAGATATAGACAAGCTGATCAGCCGCAGACACCTGAAGAACTATGTCAACGACCCAAAGGCATCCCCTGGAGAGGGGGCATCCAAGCAGATGGACAAAGGAAAAAAGGTGAATGTCATCCAGACCGCCCTGCGCATTATAGAGTGAGGAGGCTGGACTATCAACCGCGGCCTTTCCCCCAGGCGAGACTAGCTCGCCCTTATCTTCCATGATTGTTTCCTTTCGAATGTACTCTCGGATTCAAAGAATGAAATGCTAGTTCGCGTTGAAGCAATCATGCTCCATCCCATAGCATCAAACTCAACGATCGACCGTAAGGCTGGGGGCGACTCCCCCAGCGGACCGGTCACCACAATCGACCGTAAGGCAGGGGGCGACGCCCCCACGGGCCAATCTCAATGATCGACCGTAAGGCTGGGGGCGACTCTCCCAGCATGCTGATCACAACGATCGACCGTAAGGCTGGGGGTAACTCGCCCAGCAGGCCGATCACAACGATCGACCGTAAGGCTGGGGGCGACTCCCCCAGCGGGCCGATCTCAACGATCGACCGTAAGGTTGGGGGCGACTCCCCCAGCGGGCTGGTCACAATGATCGACCATAAGGCTGGGGCGACTCCCCCAGTGGGCCGATCTAGCGGGTCGATCTCAACGATCGACCGTAAGGCTAGGGCGACTCGCCTAGCGGGTCGATGACAACGATCGACCGTAAGGCTGGGGCGACTCGCCTAGCGGGTCGATGACAACGATCGACCGTAAGGCTGGGGCGACTCGCCCAGAAGGTCGATCACAACGATCGACCGTAAGGCTGGGAGCGAATCCCCCAGCGGGCCGATCACAACGATCGACCGTAAGGCTGGGGGCGACTCCCCCAGCGGGTCGATCTCAACGATCGACCGTAAGGCTGGGGGCGACTCCCCCAGTAGGCCGATCTCACCGATCGACCGTAAGGCTGCAGGTTACTCCCCCAGCAGGCTGATCACAACGATCGGTCAAAAGGCTGGGGGCGACTCCCCCAGCAGGTCGAGCATAACGATCGACCGTAAGGCTGGGGGTGACTTCCCCAGTGGGTCGATCACAAGGATCGACAGTAAGGCTGTGGGCGACTCCCCCAACGGGCCGATGACAAGGATCGACCGTAAGGCTGGGGGCAACTCTCTTAGCGGGCCGATCCACCGATCTACAGTAAGCCTGGGAGTAGCTCCCCTAGTGGATGGACCAACCCGACTGTCCGTAAGGCTGGGGGCAACTCCCCCAGTAGGCCGGTACATAGATCGACCGTAAGCCTAGGGGTAGCTCCCCTAGCGGGCCGATCACACGACCACCCATAAGGCTGAAGGCAAGTCCCTCATTAGGACAGTCACCCACTCAACCTTATGACCGAAGGCAAACCCTCGGCGGGTCGAACATCTTGTCGGCTGAGAGCACGTCCTTGGCACTGACCCGGCAGATCGACCGTCAGACGGACTGACGCGATTTTTCCAAGCCCATCTACCCGACACAGCAGGGGATGAGGTGTCTACGAAGGAACACCTTGGGAGGACTAGAGAGCGTTAACCTCTAAGACCCCTCCCCTTCGGTGATCAAATCGCTACAATCGCTCTGAGAGGCGGAGAGCTACCCTCAACGGGATAATCATTAAGATCATCCGCAAGGCCAAGGGCCACCCCAGTGGGACGATAGCCTCGGTAAGGCAATAACCTAACCAACAGAAAGAGGGCCTCCCGCAGTCCAAGCTTGTGGTCCACCTTGGCATGAACGGTGGGAGGGGGCGATCAAGGGGCACCGTCCAGAAAAACACTTGATGAAAGCAGGAGAAAGTGTAACATAAGGCTACGACAATGTGCAGAAAGGTAAAAAGACCCGACTCACAAAACAAACTATTTACTACTTTCAAAAATGTTTTCTTTTACAAAGAAGGGAACAAAAGTAGGGGAACGTCGCCTATGACGCTGGGGCCCGGGAGGAGGCATCTCCCAGAGCCTCGCCTTGCCCGTATCGAGCGGGCTCCTCGGGATCTGGCGGGGGGCGGGGAAGCGCCAGCCAGATCCACTCCTCAAACCTTTAAAAGGAGTCCCGAAAGGCTCCCAGGATCCTTGGGGCCAGGAGGTCTTTATATGACTCGAACGCCTCCTTGAGGGCTTCTGCGATCCTCGGCTTCAGAACCCCCTCGTAACCCCTCTCCACCTCCTCGACGAGTCGGGTAGGGTGCGCTTGCTGCAAAGCCCCCAGCTCGGCCCAGAGCTCATTCCTCTCTCGACGGAATGCCTCCTCTGCCACTTCGGCAGACATCTGGGCGACCGCCAGGGCCTCCCTCAAGTCCCCCACCTCAGAGGTGAGCTCGTCCACCCGACGTCGCGAGCGACGAGCCTCCATGCGGGCTTCTTCAACTGCCACCTCAGCCTCCCCAGCCCTCAGGTGCTCTCGCACCAAGGACTCCTCAAGACCGATCGTCTGTGCCGCGCGACCCTTTGTCTCCACGGCCATTGTGGAAGTCTGCAAGATAGAAGGTGTAAGCCAGGGCTGCCGTGAAACGGAGTCTGATGCAACAAAAAGACCGACATGCTAGAGCTGCCAGACCAGTGAGTCTGCCAAGCAATCAGAGTGGACCCTCTCTAAGAGGGAGCGGACCCTCGAAAGGACGGAGCCCTGCGCCAACTGGGCAGCCACGCCTCGATCGACAAAGACCGACTCCCCGAGCTGTACCTCCGGGCCAGCCTCAAGCATGAACAGGGCGCCTCCTGCACTAACCGGTGACTGCTCGACCAGGCTAGCGGAGGCGGCCACCTCCACCAACGGGAGGGTTACCCCCGAGATGATCGTAGCCTCGGGCACCTCCGAGGGTCGGACCTCCCGGTCTTCCTCTTCTTCTTCTTCTCTTCGCCCCCCTCTCCCGAACTCCGGAGGGGGCATTTCCTTTCTCCACTACAGCCCCTGGCTGGGGTCCGGGACCACTGGCCGACACCCCCGTTGTCCCCTTCGACGCATGTGGAACCAGGGGTGCCGCCAGCCACGTCCTCCCCAGCAGGAGATTCAACGACAGAGCCGGCGGCGTAGCGGCAACTGCCGGCTCCAGCCTACCCACCACAGGATCGGCCCTACGAATCTCATCCTCCATCATACAGCGAGGCACGTGGCCAAAAGGGTTTTCGCGCCCGCTGTTGGCACCCCGACGAACGAGCTCGGCGATGTTGCGGCTGAATTCCTAACCCGTCATTTCTGTAGAAAGAAAGAAGATCAGGGTAAGAAAAAAGTGGGGAGCAGAAGAGAAAAGCTCCTATCGGGGGACCACATGACGTTCTTATGGGGAAGGTCGTCCAGCAAGGGCTAGATCGACCTCTCCAATAGGGGCAAAGACGATAACAATCTGATTGCCGCCTGATCGGCCTCGGAGAGGGACAACGTCAGGTCATATTGACACAAGCCTTCCCAACCTGTCAGGATCATAGCATCCTCGGGGAAAATGATAAAGACGTAATTTGAGCTCCAGTCGCCCACCCAACGGGACAGACCCAGCAAACACTCCCTCCCCTCTTGGGCACGGATGTGCTGCCATGATCCTCGGCCGACCGTCTGAACTCAGAAATAGTAGAAGAAGAGGGGCAAAGTCTGCTCCAAGCCGTGAACGCTACAGATCATAACAAACCCAACCAGCATTGCAATCGAATAGGGGGTCAGCTGGCACAAGGCCACCATCAAAAACTCCATGACCTGGATAATAAAAAGGTGGAGGGGAAAGCGGAGCCCCATGCGGAACATCTCGACGTACACACCAACCTTGCGGCTTCTTGAAAAACAGATCCTTTCGTCACAAAAAGGGACACGGGCGTCGTACGGGTGACACAAGTACTTTGCCCTGATCTCCTCGGCCATCGAGAAAGGGACGATGGACGATGACCTGAGGATCATCGAAGGAACATCGAGCCTCTCCGCCGCTTGAGCATCATCTCTACGAATCGGATCTTCAAACAGCAAGCCATTCCCTTTGTTAGGAGCCAGACGAAGGACCGGGGGGTTACCGGGCCTGGAGGCCAGAGGATTGCCCGACTCTGGAACCGGAGGAACTCCAAACCCAGGAGCAGAACCTCCTATCCTAAGCGCAGCCATGGGGCAAATCGAATGAGGCAGAAGAAGGAAAAGGAGATTACCTTGAAGAGAGACCGGAGCAAGAAAGACGAAAGGGGATTCACCAGCACTCGCAAGAACATGATCGGATCGAAAAGCGCAAAGATCAAATCCGGAAGGGCGGTGACTTTATACGAGAAGCAATCTCCGAATTTGGGCCGTTCGAAGGAGGACACGTGGCGACATCTAACGACCGGCGGTACTTCGAATTCCGTTCCCAAGGGTGGGAGAAGTTTAACCGGGTAGCATCATGATGACTTCCACTTAATGTCCCTACCTAGACTAACGTGCCAGTCAAATCCACATAACACACATCGCTCAAACCGAACCGGCAGAATCCGAACGGCCCGAGCAATGGGGGCAATTGATACGACTATTCCGAGATGGGCCAATGCTAAATGGCCTACACCCGCGTCGAAGGCCAGCGACCCTAGAGAAGAGCAGGCCAAGCGACGAGGCCTCCGCGAAGACTGGGAGTCGGGTCAGCCTCGGATCGAAGCGGGCATTTCCACTCACCTATATCAGCAGGAGCTAGCCGCTCCCCTTAAAGTGCGCCCCTTTAATCACCATTAAGGGGCCCCATTACGCCCACCTTCATGACCATGAAGGCGCCATCAAAAAGGCGGGTCATGGGGGTGGAACTGGGGGACGTTGAGGAGGTGTGGAGGTGGAGGACTCCTATAAAAGGACTCGAAGGGCGACGTACACAAGGATACTTTTCGGGATACCCAAAACGGGGAGGTATTCTACTCACACAACCGTGTCTTCCACTTTACATATCCTCTCCACAGCTCGGCCCGAGGACTCGTGTATCGGCCTCCCTGTGAGCCATACCGATCCCATCGAGTATCCACCAGATCCGTTCTGACTTAGGCATCGGAGGGGACTTGGTTGGAACCAAGGTCCGACCCCCCTCAGGGTCGATCAGATCCAGCGACGCCGAGGCTCTCCCATAACCTCTTCCCAGCCGAAGCCGAGCGTACTTAATCGAGAGCCTACTCGTCCCCACCACGAGGAGGTCGACGCTTTGCTGAGGCTACCCTTCGACAAGCCGACGCAAGGATCCGTACGTCCCTCACCGAGCGAATGTGCCATCAACCGATCTCAAAGGTCCCACGCGTCCCTTAGACCGCATTGACCTCCTGCCATCCGGTCAATAATTCAATGGTGAGAAAACACCCCGAAACAACTCACATGGTTTGCATTCAAGTTTTCATTTTGCAAGAATCCACTCTCTCATCCCTATAAAAGTCTCATTTTGATTAACATGCCTTCACAAATATTTCTCATTTTTCGATAAAAAGACCATTTTCCAATGTGGATTTTTAACATGTTTAAATTTCTCCAACAAAGTTTCATTTCCTCTAAGAACTCCATATAAATGTGCTTAATAAGAAATCCTACAAGTTTCATCATGTCCCCCCCCCCCCCAACACAAAAAATTTATAATTTAGCGTTAATCCCCTCTTTTTATTCAAAAAAATTCACCTTTTAAGAAGGCACACTCCTCATTTTCAAATCACAATGTAATTTTTCTTAATAAGTTTAAGAGTTCCATTTTGGTTGTTATGGAAATCCTTGCTAAATAAGCTTCTTATTACATATGGCATGATGTGGTTAAAGTTGCTCAATGTTGCTAATTTAAATGCATTAGTTAGTTAAAATGGTTGCATGTTGGAAATGCTATCTTATGTTCCAAGTTTTGAGATGGACATTGCTTATGGAAACATGCAAGTTTATGTTTATGGATGTTCGTGTGAAAAAAAAATGCAATTGACCTCATTTTGCATGTTTATTACATTAGGATTAAAGGCTAGTTAAAAGAAAATCTAGGGTTGACTCCTTCCACTACTAAGTGGGTGAGCACCCTAGGGAGGGGTGGGGGAAACCAAAGCAATGGGTAGATATGCTGGGATGGACAGCTGAGGTTGTACGCTACTCCTGACGTAGCCGATGAGGCGGGGAGTGGGTTGAGCAGGGTTGATTTGAGTTGTGTTGGTGAACGACTTCTTTCATAAGAGCTTGTCTCGGAAAGTCGTAGAATTCTACCCACCTTACCAGGTGAGGTCCAGTCCCAAATGTCTGACCCGTTACTTAGGTTTCGAGTTCATAAATGAAAACCTAATTTATAGCGATTAAAAATTAGTACCCTTGAATGTGATGCCTTTTTCTGTGCACTATGATTAGAGCAGTAGAGTTGTGGAGTTCCTACTTTGCACGCTGTGACGTGTCCCCCTTCACCTCACAGGTACATGTACAGGTCTTCAGGTGCCGGGACCGAGGACGGAGACCCCGGAGGGCAGCTCGTCTCAGTAGGGTCTGTAGAGACTGTAGTTAGTGTGGGACTGTGTAGTGTAGTTCTGGGGTGGGGGTGAGACGAGAGCAGTGTTTTGTACCCCTGTGCCCTTTGTACCCCGTAGGTTTGAGTTGTACTTTTGTGGGGACTCTAGCTGTTTCTGGTTTGTGTAGTAGACTTGTATAGTAATAGTTTTGTAGCGGTAGTGCTCTGTGATGTTGGGATATTCTGACTATTGTGCTTTACTTTACTGCATGTGTTGTTGCACCTTGTACCTATCCTGCTGTGTTGGAGCTGTACTGTTCTGTTTTTTTAGTTCATACTTTACTGACTGTGTTTCCTCAGCGTTCGCAGTGGCCTACGAGATGTTTAGTGTACACATTAGTGCTTGGTATATAATACCGCGGCTTGTCACGCCGACCCACCCTATATGGGTTAGTGGGGCATAACTGTCTGGACTAAAATGTTACAGTTTAAATTCCCAAGTATAGGAAGTCGGTCAAGTAGTAAACCTGGTGAGTCCAGGGTCGTATTCCACAGGGACAAACTAGTCTACAAGTTTTACAATCTGAAACTTTCTTTGGAAGTGATTTAGCAAAGTATGAACCACCCTTTGAAAGTGAATTTTTAGTTGGGTTTTTGTTTAAGGTAAAACGGGTACGAAAAATTATGAAAGTAACTAACGTAAAAATAATACGGTAAAAATGTGAGTGTGTTGTGTTTTCGTTAGTGTTGTAGGTTCTCATGGTAATCATTCTTCATTGATGACTCAATCCCTCATACATGCCAAGGTATGGGGATCGGATGATTTAACTTTGAAAGAACGTGATTTTTTAGCAAATTACATAAACATTTTATCGGTCGTTTTTCAAGACAATGACGTATAAATAGATGAACCTCGCGGTTCATCACCCTCCTTGGGCCCCTCTACGGATTTGTGCACATAGACGATGCCTCGCGGCATGTCATCCTAAGCGGATTCCTCACGGATAGCGCGTAATTAATTAAGAAAGCGGAAAAACGACGTATTCAACATTTTCGATTAAAACGAGTGCTATGAAGAAATGAAAACATGAAACCCATCAATACTAACTACCACACAACACAATCACATGAATTTCAGCTAGACATGATAATAAAAACACCGATTTTCATTATTACAAACATCGTTTAATACAATACTTAATACAAATACAATAAAAACATAGGAAAAGTGGAAGGAAATCACCCAAACGATGCCAAAAGAACCCCAAACTTCCCCTATAGCTGCTCCAACTCCTCTGGAATTTGGGGGAGAAGCCCCCAAAACTTGTTTCACTCAAATCGGAGTCCGGATGCTCAAGTTATGCTCCAAATAGCCCTTTTTATAGGAGTTTTAAGCTTATTGGGCTTGCGAGTCTGCAGGCTGCAGACCCACAACCCAGTCAATAGGTCAAAGCAAACAGGCGGGTCAAATTAGACTTGGCGGGCGCCGCCCGCGTGGTAAACGCGGGCGGGCGCCCGCCTGTGTGGACAGGCGGGTTTGACCCGCCTGTTCAACAAGCGGGCTTTGACCCGCCTGTTAACAGGCGGGTCAGCGCCCGCCAGGCGGGTGGGCCCACCTGTGGGCCCCCCAAATTTTGGAAACTTTTTTCTTTTTTTTTCTTTTTTTTCTTTTCCAATAGCTTTACTGGGCCTTTTTAATCTCCAAAAATTGCTCCGATCTCCGAAAAATATGAAAAAAAATAGCCGTTGGATTCGGAAAATTACAAGCTTTACCTGAAAAATAAAATGGAGACAAAATTAGGTCATAAAATGGTATTTTGCGTATAAATAAGCGATATACTCTAATTTTAAATGATATTTCAATAATACACGTATTAGAGACCAAATAGACATTAAATATACGCAAAATACAATCAAATGAGGGGCAAATAAACGCATCATTATTCCAGAATCACACCCCCAACTAGCTTTTTGCTAGTCTCTTAGCAAAATAAGCGAATATTCCAAAAATATGTTATACACCCAAAAAAATGAATTAAGAATACTATTACCCAACTAAGTTTAATATCTATCATGGGTTCTCATGGACTAATGCAATAATCTACAATTTTATCTCAATCCACAGTTATTCGGTATCGCACAAATTGCATTTGTTTAATCAAAAGGTAATCATGTGTCCTAGGATGTAAATTTCCTAGGATTAGGCCATCACAACATCCAAATCATAACATCATGATCTTGAATCTACTCAAAAATATCTCATCTCTTTTTGTATTTTTTTTTCTTTTTTTTCTTTTTTTATTATAAACTTTTTAGAGCAATCCATGTAACGAGCGTTAGGTCAATGACTCCCAAACCAGACGGTCATAGGGCATTAGGTTTGAAAACCCTTCAGACTTAATAACTTGGAATGTCTAAAGATTATTATGCACTCCCACATACTTCATTTTTCGGCGCGAAGCCCCATGCGTCCTGAGGCACGAGGACCCGGCTACTCAAAGAAGCTGGAAGAACATTGCATTTTATTCATTTTTTTGTTTTTCTTTGTCTTTTTTTTGACATGAGACAAGTTTGAGTAAAATTCTCCATCATCTACTAATCAGCAAGCTTGTGTATGTGGTTGGCCTTTATCCTGAGAATTTATAACCTTCTTCACATAATTACCAATTAATAAACGCATACGTGATATGAAATTGCCTAAACCAAACAATAGTTTCATGAGATTACAATTGCGGATACATGCACTAATTTACATGAAAGTCGTGATAATTTAAATTCTACGTAGTGGTAAAATATTCTTAATCTATTTTACAATAATGAATATGGGTGTTCAATTATACATGTTGGAATGTTCACTTCAAAGGGACATATAAAGATGGTTTGGGTAAAAACACAACACTCTTTTTTATTATACAAGCATATGAAAACTATTTTTTTTGCAAACTTGAATGTAAACAAACAACATTTTTTATGCAAACTATATAGATTGTTTATGCAAAACATATATATTTTATTGTTTACTACTTCCTCCCCCCCCAACTTAAAATGAACATTGTCCTCAATGTTTAAAGCATGGTAGAATGGAATGTGGAGAGCAGAATATATGAATGCATAAACAAAAAGCTTCCCTTTCAAATTAGATAACGATGTAATCGGGTAAAAAGGGAAGAGATCACCGTAGCCTCCCGAATGGAGGGTCACAGATACCAATTGGGGGAGGAATTTGTTCCAAAAGTTCCTTGCGTATATCCTCCATCAGTGCTCGAGAGGGCGACGCCAAAGGCAAGTGTGCAATAGTTGACATCCAATAAGCGCTAGGCGTCGAGTATGTTGAAGGTGCAAACTCCATCACAAATGGAGGATCCAGAATATCTAGCAGAGGTGGCATCTGCACGATCAGCTCCGTGTGCTCCTCAGCCAGCTGCTGCGAAGTTAGGCCTCCACCGGCCTTCTTGGATTCCAGCAATGCAACTCCCAGACGAGCTGCATCAATCCAAGCATTGTTCTCATGCCCTGTAACAAAAGTGTTCCAAAATGGGTCATCAAAATTAACTAAAGAATTTAAATTCAATTGACAACATTTTGAATCTAAAGTATATGGAATTGAAATTCGTGATTCAATAATATAGGGCATGGAACTGTGGGAACTCCCATGATGTGTGTCGCTAAGCTCGATCTGATACTCGGCCTCGTGAGGAGGAAGTGTTTGCGGAAGTGGATCTGGAGGGTAGGACAGCGCTGGCTCAACGTAGATCATCTCGTAATTACCATCAATCTCGTCCTGCGGTGAAATAAGTGGAAACTGCTGCATGGAAGCAGGAAGAATGTATGGCTCGGGCTCCATCTCGGTCTGTAAGCTCGCTCCCTCGCATATATCCTCCTCGTCATCATCAAAGTAGATTTTCTCATGGTCAATACGCACCGCATCATCCATTTCCTCTTGCTCCTCAAGTGGTGGTTGTTCGTCCTCTTTCTTTTGGCTCCAATGTCCCCCATCAATATGATCGTCAAGTTCTTCCATATGGTCACAATGGATGGAGCCCTCAGGCAGAACCTCAGGCTGACTGTCGACCTGTATGAGTGCAAACTCATATTCAGCAAGATCATTCAAGTACCAGCATGCTTCCTCGGTCGAATAAGCAAAGAATTCCACATTGCAGCTTGTTTGCACGAAATCCCGCGCAGAAGGCAGTAATCCAGTGTAGAAGATCTGTAGGAGATGATCATCGTGGAAGCTGTGGTGTGGACATGCAAGCATCAAATCATTGAACCTCTGCCAAGCTTGATAGTAGGCCTCCTCGTCAGTTTGAGCAAAACTCGCTATTTGGTGCTTCGTGGCCTGCCGCTCCTGAACCTGCGCAAAGAAGATAGGAAAAAATACTCGAAGAAATTCAGCCTGAAATGACGACCAAGTAAAATCCGAGTCAAAAGTCAATGTTTCAAACCAATGCTAAGCAATATCTCTCACAGAATATGGGAAGTATCTAAGAAATAATTTATCAATGCAAGCATTCCCACCAAATAAAGTGCGGCATATCGTTTCAAACTTTTGTAAATGTAAATGTGGGTTTTCCTCTTCCGTACCATGGAAAACTGGCAGGATTTGAATAAACCCCGAAAGAAAGTCTGAAACGATCGCATCATAATCCATCTCTTTTTTATTAAAAAAATAAATTTTTTAACTTTTTTTGTGGATTATAGAAAGAAAAAGTAAAAATTTAAAGAAAAGTAAAAGTAAAAAAATAAAAATAAAAATAAAAGTAAAAGTAAAACGTAAAAGTAAAAGGTAAATGAAAAAAAATAAAAATATAAAGAAAACAAAATATATTTAAAATTTTTTTTATTTTAGAAAGAAAAGTAAAAAATTAAAAAAAATAAAAGTAAAAGTAAAAAAGTAAAAGTAAAAAAAATAAAACAAAATAAAACAAAATGGCTTAAAAATAAAGAAATTTTAAATCACACACTAAGAAAAGTAAAAGTAAAAAATGAAAGTAAAAAAAAATAAAAGTAAAAAAGTAAAAGTAAAAAAAAAGTAAAAATATTAAGAAAACAAAATGACTTAAAAGTGTAAAATAAAGAAATTTTAAATCACACACTTAAGATCGAACACTCTAAACAAACATCCAAAAACAAAGACAACTAATAATAGAAAACATAACAAAAATGAATAACCAAAAGAAAGAAAGAGAAAAAAAAATGGATATACAAAGAATATATACACAAAAAGTGGACAAATATCACCGAAAGTTCCAAGCTAATTAGAAATTATACAAAATATAGACCGTTGTCACCGGCAGCGGCGCCAAAAACTTGACTGGACTAAAATGTTACAGTTTAAATTCCCAAGTATAGGAAGTCGGTCAAGTAGTAAACCTGGTGAGTCCAGGGCCGTATTCCACATGAACAAACTAGTCTACAAGTTTTACAATCTGAAACTTGCTTTGGAAGTGATTTAGCAAAGTATGAACCACCCTTTGAAAGTGAATTTTTAGTTGGGTTTTTGTTTAAGGTAAAACGGGTACGAAAAATTACGAAAGTAACTAACGTAAAAATAATACGGTAAAAATGTGAGTGTGTTGTGTTTTCGTTAGTGTTGTAGGGTCTCATGGTAATCATTCTTCATTGATGACTCAATCCCTCATCTATGCCAAAGTATGGGGATCGGATGATTTAACTTTGAAAGAACATGATTTTTTAGCAAATTACATAAACATTGTATCGGTCGTTTTTCAAGACAATGACGTATAAATAGATGAACCTCGCGGTTCATCACCCTCCTTGGGCCCCTCTACGGATTTGTGCACGTAGACGATGCCTCGTGGCATGTCATCCTAAGCGGATTCCTCACGGATAGCGCGTAATTAATTAAGAAAGCGGAAAACCGACGTATTCAATATTTTCGATTAAAACGAGTGCTATGAAGAAATGAAAACATGAAACCCATCAATACTAACTAACACACAACACAATCACATGAATTTCAGCTAGACATGATAATAAAAACACCGATTTTCATTATTACAAACATCGTTTAATACAATACTTAATACAAATACAATAAAAACATAGGAAAAGTGGAAGGAAATCACCCAAAACGATGCCAAAAGAACCCCAAACTTCCCCTATAGCTGCTCCAACTCCTCTGGAATTTGGGGGAGAAGCCCCCAAAACTTGTTTCACTCAAATCGGAGTCCGGATGCTCAAGTTATGCTCCAAATAGCCCCTTTTATAGGAGTTTTAAGCTTATTGTGCTTGCGGGTCTGCAGGCTGCAGACCCACAACCCAGTCAATAGGTCAAAGCAAACAGGCGGGTCAAATTAGACTTGGCGGGCGCCGCCCGCGTGGTAAACGCGGGTGGGCGCCCGCCTGTGTGGACAGGCGGGTTTGACCCACCTGTTCAACAGGCGGGTGGGCCCACCTGTGGGCCTCCCGAATTTTGGAAACTTTTTTCTTATTGGTTTTCTTTTTTTTTCTTTTCCAATAGCTTTACTGGGCCTTTTTAATCTCCAAAAATTGCTCCGATCTCCGAAAAATATGAAAAAATAGCCGTTGGATTCGAAAAATTACAAGCTTTACCTGAAAAATAAAATGGAGACAAAATTAGGCCATAAAATGGTATTTTGCGTATAAATAAGTGATATACTCTAATTTTAAATGATATTTCAATAATACACGTATTAGAGACCAAATAGACATTAAATATACGCAAAATACAATCAAATGAGGGGCAAATAAACGCAATATTATTCCAGAATCAATAACAAGTATACAAAGGACTTGGATCGTAAATCAAATGAAGATTTGATAACAAGTGAAGTTGGCTCAAGATCAAGAATAAAGAGAAAGAGCTAAAGCTATGTTTGTGTGAGTAATTGCGTAAAAATGTTAAGTCATGGTATATGACACACACACACACACACACACACTTGAAAAATTCATTGAAAAATATTTTTAAATTATAATACTTAATATATTTCTCAAATATAATTCTTATAAATTATTTTTGATGTATATTTAAGTATAAATACTTTAGTATCTCATAATAGCCGACTACTATTGTCTGATAGCCGACTACTTTTGTCAGGGATTTTCACAAAACTCTCTGTCAAAATAATAACCGACTATTTGATATAATAGCCGACTATCTGGGAGAGATAGCCGCCTATCTGGAGACATAGCCGACTATCTGGGACAACTAAAGCTAGAGTTCGAAATCTGGCTTGATTTTTGCTAGCCGTTGTAGTTGACTTTTGGAGATGATTTAAAGCAATTATTGAGCAGAATTTGAGTTACTATTTCTCTATAAATAGGAGGGATTTTAGAAGTTTTATATAAAACATTCTAATTGAAAAGAAATCTCAATCTTGCTCAAAAGTGCTCTAAGTTCAATTTTGCTCTGCCGCTTATTCAAAAGCTACTAATTTTATTTCTTTTGTGGTAACTTTTTAAGATCTATTAGTTTCATTTTTAGCATTTCAATAGCACTTGACTATTTGATCTCTAAGCTAATAACTTTCTTTTTAGATTCAAATTGCGAGTCTATTAATTTAATCTTTGTGATTTAAATTTTTACTCTCTTTCAAAGATTAAAATTGTTGATTATTTGATCTCTAAAAGCCCAAGTGCTCAATTTTTGTAGATAAATTTTCAAGACAAATTTTCAATCAAATTGTGCTTTACTTATATCATTTATTTGATCAAGAGTTTCAGATTTTCTTAAGCCACATTTCACAATATATATATACATTGGCTATAGGAAATCTTGTACTAAATTCTTATCTTTTGTCAAAGTCTTTGGAGAAGACTTGGTGTTGTAATTCCTGTGTTTATAAGGGAAACTTGTGTGCGTGGAAATCCCAGTTGGTTGTGACTAGGTGCTGAAAATTCCTAGCGAGGGACGCTAGGTGATTGTATAGCATGTTGATATAGTGGATTAAATCCCGAAGGGAGTCGGGGACTGGACGTAGACCAAGTTTGGGCCATACCAGGATAAAATTCTCTGTGTCTGCGATATGATATATATCTCTCTAACTCATTATTTATCGCTTGAGTCTTTTTATTTCCGATGCATCTTATATTCAAGCTTATCATTATTGTTGATTAAGTACAAATTGAGGCAACTCGATTTGAGACTTAGGCAACTCGTAGAAGGTTTCTTTATTACTCAAAAAAGTCTTTAATTGTTGACAACCCTATTCAACCCCCCCTTCTAGTGTTTTCTTCCATCTACAGGATCCAACACTTGGTATCAAAGCTAAGTTAAGGCGATGGCATCAACATCTCAACACTCTAAAGGACTCAACAATATGCGACCACCTTTGTTCAATGGAACCAACTATGCCAGTTGGAAGATCTGCATGAAGACAAATCAATAATCTTTGGAAATTGATGCATGGATGTCACTAAAGATTCGTACAAAACACCAACCGAGGCGAACACCAAAAAGTGGTCAGCAGACGAAAAGAAGAGAGATAATCTAAATGCAAAAGCCATGAACGCTTTATTTTGTGCACTAAGGTAATGAGTTCAACAGTGTCTCTAAAAGTGAGACCACACACCAAATATGGCATACTCTCGAGGTAAGCCATGAAGGGACGGAGACGGTAAAAGAATCCAGAATTAATATGTTGCATTCTAAGTTTGAAAGCTTTAAGATTGAAGAAGGAGAGAGTATTAGCGAAGTTAATACTCGTTTTACTAACATTACAAATGAGCTTGCAGGATTAGGCAAGAGGATCTCTGAATATGATCAAGTAATGAATATCATTCGATCACTCCGGCCATAATGGAAAGGAAAGACCACCGCTATTCGGGAAGCACACAACATGAAAACCATTACTCTAGAAGAACTAATGGGAAATCCCATGGCTTGTGAGATAGAGATGGAGGAGAATAAGAAAATTGAGGAAAAGCCAAAGAAGAAAACTTGGCGTTCAGAGCAAAAGAAAGCTCAGATTCGGAAAACTCCGAAGGAGATGAAAGAGAAATTGCTTTCATAACAAAGAGATTCAAAAATTTCCTCCAAGGTAAATTTGTAAAACGTAGATTTCGTTCTACGAACGATATTATCTGCTTTGAATGTAATAAACAAGGACAAGTACGAAGAGATTGCCCCTTGGAGAAAAATCATGACCAATGTAAAGGCAAAGAGAAGGAGAAATATAGAAGACTGAGGCAAAGGAAAAGAAAGCATGCAAAGAAAAAGAAAAAGGCGTTTGTAGCCTTTGATCAAAGTGACGTATTGAGCTCAGATGAATCTTCGACATCATCCGACGAGGAAGAACCAAGAGGAGAACGGGGGCACATGTGTTTTATGGCATCAACATCTTCAAAGGTAAATTCTAAACCATCTTTGCATCATTATAGTGATGACGACCAACTTAGTAATAGTGATCATAGCGATGATGATAATGATTATGAATTTGACTATAAGGGTGCATATGAGGAATTGTGTACCGTTCCTGAAAATCTTATTAGAGATCACCACAAATTGAACAGGAAGTTTAAGATTTGCACCAACAAAAGGGAAGATCTTGCGAAAGAAAATGAAGATTTGATTAATAAAAACAAATCCCTTTTGGAAGAGATAAATGGAATGAAAACAAGGATAAATGACCTAGACGAGATTGTAGCCACCACAAAAAGAAAATTTGATGATCTATCTAAAAATTGTGGAGAAATTTAATCAGGAACAGGGAAAATTGGACTGTCTTAGGTTATGAAAAATCCAACCTTAAGCATATAGAAAAGCACACTAGGAATTCTCACTTGAAATGTAGGTACATAAAAATGTGGATTCCCAAGAATGGCTCAAGCAAAGCAAAGGAAAGGTACATAAATGAATTTCTGCATAATATTCATTTTAACAAAAATTATACTTATATTTGTGATGGAAGTACAAAACCGTATTGGGTTTGGCTTCCATCAAAATTAGATGTAATCTCCTCTAATCATCCCCCGGACCCAAAAGAAAAGGGTACCTTAATTATTTGTTTTCAGGTATCAACGGATACGAGGAACAGTGAGAATGTCTCTCTCAAAATTTGCTTGCATACGAAGAAAATGCAAAAAGATATAACAGTAAGTAAATTATTTTAAATAAGGTAAATATACTGAAAATTATTTTTCTGTAGTAAAATTGTGTTCTAAATGATTGTATGCATGTATGAATCAGTTTGGCATAATATTAAAAAGGATATAAAAAAGTTTTAAACCAAATTTCCAGATAGCAGGCTATCTGGGTGAATAATGTTATTTAAAGACACCCGAGTATTGGTTTTGTAATTTCGGGCTTTTGGACTTCTTATTGGGTTTTTACAATGTCTATTCACTTATATCCATTAAGGATGAGAGATCTAAACCATTGAATTTAATCCTAAGGCTATAATTCACTAGAGTTAGAGTAAATCCCTAGTTTTATCCCCTTTCTCATCTCTTACCCTCATAGCCGACTATAACTCTATCTTCCTCTCCAAAATTGAAATTTTCAGATAATCTCAAGGAGATCAAGGTGTTTGGTGAAGGAATTCTCAGAGGAAAACTATCTACATCCTAGGTATCTACAACTTGTTTATATTTCATCTCTTTAGATATTATTCACACTCCCTAGAGCCATGGTTAGAGGAACTTCTATTAAGAAGAAGAGAATGTAAAAATCATCATCTCAACCTCTTTTAGAGAAGGTGAAATTCAGTACGCAGTAGTGAACATAAAGAACAACAAAAAGACACACAGTAATCAGGGACACAAGAGACTTGGTATCGCAGTTCGGTGCGCACACCTACATCTGCGAGGCCACGCCCAGAAAAATAGAATACTTCACTATAAAGATCAGAGAATACAAACTCTAGAATTCACGCTTCTATAAGGAAGAACACACTCATCCTTAAAACAAACCGTGAGGGGTGATCGCAATCAACCCCGTGAAGTATTCTTGGCAAGCTCCCCTTGCCTGCAAGCTCCCCTTGCACCACCGACTAGATCAACTCCCTTGATCCCACGTGCGTGGTTGTCGGCCTCCCTCCCGGAGTATTATCTCAGAGGACTTCTTTCGCAAAAGTCTTAACCTAGCCGCCAATGTTCTCCAACCCTTAAAGACAGCGACCCGTCAATATCGGTTCAATCAGCCCTAGATCAATCAATCTAGAGGCGACATAATAACAGCAATAACCGCAACTCCCATAGATGGAAAGAGATCCCTACATCTCCGCAGGAGATCGTTGCCAGGATCTCGCCAGCGAAGATATCTTCAACTAATTCTTCACGAATGGTACTGAAAGATATTCTTATCCAATCAAATCTTCAGCAGTTATTAACCATCATAAATACCTGAACAGATATAAATGGCGACTTAAGATCACGCGGACCTCACGCTTCAATCTACAACAGTCGCACATAGACACAGCATGTTGAACACGGATGTTCAACAATCTGTTCAACAATACATCCAACAAGCTCAGCTGAGACTTGTCTCTTTTTCAGATAATGTGGTTCGGACGTAACAAAACGTTCAACAAGATGTCCAACATCCCCAGATAATTTGTCTAAACACTTCAAGGAGTACATAGAGAGAGACGATTATCGGAGTGCCACAAATGACAAGTAAAGCATATACTAGCAGTAGAGACAAAACCTAACAATCTCCCCTTTTGTCATTTAGTGGCACAATACAGTATGATATTCAACAACATACCAGTCTGAAGGAGAACTGAGGTACTCCCCTTCACCATAAGAACCACAGAAAGACTGCATACTATCTTCATAGAACAAGACCAAGACCTCCACACAAACCAAACCTTTCCAGAAATATATATATCATACCTTTATCTCCCCTTTTGAGCCACTAAAAACAAAAGAACCATCTGGAGAACAACAGTCAGAGGTCGGCAGAAGAGCCACGCCTCAGAGCGGACAGCTTATCGTGCAACATCACCTTGTGACGATCCAAAAGAGCCCGCTGGCTATCAAGAATAAGAAGCTGATCATTGACATTTTGAAGGGCACTTTCCAGGAACTCAATGTCCACTGCACTCGACTGAGAGGAGCTGGCAGGCTGAGATTCAGGAGGCAGAGAGGACTTTGGTGCAGCATTACTAGACAGAGGGGGTGAAGAAGGACCACCGTGCAGAGAGGGCAACACCTCAGTGATGTCATTGTATTTTCCAGCCACAGATTTTGCTGTATACGAGATACTGTCACAGGTAGAGGGAAGATCAGAAGGAGACAGGGGCACCTTTTGAGCCAAAAGCATCATGGAAATGAGAGCTCCATGAGGTAAAGAGGTCCCGGAGGATGATAATTCAGCAAAAGATAAGATAGAATCGAAAATGATTCTCCCTAAATTGAAGACCTGAGACGTGCCAGCAGAGAACAGTAGTTTGCACATGTCCCTTGTAACCACAGAAACATTTGAGGTAGGGAGCCAGTTTCGTGTAGCAACCCTGAATAGAATAAAATACTTCGCTGTAAGAGCAGACGAGGGAAAAATGGATGACTTAGTAGGCCAGCGTTTCAACTTCCCAGCAGTCACAACCTCAATCAGTCTGTCAAAACTCACTCCAGTTGAGTCACCGAAAGCTGGAACAGATTGGGAACATTTCCATTCTAATAATTTGTTCATAGATGCAGGAGAAAATGTGACTATCTTCCCTCGAACATAATTTCTGAAACTCCACCGAGAGGATCCATCACATGCAGATTTGGATAGATTACAGTAAAATTCTCTCACCAAAACAGGATAGTAGACGCTGAAGCATGTAGCAGCATGGACAAGACCAAGATCCTTCAGAATAGAAACCAACTGAGTCTTATCGAACGATGACAGATTGAGGACTTTCTCAGATATAAGAGATCTCTCTGAGTAAGATGGCCATCTGTTCTTACGGGCTTTGTCAAAGAAGATTTTGCTCAGGGCATCTGAAGATGTAAACGAGGGAGAGCGAGATGGAGCAGAAGTTGAAAGTTTAGGCCGCTTGGACGGAGAAGTCTCAGCACTACTGGAAGGGCGAGGAACAGGACGCTTTTTGGACACAGATCTACCCTTGCGCATGAAGGAAGACAGGGGTGGTTCATTTTGATCAGAAGTCCCACATGTTGTAGGACTTGTTGTAACATTTTGTACAACAATATCTTCATCAGCTTCCTCCACCAAGGGAATAGCATCAATATTCGTCCCTGTAATGTCAGCACCAGCTTCTGAAGAACCTTGAGTCATATCACGACTATCAGTGTTCATGATGACATTCATCCTAACATCAGCTGAACCAATTTCAGTCTCAACAACACATGCATCATCATCTTGACCAACCTGCAAACCACCTCCTTCAGCCTCGGGCAGATCAGAGGGGAGATCCAGTGGTTCTCCAGAGATGTCTAAATTCATAGAATCAGGTATCGATCCCACTGCATCTTTGAGAGACTGCGTCTTTTCTGTACAATCGCCAGCAGGGTCCACATCTACACCTGTCACATTTTGGCCCACAAGAGGGGAATCTTCAAGACATACACCCTGATCACAGTCATCTTTCTGAGATTCTCCTTCAGTCTCAGTCACATGCTGATAGGTGTCAAAAGACACAGACTGAACTCCTTCATTTGTACCACGATCATTATCATTAGCCACATTTTGGATATCCTCATCCACACCCATAGGCGACAGAGGGACAGAGGCTTCTTCCTGAGATGGAATAGAAGGGACAGTTTCATCATCAACAACTACCTCCATATCAACATCCTTGTTCATCTTTCCATCACCTTGCTCAAAAGAATTCTCAGAGAACAAATTAACTGTAGAATCTTCAACAGTATCCCTTGACTTAGGCATTTCAGCAAACACTGGAGGGTCTTCTGAATCCGAAATCTCCACAATTTCAACTTCAGAAATTTTCACATAGATTTTGGGATTCCAAGTTCGAATCACAACTTTCCTATCTCGAGGCACTTCAACACTCATAACTTTCCCTTTAATCTTCTTGTGCATGAGCTTTTTGATATGAATGTGAGAGACATCCATAGAAGAAAGGTCTAATCACTTACCAGTTCTCCGCAAATACCAAAACCAGTCTTGAATTGTAACAGGTTCAGGGAATTCTTCATCATCAGATACTTCAACATCAGGAGGGTTTCGACAAAGGGGAATTTCGAGAATTGGGGAAAACTTGACTAACTCCAAATTTGACGTTCCATGAGAGTGCATGTAGGAGAAAAGGCCAGGGGATTGAGGAGAGAAGGTAGTACCCATGGGAGACCCGTGCCTGGAGCGAGAAGACCCTCTTTTCCGTTTGATAGGAGAGGAAGAAGACGGTGGAGCATTTTTCCTCACGGAGGCAGTCCGACGAGAGGACCGGCGAGGAGGCTGCGAAGGCGATTTCGAATGATCTCTCTCCATAATCGAACAAGAAAAGAGAAATTATCTCACAGGCACAAAGATCAGATCAAGAACCCTAGAAGATCAGACATGAGAATCTTGAAGATATTTGATTTTTAAAGAGAGTAGAGAATTGCGCCTTGGGAACGGGATATGGAAAGAAGGAATTAAATATCGGGTAACGAACTTGAGAAGAAAACAAACCCGATAGCCCAAGACAGCCCAATTCTCTTATTGTTGCAACCTAAAGTTGCAACAATGTTCACAACAAAGTGAACAACATCAGATACGACACAGCCCTAAGGCTTGTCGCAATTCCTCAAATCTGGTGGAGTCTAGAGGCTTTGTAAATATGTCTGCTAGTTGATTACCTGTAGCTACATACTCCATGGCAAGGGACTTCTTCTCAACCAGCTCTCTAATAAAGTGGTGTCGGATGTCGATATGTTTTGTTTTGGAATGCTGGACAGGGTTCTTGGAGATGTTTATAGCACTCTGGTTGTCACATAAAATAGTCAGAATTCCTTGTTCCAGTCCATAGTCTGTCAACATTTGCTTCAACCATAGCAGTTGTGTGCAACAACTTCCCGCTGCAATATACTCAGCCTCTGCTGTATATAATGATATGGGGTTCTGTTTTTTACTATACCATGAAACCAGATTGTTCCCCACATAAAAGCATCCTCCAGTAGTGCTTTTCCTATCGTCTGTATTCCCTGCCCAGTCAGCATCACTATATCCTGAGACAAGAGTATTCGTATCCTTTGTATACCATATACCATAGTCTGTTGTTCCACTGATATACCTGATAATCCTCTTTACGGCAGTAATATGAGATTCCTTGGGACTTGCTTGGTAACGAGCACAGACTCCAACACTGAAGCTGATATCCGGTCGGCTAGCTGTTAAATACAAAAGACTACCTATCATGCTTCTGTAAAGAGTAACTTCAACATCTCTTCCTCCTTCATCTTTGGAGAGTTTTTCAGACGTACTCATGGGAGTCCGAACATGTCTTGCACTTTCTAAACCGAATCTCTTGACAAGATTCCTTGCATACTTGCTCTGCGAGATGAATAGACCATCTGGACACTGTTTAACTTGAAGCCCAAGAAACACATTCAACTCACCTACCATGCTCATTTCAAACTCCTTTTGCATGAGATTAATAAACTCATGCACTAGCTGTTGAGATGTTGAACCGAAGACTATGTCATCAACATAAATCTGTGCAACCATGACACTTGATCTTGTCCTTTGAACAAATAGAGTTTTATCAGCTCCTCCTCTTTCGTATCCCTTCTCAAGAAGATATGTGGTCAATCTTTCATACCAGGCCCTTGGTGCTTGTTTCAGCCCATACAGCGCCTTCTTCAGCTTGTAAACGTGATTTGGAAGAAATGGATCTGCAAAGCCTTTGGGTTGTTCAACATACACTTCTTCATTCAACAGCCCGTTCAGAAAGGCACTTTTCACGTCCATTTGGTGCAGTTTGAAATTTAAACTGCAGGCAACTGCTAGCAATAGTCTAATAGATTCCAACCGAGCTACTGGAGCAAATGTCTCATCGAAATCAATTCCTTCCACTTGAGTATACCCTTGAGCTACAAGTTGGGCTTTATTGCGAGTAACATTTCCCTTCTCATCTGTCTTATTTTTGAATATCCATTTTGTCCCGATGACATTTGTTCCTTTTGGTCTCTCCACAAGACTCCAGACATCATTTCGTTGGAATTGGTTCAGTTCCTCTTGCATAGCCGAAACCCAGAAATCATCACTAATTGCTTCCTTCACATTTTTGGGTTCGATAGTAGAGAGAAAGCAAGCATACCTAGCCAGATCTCTGTAGTTAACACGACTAGCACCTCTGGTGCAACGACTGTCGTGAACGTCACCAATGATTAGCTCCGACGGATGGTCACGTATAATCTTTGTAATTCCCTCAGCATCTTGAGCATTTTCAGCCTCTACTTGAACCGTCTTCGTGGTTGCAGTATCCTGTGTTGCAACAATTTGTTCAACATTGTTCTGTTTGGTTTTGTTTGTTGGAACATCACTTTCAACACGAAAATCATCCTCATTTCTATCTTCTTGAACTCCTTTTTCTCCAGTTAGAATAGATTCTCCCTGATCAAAATCATCAACCACAACGTTAATGGATTCCATCATGACATCTGTTCGTTCATTCAACACACGGAAGGCACGACTCCTTGTAGAATATCCCAAGAAAATTCCTTTGTCACTCTTGGTGTCGAACTTCCGTCTTGGTGTCCGATCTTGCAAGATGTAGCACTTGCTTACAAAGATATGGAAGTAGAAGACATCAGGCTTTCGTCCTTTCCAAATTTCGTATGGAGTTTTCTCAGTCCGTGGCCGAAGGTAAACTCTGTTGATGGTGTAGCAAGAAGTGTTAATAGCTTCAGCCCACCACTTAACATTCACTTTTCGAGCATTCAGCATAACGCGTGCCATTTCCTGAAGTGTTCGATTCTTCCTTTCAACAACTCCGTTTTGCTGAGGGGTCTTAGGAGCCGAGAACTCATGTCCTATACCTTGTGCCTCACAGAATTCAGAGAATGAGTGATTCTCAAACTCTTTTCCATGATCACTTCGAATCCGGATGACTTTCCCAATGTTGTCTCCTCTTTCAACTTGAAGACGAGTACACAATTTCTTGAAAGCATCGAAAGTATCTGATTTCTCCTTTAGAAAATCCACCCAGGTGAACCGTGAAAAATCATCAACACATACAAAGATGTACTTCTTACCTCCGACGCTTGTTTCTGAAGTGGGTCCAATCAGATCCATGTGTAGCAGCTCCAGAGTTTTTGAAGTTGTGGTATTCTGAATTTGCTTGTGACTCACTTTCTTCTGCTTTCCCAGTTGGCAAGATTCGCACACTCCTTCTTTCTTCTTGATTAAAGTTGGCATTCCACGGACAGCTCTTGCTTTAGATATTTTCATTAAGGTCTTGAAATTTACATGTCCTAGTTTCTGATGCCACTGTTCAGAAGCATCCGTGGTGATACTCAGACATCTGTCAGGCTCTTGCAACTGGTAGCAGTTGTCGCTGGATCTTTTTCCGGAAAGAATGCACACTTCATCACCATTAAACACAAGGCATTCATTTTTGTTGAATCGAACCAGCAGACCTTGATCACACAACTGACTGATACTTATGAGATTAGCCTTTAAGTTTTCAACATGCATCACGTCTTTCAATTTCAGAGTTTCTGTCATATTCAGATTTCCTTTTCCAACAACCCTGCTTCTCTGTCCATCCCCAAAAGTGACATGGCCTTTATTTCCAGCAGTGTACTCAGATAGGAGACCCTTGTTTCTTGTCATGTGCCGAGAGCAACCGCTGTCAAAATACCACTGATTTTCTGTAAAGGTAACCAAAGATGTGTAAGCAACCATACTGATTAGCTCAGACTTCTTAATCCATTTCATACTTGTTCGCTGTTGCGGATGATAAACATTTCTTCCTTCACTCAAGTGCTTCATGCGCCTGAAACAGCTCCAATCATTGTGTCCTATTTGTCTGCAGTAATTGCATATATGCTGCCTAAATGAAGTACCTTTTCTGTTCTTCCCTCTTGACTTGTCCTCATCATGTAGACTCCTTTTAACATGCTCCTTAATATTGAGACTGCTTCTGGTCTTGAGTGTGTGTAGATGACTTCCTCTGTGGAAACCAACTCCTGTTCGATCTCTGGCCACCTTTCCCATATTGAGGATGTCATCAAGTTTGGTTTTTCCTGAGTTCCACCTGTTGACAGTGCTTTCTGCCTTCTCAGCTCTTAGTAAAGCTCTCTTCATATTTCTCTCACAGTTTCGGAGGCTTGTTTCAGTCTTCAGAAGTTTGGCTTGAGTCGCATCCCTCTCACTTCTCAGCTTAGAGCATTCATCTTTCAGTTTCTTGTTGACTGCACAGATTTCCATCCATTTATAGAACATAATTTGATAAGCCATGCGAATTTCCTCATCATCAATAACTTCTTCACTTTCATTTTCTGATTCAACCTCATTGTCACAAGTTGTGCCATTTGTCACAACATTTCGTACAACATTTCCTTCCTTGTGCTTGGATGTTGAAGCACATGTTGTAACATTATGTTTGACATGACTGAAAGACTTGCCTTCAGATTTTTCATTCAGAATAGCTGTGAATGCAACATAATTACTAGTTATGTCTTCATCTTCCACACTCCCTCCAGAGTCTTCATCGCTCCAGGTGCTAGCGAGGGATTTCCCTTTTTGCTTCTTGAGGGTGTTTGCACATTCTGCCTGTATATGACCAAACTCTTCACATTCTCTACACTGTATTCCCTTTCCTTTGTTTTTAGAATCATACCTTTGAGTAGGGCGACCAGCACTCTTTTCACCAGCAGGAGGACCTGACCGCACCATCTTATTAGTAGCTTTGAAATTCTGACCTCTGTTGCTAATCTTTCTCATCATCCTACTAAAGTTTTTGGTGAGTAGAGCAATATCATCTTCAAGTTCTGACTCATTATCGGATTTTGACAATTCATTGGCTTCAATCTTTAAGGCAACTCCCTTCTCCTTTTTGTTTTGTTTGAGATTCATCTCATAAGTTTGTAGTGAGCCCATGAGTTCGTCTAATCTCATGGTGGATGTGTTCCTTACTTCCTCTATCGCAGCAATCTTTGCTGAAAATTTTTCTGGCAGGGACCTCAGGGCCTTTTCAACAAGTTTCTTTTGTGAATACTTCTTACCCAGTTGGAACGCCTGATTTGCAATATCCCTCAATCTTCCATTGAATTCTGCAACCGTCTCGTTTTCATTCATTCTCAGATTTTCAAACTGAGCGGCGAGCATTTGCAATTTTGAGGCCTTAACAGTGCTGGTTCCTTCATGCACGTTTTGAAGAATGTCCCAAGCTTCCTTAGCGTGCTCACAAGTTGATATAAGCTTGAACTGCTCTTCATCAACGGCAGTAAAGATGGCGTTCACCGCTTTTGAGTTTCCTAAGGCAGCACGTTCCTCATCAGGATTCCAGTCTCTCACAGGTTTGATGCATTCCTTGCCTTCTTTGTTGACTTCAACCGGAGGGCTCCATCCTTCAACTGTAGCAACCCAAGCCTTTTCATCCAGGGATTTGATAAAAGCTCGCATACGAGACTTCCAATAAGTGTAATTCGATCCAGTGAGCAAAGGGGGACGAGTAACAGAGGCACCTTCTTTTGTATTCATGATGAGCGTACTGACACACAAGATCACACCCACTTTGAAAAAATCAAAGTAATATGGATGACCTGCTCTGATACCAAATGAAATTCAGTACGCAGTAGTGAACATAAAGAACAACAAAAAGACACACAGCAATCAGGGACACAAGAGACTTGGTATCGCAGTTCGGTGCGCACACCTACATCTGCGGGGCCACGCCCAGAAAAATAGAATACTTCACTATAAAGATCAGAGAATACAAACTCTAGAATTCACGCTTCTATAAGGAAGAACACACTCATCCTTAAAACAAACCGTGAGGGGTGATCGCAATCAACCCCGTGAAGTATTCTTGGCAAGCTCCCATTGCCTGCAAGCTCCCCTTGCACCACCGACTAGATCAACTCCCTTGATCCCACGTGCGTGGTTGCCGGCCTTCCTCCCAGAGTATTATCTCAGAGGACTTCTTCCGCAAAAGTCTTAACCTAGCCGCCAATGTTCTCCAACCCTTAAAGACAGCGACCCGTCAATATCGTTTCAATCAGCCCTAGATCAATCAATCTAGAGGCGACATAATAACAGCAATAACCGCAACTCCCATAGATGGAAAGAGATCCCTACATCTCCACAGGAGATCGTTGCCAGGATCTCGCCAGCGAAGATATCTTCAACTAATTCTTCACGAATGGTACTGAAAGATATTCTTATCCAATCAAATCTTCAGCAGTTATTAACCATCATAAATACCTGAACAGATATAAATGGCGACTTAAGATCACGCGGACCTCAGGCTTCGATCTACAACAGTCGCACATAGACACAGCATGTTGAACACGGATGTTCAACAATTTGTTCAACAATTTGTTCAACAATACATCCAACAAGCTCAGCTGAGACTTGTCTCTTTTTCAGATAATGTGGTTCGGACGCAACAAAACGTTCAACAAGATGTCCAACATCCCCAGATAATTTGTCTAAACACTTCAAGGAGTACATAGAGAGAGACGATTATCGGAGTGCCACAAATGACAAGTAAAGCATATACTAGCAGTAGAGACAAAACCTAACAGAAGGAACTCATCCTTCCCTACCTAATCAACCCCGATCTTATCTCTACTTTTGACATCAATTCCCATAAGACTATCCTCTAAGAGAGGTTTGTCAAAATTAGTGATCTTGAAATTTATGGGATTCATATCATCTTCAAATATCAAGGCATAACGGACTTATTCTCTCACCACAACAAATGTAGGTGTTTGCCTAGGTTGCTGAACCTATTTTACACCAATAAGACCGTAAACACCTCTAACACCATCGGAGAATCTAGAATCTCGACTAAGTCTTTAATTCTACTATCAATCTTAATGTTGAAAACTTAGGACTGAGACTTGGCTTACCAAGCACGGTGGCACTTCTCCGTGAAATTGAGATGTGTTGAGGGATGTATGCCCTCAGTTCATTTATATTTGATGCAAATGGATTTTAATATTAGATGTGGGAATTTTGCATATGATGCAAATAGAATTAAATGTGCCTTAAAATGTTTACGACCATATTTAATATAATAATTGCGAGTAAAGGGTTACCTGGATGACGGGATCATTCCGGTCTAAATGCAGGTTCAAACCACGCCAACAACAGACTCAAAATGAGCCCAAAACACCAAAAGTACATTGCCTATGCCAAGATGGGCTTAAGATAGCCAAGCATGAGTACCTGGGAGCCCAGCCCAGGCATTGGGCCCGCTTGAGCACTAGGCCCAAGCACGGGGCACAGGCGCTGGGCCCAGGCATCAGGCACCGGGCCCAGGAGCTTGCCCAAGCGCGGCGCCCAGGCGCCCAGGCGCTGGGCCGGCCTGGGCGTTGGGCCCAGGCATCAGGCACCAGGCCCAGGCGCTAGGCGCAAGCGCGGCGCCCAGGCACCCAGGCGTTGGGCCGGCCTGGGCGCTGGGCCCAGGCGTCGGGCGTTGGGCCTAGGCACCCAGGCACTGGGCCAGCCTGGGCGATGGGCCCGGGCACCCAGGCACTGGGCCTGGGTGCCCAGGAATGGGCGGGCTGGGCCCTACCTAGTGAAGCAATGTGCGGTGGGCCCCATTGTGGGGCCCACGGGTTTGAGAAACCCTAGGCCTTTTGATGGCTGGTGTTGTACGCAAAGCAATGTTTTGGGCTGACTTTGGAGCCTCGTTTGAGGGGTCAAACAGACTCGGAATGGAGTGACGTTTTTTTCCTACGCGTTCACCATTCAACCATCTTCGCAAGATGTGTAACATCGCTCTTAGAGATCAATGGTGGGAGGGATTTAATTAATCAAACATTGCCTTTGTGAAAACCATGTTGTGTGTTAAGAAAACTCTCTAAACATATTTGTCCCACATCGAAAATGGAGTGAAGGGGAGGGATCAGCCGCCTATATAAATAGGGGTCTACCCCCTTCCTTGAAACTCACTCCAAGCTCCAGATCTAAGTAGCTCCATTAAACGTGAACAAGCCTGGATCTGGGCTTAAAGTAAATATTCCCTCTTTCTTTCTAAATTCTTCCTTGCTCCTGGTTGGGCTCTAGCAAAGCTACGAAGGAGTTCGGATCGGATCCGAAGTCTTGATGGAGGATCCACTCAAGGTGAAACATTCTTCGGCGTGTGGTTGGATCGACAACAAGGGTGTTGCTCACCTCGGGACGCAGTGCAGTTCGGGAAGCGGTTCGGCTCGGGGCGAGGTACAGCTCGGGGCACGGTCCGGCTCGGGAGAAGCGGCTCAGGGCCAAAGAAATGTTGCTGAAAATGACGCTTCATATTTTGCGGAAACAAAGTGAAAGGTATGTAGTTTAAATATTCATGCGTTTATAATTGTAAATGTTAGATAGATCTATCCTTAGGACTTGGTCGGACCTAACCACAGGATAGTAGAGATCTTGGCTAGGGCTGTTTCTTTAGGGTTTAAACTTAAAAATGTTTTAAGTACTATTTTTTCACTGCTTGTTTAATCTCGTGGTCCGTCCGACTTAGGCCGGATGTCGATTTTATTGCCCTAAGGACCTAGAAAATCCAACATTGGTATCAGAGCTTAGTGATGCTTGAGTACGGATTATCGGGTTATAAGCTGACCCAAAGTAATCGCTCTTACCTTTCCACGCCCCGATAAGATGTGGATCTTATGATGGGTTGGGCGCGTTGTCGAGAGGCATGCCGTAAAACAAGTTCGTGAGGGATCTTGTGATGGGTCTAGGGTGCCATGGACGATGGGCCTTAACAGCGTTGCAATGATATCAGAGCGATACCCAACATTGGTATCAGAGCCAGGTTTACATGATCTATGTTTTGCAATTATAAAAAGTTTGTGATACATCATGTTTCTCCATGAGATGGAGGTTGAATTTTAAACTATTAAAATAGTCGTTCCCAAATAATGTTTTTATTTTCGAAAATTGTTTTTGAAATTTAGATTTAATATTTAAAATCATTTGATAATTTTAAAATTAGATCTTAATTATTATATGATGATAATTAATTAATAATGTAACATAAATTTATGCGATAAATTTTAAGTTGCATGTTTAGCAAAAAAATTATGAGATAATTTTAATTGCTCTGTTATCATGATAAAATGTTTAGATGATAATTTTAATGGTTATATTATTCTTGTTGATTATGTGATAATACAATAAAAACTTTTAGGATAGCCATTAAAAGCCTTCAGAAAATTATAAGATAATTTTGATGGACATGCTATGATTTAAACTTGTTTAAATGCCTAATATGTGATTAGCACCCTAAAATTCATTCCTTATAGTTGATAAGGACATTAATAAAAGTTATTAACCAATTTTAATAATTTCGAATTTTAGGATTCAACTAGTTGATAGGATTAACTAGTTTTAATGAAGCCATTTCTAGTCGATGGCACACATTAGAAATAATTAGTTTCCTTCAATGGACCATGATCCGGTCTAGTGTTTTTTGACTAGTGTTGTGGATCACCCTAGCTCGACTGGGGATAATGATCCTGGCCTAGCCAAATCCCTGGCCGTGTTCCACTGGACCGCAAGGATGCGAATTATGATTATGTGACACCGTCGATTACATCTAGTCAATTACGCTAAAAATCTTCTTCAAAATTAGCCGTAACCCTCCTTGTTTTAGAGGTTAATAACTATAGGTTCTATGTTATAGTTTTTGAGCACACTCAAGCTATGTCATAGCTACTTTATGGAAACCAACTTCTCATTACATGAGATGTAGTCTAAAATTAACCCAAACCACCGCGTCGTGCCTATACACCGAGCGTCGACGTAAGTAAGGCTAGACATGAAAACAAGGTTATGACTAGACTAGTCATTGTGATCTGGATGAGCACACTCATGATCCTAAGTGGCTAGGGGTAAAAACCAATAAGGTAATCATATATGATATGATTGATGAAGAGTCATCTACCAATTGCAAAGTCAAGCAAATTTTTGAGCACACTCAAGGTTGTGAGGCTCATGGTGGTTGGATCTCTTTCCCATTAAATTTAATTTATTTAAATCGTTCATTATTATGGCTAAAAATAATCGCAAAAATAGTGGGAGGATATAGTTAGATAAAAGCCATTCTATCTATATTTAAAATTGAACATATGATAAACCATGGTAGTTCTATGTTTACCAATGGAATCCAAAACATAATATCCTAAGAGAATTAGTTAACTGGTCAAAATGGTTGGTTAAAAGAATATCAGCTCAAATTCTACTTGGTAGACTAAACTATGTTCTTACTGACATTAAACATGACCTTCTTAGCATAGGCTTGAGGACAATGATTTCCTTGAGCTCTGGGTCCAACAAAATAAATGCTTGCTACCTGTCACTCGCCTCTATGAGGGGTAGCTTTAACATATTGATGTTCAAAGCATGTTTCTCCAAACAATTTGTTGAGTCAACTCAAGGTTGTATGTAAAACGGTTTCAATCCGTAAAGTTCGAAACTTCGATCAAATTGTTTGAATCGAAGATGAGTGCATGAGCTATACAAGACTATGTATCCCAACCGGTTCTTGAGATGAGCAACTTGTTGAGCACACTCAAGATTGCAAAGCTCAAGCGTTTGGATACATGAGATGTTTGCACGTAAATTATTTATGTTGAGACGTGTAATATCTAAATGAGATTTAGAAAGGAAAAAGGCATTAAGAAAAGTCAATTGAGAAAGAAAGTTGTATCTATTATTAGTAAAGTCAAGAGTAGGAGGAACTGAAAATGTGGCATATTTGATGTCACAGTTTCAGGATAATCGTTATACAAAAGGGAATAGATTGTCATACGTGTTGGAAAAAGGAGCAATTGTTGTTTCTTCGACCATAGAGGACGTCTAACAATTTTTGGCAAATGTCGTCACATTGCTTCTGAAGCAATGAGTAATTTGTATAACGATAATGTATTAAATTTTTATACAAGAATACGCAAGATAGTAGCAAAACTTATATGGAAAAATAGACTAGGCCGTACCGAAGAGACTAAGTTTCACAAGTCACATAAAGAGGGGTTTGACCTCTCGTATTATGAGTCAATAGACACTTGTGAATCTTGTCTCAAAGGTATGATGGCCAAAATTTCATCTGTAAGACAGTGGGAGAATGAGTTGGTGAGCTCGTAGTCTCATACATACGGATGTACCCAGACTCAAGTCTAAGTTAGCCAGGATAAGTTGTTCTTATTTTATTACGACGCATGTTCTTGCTGAAACTCAAGTCTGAAAAAATAGTTGACACAATGACCGAAGTATTTGAACTGCTTCGATCGGATCGAGGAGGCGAATACTTAACTGTGTGATTCTTGCGAAATTACAAGAAAATGAGATTTCTTGATACATGGATCGGTGTGTTGGAAAGCATGGATCGCACTCTGTTAGACATGGTGTGATACATGGCAAGCGACTCTGGGTTACAATCCTCCTTTTTAGGTTAATCCCCATATAATAGTGCATATGTTCTTGATAAGGTTCTATGAGGACCATACCAATATGATAATATTTAAATTAATCATTATTAAGTCACAGGATTACTCGAGCCTCTTGAGACAAAAAGTCGAGTAATACATCATAGTTGATGATGGCTTAGACGACTTCCAAGATACCATTTGGAGTAGTGACTCTTAAGAAATGGTTTGATGCAATCCAAAAAAGGTCCTTTCACGTAAAAAAAGGTATAGACTTTGGTTGACGTGCCCAAGGAAAGTGTTTCCTTTGGCTGCAAGTGAATCTTCGAGACAGAAGATTAGTGCAGATGGAAAAAGGTGAAGTACAAGTTATACTGGTTGAGAATAGTTATCATCAAAACTCATATAAATGGATTGTGATGAAACTTTCTTGCCAATAGCTGTGTACAGATCTATTCGGATCAAACTCGATGTTAATGCTCATAATGACTATGAAAACTGGAGTATGCATATAAAATATGTTTTCTTAATATGATTTAGAAAAACAAAATTATATAAATCATCCAGAGTATTTTCAATGTCAGTGGGAGCGAATAAAAGGCATGCGAGGCATCAAGGAGTCGGAACATATGTTTTGCCAAAGTAGACAAAGAGTTTGACACTTCATCAGAAATGATTATGAACCGTGCAGTTGACCAATAGATATTTTGGGTTATTCTCGTAAGGTACAATGAGCTGGATGAGATCCATGCAAATTAAATATTATGGATTCCAAGAGACCAAGGAAATTTTTTGGATAAGATTCAAATGTGTGGTCTAACATGAACATAGAAACTCATTAAGTCTAACTAAAGAAGGTTTAGCAGATTCACTTACGAAGGCTCTGCCACATAAAGTCTATAGAGACTTATGTGTAAATGTGGTATGAGATACCGGGATAAATGGGCCTGAGTGCAAGTGAAAGATGTTAGTAGATATGTATGCCCTTGAACTCGAGGCAATTTATCTCTGTGTAAGTGAACAAATACTTGGTCAAATTACAGTAATCTGTATAGTAAGAATTTATCTAAGTTAATAAAAATGTAGTCGACATTAGAACTTAGGTAAACTCCTAAGACTTAATTCGAGGTTAAACAAGTATCGAAACGAGGATCTTAATCATGGAGAATTGTTTGACCGTTGGTAGCAAAAGTCTGAAATCGTTCGTGGTCATAGATGTTTCGAGAAAAGGATATCGAAACATCGGATAGACCATTGTGTCTTTGTCTTCACCATGGAGTGGTGACAATGATCTCATGGTCATTCGACTTGGCAAAGTCAGAGACGAGACACATGTGCTCATTGGAGAAAGAGTTCACTGAACGACCCAACGAGAGTTATCATATGGTTAATATTTACCAATCTGTCAATGATAACTCTTAGTGATCATAGGCAAGTTGGTATTTTGAGTTGAAGTCATTGTACGAATCTGTGCGTAAACAATGTCACTTAGATAACTGATCTAGCCTTGGAAAAGCCTCGTTGAAAGACCTTTGTTTGGGTGACACTTGAAACGTGCGAGGAGATTAATGACCAAGAGAGGATTCGTCTCTTCTGTCAAATGGGAGTTAGTGTCGTAGTGTTAGTTCGATCTTTAGTGATAATTCTGGCCAGAGTATGTTGGAAGAAGCCCAACATTATTTGACTAAAGATCGATGGAGACTAACCAAGTTCAAACTAGTAGGGTTGACAGTTGACCATATCCTAGGCTTGACTAAGCGGCATAGTTTTGATGAAGAGACTAAAACTGCGGTATTCATCACAGACACAGTCAGGGTGGTCCCGACAATACTCTTGTCGATAAGTTAATCACATAATTATGATACCGTCACCTGCTTCTCGTGGTCACTGCCGTCTGGGGTTTCGAGCCCTACCTGTAGTAGGGTCAGGCTGTAGGGCCTCACACAGAGTGAGACCTTCGTCAAGTAATTGGTAGAAATTAGGGAGAAAATGCATTTGATGCAAGAGACTGAAAATGCAAAGAGTTTGCCGATAGCTTCTGGATTCGGGATAAATGATCATGAGTGCAAGTGGGAGATGTTGAGGGATGTATGCCCTCAGTTCATTTGTATTTGATGCAAAAGGATTTTAATAATAGATGTGAGAATTTTGCATATGATGCAAAGAGAATTAAATGTGTCTTAAAATTTTACGACCATAATTAATATAATAAACATGAGTAAAGGGTTACCTGGATGACGGGAACGTCCTGGTCTAAATGCAGGTTCAAACCGTGCAAAAAAACAGACTCAAAATGAACCCCAAACACCAAAAGTACATTGCCCATGCCAAGTGGGCTTAAGCCAGCCAGGCCTGGGTGCCTATAAGCCCAGCCCAGGTGCTGGGCCAGCTTAAGCACTGTGCCCAGGCGCCCAGGCGCCAGGCCCAGGCACCGGGTGCAGGTGACCAGGCGCCCAGGCAGTGGGCCGGCCTGGGCAGTGGGCCGGCCTGGGCACTGGGCCCATGAAACCAGGCGCACAGCTTGGCCCAGGCACCGGGCCTAGGCGCCCAAGCGCCCAGGCCCTGGGCCGGCCTGAGCGTTGGGCCCAGGCGCCCAGGCGCTGGGCTCAGGTGCCCAGACGCGGGCGCCCAATCCCGGGAGGGCTGGGCTCTAGCCAGCTGAAGCAATGTGCGGTAGGCCCCATTGCGGGGACCATAGGTTTGAGAAACCCCAGGTCTTTTTGATGGCTGGTGTTGTGCACAAAGCAATGTTTTGGGCTTAATTTGGAGTCTCGTTTGAGGGGTCAAACAGAGTCGGAATGGAGTGCCGTTTTATTCTACGCGTTCACCATTCAACCCTCTTCGCAACGATATGTAACATCGCTCTTAGAGATCAATGGTGGGAGGGATTTAATTAATCAAACATTGCTTTTGTGAAAGGCATGTTGTGTGTTAAGAAAAATCTCCAAACACATTTAGTCCCACATCGAAAATGGAGTGAAGGGGAGGGGTCAGCTGCCTATATAAATAGGGGTCTATCCCCTTCCTTGAAACTCACCCCAAGGTTCAGATCTGAGTAGCTCCATTAAACGTGAGCAAGCCCGGATCTGAGCTTAAAGTAAATATTCCCTCTTTCTCCCTAAATTCTTCCTTGCTTCTGATCGGGCTCTAGCAAAGCTACGAAGGATTTCGGATCGGATTCGAAGTCTTGACGGAGGATCCACTCAAGGTGAAATATTCTTCGGTGCGTGGTTGGCTCTGCGATAAGGGTGTTGCTTGCCTCGAGACGTGGTGCAATTTGGAAAGAGGTTTGGCTCGGGACGAGGTTCGGCTCGGGACGCGATTCGGCTTGGGAGAAGCGGCGCGGGACCAAAGAAATGTTTTTGAAAACGACGCTTCGTATTCTGCGAAAACAAAGTAAAAGGTATGTATTTTAAATATTCATGCGTTTATAATTGCAAATATTAGATAGATTTTTCCTTGGGGGTTAGTCGGAGCCAACCTCGGGATTATAGTGATATTGGCTAGGGTTGTTTCTTTAGCTCTTAAACTTAAACCTGTTTTAAGTACTATTTTTTCACTGCTTGTTTAATCTCGTCGTTTGTCCGACTTAGGCCAGACGTTGATTTTATTGCCCTAATGACATAGAAAACCCAACAAGATGACTGACAAAGAGTCATCAAGCTTATGTACAAGAAAGGAAAATTCTAAAATGCTAGTCTACACACTAGCTACCTCACTTCTAAAGCGCGAATTCCCGCGAACATTCTCTCATATAATATCAATCAAAAAGGAGGTAGTAGATTCGTACTTTATTTTAACCAAGCTAAGGGCGTCTATGCTATGCTAGCCAAGATTTGAGTAAATTGGTCTCAAATCATCTTCAGCAACACTGTCCATAGCTCAGTTTCGGTGAACCGCACTTCCCCACTTCATCATGGATATTATCTCACCTATATCTTCATCTCTGCTAGCATTAACATTGAGAGTGAAACCCATTTCATTGAACCTATGACTTTATTTGATTCGAGAGCTTTCAATAGAATGGGTCTTAGTATGGACCCGGGCTTTGGAGAAGACGGGGATGAAGAAGAAGGTGAAAGTGATGAGGGAGAAGGTAAAGGTGAAGGAGAAGAGGAAGAAGCAAAAGAAGAGGAAGAATAAGAGGAAGAAGAAGCCGATGAGATGCAACCTATGGAAGAATGCGAAGCTTCGTTCTCGGAAGCCATCCTGTCGTATATGCTTTCATTCCAAAAAGCCATTTCTGCTAAGCTTGAGATAATGGAGATTCAACCAAATGATCGCATGAATAGCTTGAGAGATGATGTGTTTCAAAAGATTGAGAACCTCAAGAAGACGATGAAGAACTGGGATGACATCACTGATGCCGCCATTGAAGAAGTCAAAGAGGAGCTCGAGAAGCTGGAGGAGGAGATTCGACGTGGATAGTTTCATGTCGTGTTGATGGCTTGCTTAAGGTAAACTTTGAACAATATTATCTTTATGATGGTTTGTATTAATTTGCTACAATCGTTAATTTCTCACAAATGTTGTACATTTATGTGAGAAAGTTATGTCATATTTTGGAACCTATGCGATGGTTTGTATGACTTGATCATGTTAGTTGCTATAATATGTCTCTTATGCTCTTGTGGTCAAATATGCTTGTTAAGTTATATTTATGCATATATAGTATATTACAAATCTTATCTTATGCATATATCGAAGGGATACTAAGACATTAAATATTGTGCTACATTTTTTGATATCATACCCATGTCACCTTTTATACACTTGGTATTCATGTTATATAATACTTGGTATAAATTTTTTTGATATGACAAAGGGGGAGAAAGAGAAGAAAGATAAAAGCTCGCAATGCCCATATAAAATAATACTTGAAACACTTAAATTGGAAATAATATGAAAATCATGCGTATTCAATCTTATTGCTAACTAGATTTGATGCAGGGGGAGTAACCTCTCCACAACAATCATGCATCTCTTCATGGGGAGTGTAAGTAATTTTATTATTTCACATTATTTCTCATATTGTATATCATTTTTTTTGTCATCATCAAAAATAGGAAGAGTGTTGTGATACTGAAACCAAACCCAGTAGATTTTTATGATGTGCACAAGTGATATGTGGACTAATAATTTTATTTCAAGTGTATATAGATTATTTTGTAGATATGGAGAACAAAGTCATTGTGAAGCAAATTGAAAGTTATCGAGCCACAACGATCAAGAGAGCCACAAATTGAAGTATACGTAGGCCCAAGATCGTAAATCAAATGAATATTTGAAAACAAGTGAAGTTGGCTCAAGATCAAGAATGAAGATGAAGAGCAAAAGTTATGTTTGTGAGAGTTGTGTAGAAATGTAAAGCAATGGTATATAACACACACACAATTGTAAAATTCATTTTAAAATGTTTTTAAATTATAATAATTAATACATTTGTCAAATATAATTTTTATAAATTATTTTTGAAGTATTTTTAAGTATAAATACTCCAGTATCTCATAATAGCCGACTACTATTGTGTGATAGCCGACTACTTTTGTCAGGGATTTTCACAAAACTTTCTGTCAAAATAATAGCCAACTATTTGATATAATAGACGACTGACTATTCGGAAGAGATAGTCGACTATCTGGAGATATAGTCGACTATCTGGGTCAACTAAAGCCAGACTTGAAAATCTGCCTTGATTTTTGCTAGCAGTTGTGGTTGACTTTTGGAGCTGATTTCAAGCTATTTTGAGCAGAATTTGGGCTGCTATTTCTCTATAAATAGGAGGGAATTTAGAATTTTTATATACAATATTCTAATTGAAAAGAAATATCCATATTGCTCTAAGTGCTCTAAGTTCAATTTTGATCTCCATCTTATTCAAAGGCAATTGATTTTATTTCTTTTATGCGAACTTTTTAAGATCTATTTTAGTTTCATTTTTAGCCTTTCAATAGAACTATCTATTTGATCTACAAGCTAATTGCTTTCTTCCTTAGATTCAAATTGCAAGTCTATTATTTTAATCTTTGTGATTTAAATTATTACTCTCTTTCAAAGATTAAAATTCTTGATTATTTGATCTCTAAAAGCCCAAGTGCTCAATTATTGTAGATCAATTTTCAAGACAACTTTTCGATCAAATTGTGCTTTACTTATATCATTTATTTGATCAAGAGCTTCAGATTTTCTTAAGCCACATTTCATAATATATATACATTGGTTATAGGAAATCTTGTACTCAATTCTTATCTTTTGTGAAAGTCTTTGGAGAAGCCTTGGTGCTGTAATTCTCATGTTTATAAGGGAAACTTGTGTGCCTGGAAATCCTAGTTGGTTGTGACTAGGTGCTAGAAATTCATAGTGATGGAAGCTAGGTGATTGTATAGCTTGTTGCTATAGTGGATTAAATCCCAAAGGGAGTCAAGGACTGGACGTAGGCCAAGATTGGGCCGAACCAGGATAAAATTCTCTGTGTCTACGCTGTGATATATATATATATGTATGTATATATATATATATGTATATATATATGTATGTATGTATATATATATATGTATATATATATGTATGTATATATATATATATATATATGTATATATATATATGTATATATATATATATGTATGTATATATATATATGTATATATATATATGTATGTATATATATGTACTAGTCATAACCCGTGCCCGTAGGGCACGGTTCATTCATGATATCCCCCCTCAAAATCTTACTTCCCCACAAAATTAAAGTACTTAATTGTTATTTTGTTCCCTTAAAAATTTTAGTTTCCCCAAAATTTACTTCTCCCAAATAATGTATTTCATTCAAAAAATTTTAGTTCCCTTGAAAATTAGTTTCCTCCCAATTTAACACGTAAAATATTCTCCCCTCTTGGATATACTAATTTTAAATGAACACCAATAATTAAAGCGCAAGAATTGTTATTTAGTTCATAAAAAAATTCAAACCCCAAAATTTAGTTTCCCCAAAGAATTTAGTTCCCCCCAAAAAAATTTTAATTCCCCCAAAATTCTGTTCTCTTCATTTTTAATTCCCCCAAAATTTTAGGGTTTTACTCTCAAAATTTTCACAAATTCTCATCCTAAATTTCGGTTTTCCTTACAAAATTTTCTGGTTAGTTTCATGCAATCCATTATAGTTCTTGCATGCATATTAAAACGAAACTCGAGTGAGAATGAGTGTCACAACGCAGAAATGTCTGACCGCAATACATCTTCTTCATGATTGCAATTGCAAGGAATGCAGAGTATTCCTTATGCCGGGTTGAGATGCAGTGGTTCTAAAACCTGAGCAAACAAATCATGGTTGCAATTGCAAGGGATGCAGGGTTGTCACGCCCAGATCATTAGCATGCCTTCCCCCAACATCCACCTCTTGTAATGCATCAGTCATATTATATAATATATATTGTCTGCCTAGAAATTACCTCATCATCATTTAATATTTTGTTTGCCTCCAAACTATCAAATTCCAACAATCTTTTCAACAAAGTCTTCTTAGTATCTGTAATGCTATGAAAAACTATTTATACACCATCTTTTAATAAGTCTCCTTAACATTCTCACCTGATGAACAAAATAAGTAGCAACAGAACCATAAGTTGGAATAATTGACCATTTCTACTTTATGAACTTATGAAAATATACCATTTGAAGCCAAAGATTCTACTAAATTATCAATAGATGAATATTAAAGAATTGGACAATGATATAAACTAACTGGCAAGTCCTCTTTGAATAGCAAAAGGCATTAGGTTAACACCTTCTTTACATATAAAAAACGATCAAGTATGTCTAGAATATATTCGCTTCTCCTATTAGACCAAGTAAAATCACTTCTCAGCAGAGAAAAACAATAAAGTTCTAAATCTCTTACGTTATCACTAAACTCAACAAAATCTATACCATGAGAATTGCTCCTTTCTTTCCCATATAAATCTAGTGATATTAAAATCATCTAACATCACCCATTGCATTAAATAATTCTATCCAAAACCTGTAAACTCTTACTACAATACATTTTTATCACCTACAGAATGTGTACGATAGAAATTAGAAAAAAAGCGAAATAAATTTGATTAGTACTATCCATAATGAAAATTGTAATAGAATGAACTCCCAAACTTTATAGTTGCTTTACAAACTTTGAGAATTTCAACCAATAATCATTTCACCAACTGTAGGCATCCTTAATACACCATCTTTTAAAAAATTACAACCAATAGATTTTAATGCCATGTCTGATACAGGCTAAAACTTAGTTTCCTTAAGATGGATCACATTCCCATTATGGAGCATGCAAAAATCCTTAATTCATGCCCTCTTCAATCTATGACCAACCGTGAGCCGTGAGAAGGTTTTGAATGGCAAACCTGCAAAAAATCATAATTTATGCGCGCAAATATGAAAGCACTAAACATCTAGCAACGAATGGAATCTTACACAGATCAGCAACCTCAACGATCTTTCTCTGCCTAGATTTTTTTTCCCTGCATCAAATAATTATGCAAAATTTACTATTAATAACTTAAAATGTAGATTTGCAACTGTTAAATCAAGCACCAAGTTGAATACATATAACATAAAATAGACACAACAATCTAAACTGAGGAAGATTAACATTTATCTCAATCTGAGTTCTACCAAAAAAAGAAACACAGAGAACCCTTCATAATACAAACTTGATCAACATCTCCATCTTTTAACATACTGATAAACATAGCACTAACTTGAACATAAAGACACAGAAATGACCATGGCAGCTATATGTACTGAAAAGAATCACAAAAATGCAAGTTTACATCCTTTAACATACTAAACTTGACATGTCTTACCTAGTAGCGAGCTCTTCCTCTTGGCTTATTGGACACTGAACTTTTGGACACAATGTATTGGACACTGAATGTGTCCAATATATTGTTTATTGTTTATTGTCTAATGTATTTAGTTAACATGTATTGGACACTGGATATATTGGACACTGAACTTTTGTGCTGGAAATGGATTCTAGCAAAGAGGAAGAGCTTTAGTTGAAAGAGCATTAAGATGACTCCCATTCAAACTTGGTCCACCTGAAAAGTTTCACTTTCAATTTCAGTTTCAGATTAAAATGGAGTATTTTCATAATTAATTCTCCATTTGCATTCAGTTTGCGTCCAACTGTGGATATTTAGTTTCACTTTCAGTGTGCATTCAAAAAACTAATACTCCATTTCACTTCGTGTTTGAATTAATTCAGTTTGCATTCAACTTTCAGTTTGCACTTTCAGTTTCAGTTTGCATTCCAATTTCAAAAAAGAGTGGATATTCAAAAATAATAATTTTCACTTTCAGTTTGCATTCCACTTTCAGATGTCACTTTCAATTTGCATTAAAAACTAATACTCCATTTGTTTGCATTCAGTTTGCATTCAGTTTGCATTCAACTTTCAGTTTAAGTTTGCACTTTCAAATTCAGTTTGCATTCCACTTTCAAAAAAGAGTGGATAGTTTAAAAAAACTAAATTTTCACTTTCAATTTGCATTCCACTTTCAGATTCCACTTTCAGTTTGCATTCCACTTTTAGATTCCACTTTCATTTTGCCTTCAAAATTCCATTTACATTTGCATTCAAAAATTCCAGTGATCGATATTCCATTTGCATTCAAAAGAGTGGGTGTTATTCTTTACATTAACAATTTTGATTCAGAATTTAGTTACTTGAAGATTCTGTTTTGAACTGAAACATTCCAATTTGCATTGTCATTGAAGTAACAGTTGAAGTAACATTTAGAACATTGCTTTCCAAACTGAAATTGTCATTGAAGTAACATTGAAGTAACATTTGGAACATTTAGAACATGTTACTTCAAAAAACATTTAGAACATGTTATAGTTTCAGTTTGCATTCAAAAAGATCAGTTTGCATTCAAAGAGTGGATGCTATGCATTCTAAATGTTTGTACCTGCACTCTTTTTTGAATGTTTTTTGAATGACTGTCATTTAGAAGTAACAATTTTTTGAACATGTTTAGAAGTAACAGTCTGCACTTTCAAATTTAGAACAATTTTTTGAATGTTTAGAACATGTTTAGAGCAATGTTTTTTTTGAAGTAACATGTTCTAAATGCAAACTGAAATTGAAGTAACATGTTCTAAATATTCCAAACTGAAACTATAAAGCAATGTTCCATTTCCAAAAGAATGTTTTTGAATGCAAACTGAAACTCCATTTGCATTGTCATTTAGAGAGAGTCAGTTACTTCAAGGCATGAGTACATGACAGTAGAACTGATTAAAAAGAATTTTGACTTACTTTTTGTTTGCCTTTTGCCCTAAAACCTGAACAGTGTGGATGGCTGTCAGCAAAATGAAATTTTTTTCATCAAAATGAAATTTTTTTCATCAATATGAAATTTTTTTCATCAAAATGCACAAACGCATCAATTTAATGTCCAATATTATCATATTCAATGCAAACTGAAACTGTGCAGCAACCAAGTATAATTCTGTATTGAATACAAACTCACTTTCAGCTAACACCGTTGTTGAAAGGTAAGGTGCAGGTTGTTTGAATGGAAGTGAAATTGGAAGTGAAAATGTGAAAATTTGAAACTGAAAGTCAAACTGAAAGTGAAACTCAGCTAACACCCTGAAACCTGAACAGCAGCAACACTGGTGATGTTTGGCAGGAAAATGATAGGTGAGGTGCGGATTCAACTATTTACTTCAAGCCACAGAGAGGTGCAGTTCCAGAGGTCCATGTATTCAAAATGAGGTCACTGCATTATAAGCAATTGGTTACACAATTACACAATAAATAAAGATCAATAATTATTATTCAACTACACAAAAATTTTAGTTCCTTGCAAAATTTAGTTCTTCCAGAAAATTTAGTTCACCCAAAAATTTTAATTCCCCTAAAATCCAGTTTTCAGTTTTCAAAGAAGAACAATAGACAATGTTCAAGAATATCTGATCAAAATACAACCATTCATTAAAAAACCAGCCCCAATTGACAATTATACGAAATATTAACTGAATACACTATAGTAAACACAAATTGCATATTGTCTGATCAAAATTCAATATTTCAGCAATAAAAATAACACAAATCAACAAACTAAGAAACGTAAGTGAAAACAGAAATGGGGCCTCAGAATTGGACCTAAACCCAAAAAAATCAAACGTTAGCATGGAGGGAGGGAGGGAGGGGAGAGAGAGAGAGAGAGAGAGAGAGAGAGAGAGAGAGAGAGAGAGAGAGAGAGAGAGAGAGAGAGAGAACTTACAGCGGGAAACCAAGTATCAAGCTTCTTCCTCATATATTACATGGTGACTTAAAAACATCCCTCAATCTATACAGAGTAGAGAAAATCAAACGTTGGAAGGAAGGTCTCCCAAATTCTCTTAACTTCGAGTAAGTATATTCACATGTGATACTTCTTAGCTTCCTTGATGATATGCCTAATTAACTGTTAAGTCATAGACTCATAAATCCAGCTGACACTCCACATTGCATAAAGGTAACTAAACCACTGAGGATCTAGTGTGATACTTCTTAGCTTCCTTGATGATATGCCTAATTAACTGTTAAGTCATAGACTCATAAATCCAGCTGACACTCCACATTGCATAAAGGTAACTAAACCACTGAGGATCTAGGGATATTTAAAATGATAAAATTCGAAACTTACTGTAGTTAATTCGAATAAGAGTGGCTTGCCATTTGTTTTTTTAGTTGTAGCCAAAGTTATGGTTTAGAATGTTTTGATAAGATGGCCTAATTTTATAATTTAGCTTTAGGATGGCCAAAATTCTTATAATCCATTTGATGACTCTGCTGAATGTCCTATTGTTTATCACCTCCAAAGACAGCTAAAGGAATGTTCCATTATGAGCACCATACAGTGGTATTTCTGTGAGCATGTTGTGAACCCTAATTGTTAGTCTTGTTGCAGCTGTTAGTTTGTCGATTAAATTTAGATGCTAATGTTGCTTAACATTTGGAGATTTTAGCTACATGAAAGAAAAACTTAAATATATTATTATTTTCTAAAAGAAGAACTTGGAAAAATGTAAAGTGGATTAAAAGTAACATAGAATGCACATATTTCAAATAATGGGAGGTGATACTTGAAATTCATTTTGTTTCAAAAATTTTACAAATTTCCCATTTTTATTAAACACAACTGTAATGAGGACTAACCAATGTGTTTGTTTAGGTCTCTTCTTAAGGCAGTTGTGGTACATGATCCTAAAGTTGAGGCGATATGTTTATGTATTTGAAGTGTGCTCTTGTTGTCATATCTGGAAATAGATGTTTTATGGCAACATTACATATGAAGAGAAAATTCAAAGAATTAAAGCACTGTGTTTAATTTCTTGCTTCAGAATCTAATCCTGATCCGTGGATGTCCTTCAATTGACTTCAGTATGCTGAGTAGAAGAAATAAATTAAGAAGAATATTTAAAAGAAAGACAATGAAATCAAAAATATTAATTTCTTGCTTCTATTTTAAAACAACATATTGACATCCATGTTGCATTAAGATAAATATTTCGACCACTAAGTTAAGTGATAATCTTAATTGGAAGGCTCTAGTTTGATCATATTATGATAGATACTTCTACAGTTGCAACATGATAATCAGCATGCTTTAATTTCCAAATGATTCCAAAATTTCTGTGATAAATTGACTTTAGCATTTTTTATTTCCAAATGCTAAACAATTTATCACCAACATAAAGCTAAATTAGCATTGTTCCAAATGCTATACATTTTAACAGCATTTGGAAATAAACAACACTTTAGCAATGTTCCAAAATCAACATACTTCTACATATTGAAGGACTGGTGATAAATTTCTGTGATTAAGACAAACAAAATTTTACCATTATCCGTATCTTCTTCAAGGACTGCTACTACCATTATCCGCATCTCCTGATCCAGTACGGAATATTGGAAAACTGATGTCTTTCCCCTCACTTCCCTCTGCAGCTGCTGCGTCTCCTGAAAGGAGAAACAACAAATAGCTGGTATTAAAATATCAAATTTCTCAGTATTTCACCCATTACCTGTTAACCTATTTCAAAATTAACATTTCCTTTTAAGATAAAACAACTCATAAAAATCAAATAAATAATTTACTCAGTAATTAAATGGTGTATTTCAATGTGTAGACCTGTTAACCATTAAATTGTAAAGAGGAAAATGACAAATTTTGTTTTAAAAAATCTGCATTGTTTATTTCCAAATGATTCCAAAATCAGCTCATCACCTTATCACCAGAAATTTGTTTTTGGAAAAGATCATTACGTTAGTTCCCTAATTACCTCAATCATTACGTTGTTTGTGGAAAAGATCATCAGAAATCAGCTCATCACTTTATCAACAGACCTCGCCTTTTGAAGCTTTCTCTCTGATCCTGTGCGAAACGTTGGCACACCACCGCTGCGATTATCACCGTCATGGTCACCTCCGTCATGATCTCGAAGCTTTGGATGAGCTGAGAAATCGAAAAATGATATTGAGAATTTGCTATCAATATGGAACATTCATTTCGTTTAATGGATTATATCAATATGCATTCGTTTCGTTTAATGGAACTGGCAATGTGCGAACCTTGGACGGGAAGCGAGAACCTACGGTTTTTGACGATCTGTGCAGCTAGCGGTCAAGTTCTCTACATGCGAAGCACGTCAGCACCTCTGGCGTCGTCGGCACCTCTTTTTTAATTTTCTCACGTCCACAGTTCTTCTTTCTTGCTTACACGGCTTTCTAACTTCCACTGAGCAAGTCTCCTATGGGAGGCAGCCAAGGTAAGCACACTGTCGGAGCTGATGGGGTTTTGAGGAGGGAGAGAATGGGGTTTACCCCCCAGTTTTCAGTTTTCAAAATTTTTTGTTTTCCCCCCACGTTTTGAGAGATGACATGGGTTTTGGGGATGGAGCTGATGGTTTCCCCTAGTTTGAGTGTTCAAAATTTTAAGTTTTCCAACATAATGTTTTCCCCCCAAAACACAAACTTTTCCCCCTAGTTTGATTTTTTGTCCTAGTCAGCATATACTTATCCCAGTCAGCTTGTCCTACTGGGACAAAATTCAAATTCTTCATGCTTTATAGAATAGATATATATATTTGTATATACACACATATATATGTGTGTGTGTATACACACACACACACATATATATATGTATTTATATGTATATATATGTATATATATATATATATATATATATATATATATATATATATATATATCTCTCTCTCTCTCTCTCTCTCTCTCTCTCTCTCTCTCTCTCTCTCTCTCTCTCTCATTACTTATCGCTTGAATCTTTTTATTTCCGCTGCATCTTATATTCAAGCTATCATTATTGTTGATTAAGTACAAATTGAGGCAACTCGATTTGAGACTTAGGCAACTGGTAGAAGGTTTCTTTATTACTCAAAAGGACTATATTTGTTGACAATCATATTCAACCCCCCTTCTAGTGTTGTCTGCCATCCACAGGATCCAACAGAGTTAAATCGGCTGTGCTTGGGTCCGACCTATCTGACTCTGCACAAGTAAGATACGAGAATGCCAAGCTATTGGTCTTCTACAACGCAGTTGGTCGATTGGTTGTCGGCTCGGTTGAAGTCTGTGTTCTGATGGTCAGTTGTTCGGCATTGGGTTGTTCGGTCGTAACTCGGTTGAAGTCTGTGTTCAGTCGATCAGTCGATTGGTGACTCATTGGTCGACGGCTCTACTAGTTCGAGCTAACGGATAACTCGAATGCACGGCTCAGCACTTTGGTCGTTCAGTACAAAAGGATGATCAGTAGGTCGAAGGGAGCCCATTAGGATGTGGCCCACCAGGATGCGGCAGAGGCCTACTAGGGTGCATCGCATTAATTGCGTAGAGCTATGATTGGACAAAATGTCGTTAAAGTCGGGATTCGTATCGTTTGAAATCCCTAGCCAATGATGACACCTATTATACCCTAGGGCTATATATATATGTGGTCTTATGCTAGGGTTTTCGGTGAGGAACACATTGAGAGAATTTGAGCCGCCATTTGTGAGAGCCAACTTTGAGAGATTGTATTGCGAACTTTTGGAGAGATCTTGTGTGCTTCTTCTTCGTTTGTGAAGGGAAGATTTGTTTTGTTCTCTCCTTTCGTAATAAAAATTATTGGTGTTACCCCTTGGCCGGTCAACGGCCTAAAAGAAATTATCATAGTTCTCTATTTCTTATTTGATTGCTCGTCCTAGTTTCAAGATTCTTCGATGATCCGAGTTTACGTGCTAGCGTACAACAAATTGGTATCAGAGCTTGACGGTTTCGGGATCAACGGAGGAGGAGAAGATGAGCCGTGGTGGCGATGAAAGTTCTCAAAGGCATCAACTTCTGGATATTCTTCAACGGTTCGGACTATCGTGTCCAATACAAAGTTTGAAATTGAGAAGTTTGATGGAAAGATCAACTTCATTATGTGAAGTTGCATAGTCTTGGATGTCTTGAACCAACTTGATCAAGATATCGCATTTGACGAGAAGCCGACGGGCATGTCCAAACTAGAGTGGAAGACTCTTAATCGAAATGCATGTGGGATGATCCGACTGTATCTGTCGAATGAGAAGTAATACTCATTCATGGAGGAGACAAGTACAAGCAAGTTCTGGAGTGAGCTCGGCGACAAGTACATGAAGAAAAACATCCAGAACAGGATACACTTGAAGAAGAAGTTTTTCAGGTTGAAGTTGGCTGAGGGGGTTTCTATGGAGGAACACCTCGACTGCTACAACAAACTTCTCACCAATCTAAGGAACATGGACGTGAAGGTCGATGATGAAAACAAATCCATGATTCTCCTCAACTCTCTGTCTATTAAGTATGAGTACTTGGTGTCGATTCTTACCTATGGTAAGGAATCGATCACTTTTGAAGAAGTGTTCAACGCTCTGACGAGCAACGAGTTCAGGAAGAACGATGGGGACACGACGAGTCGACCTAGCGACGCTCTTACGATGGTGAGAGGTCGTAGGGCATAGAATGGTGGAGCTCGAAAGAGGTATTTCCGATCCAAGTCCAAAGACAAGAGTAAAGCCCCACTTCGCAAAGAGATCGGAAAGGACCAACGTGCTTTCTGTATAGAAAGAGTACATTGGGTCATAGCCTGTCCGAAGGCGAATACGAAGCACGACGAAACTGCCAACATCATAAAGGGCGTTGAGGTCGAGAAATGGGTGCTAGTTGGTGCTTCGGAGGACGTGACATCAGATGGTTGGGTACTCAACTCTAGGTGCTTGTTCCATATGACGCCACATTAAGAGTACTTTACCTATTTTTGTGAAAGTGGTAAAAGTATGGTCTTGTTGGGCGATGACCAAGCTTGCAGCACGGCAGACATCGGGATGGTTCGGATGAGGATGTGCGATGGTGTTACACAAGACATCGAGGATTGCGCTTTGTTCCCAACCTAAAACGTAACCTCATATCGCTCGGTTCACTCGAAGCCAAGGGCTTTCGAGTGACGATGAAGACTGGTGCTCTGAGGGTGACCAGAGGAACAATGATCGTAATGAAGTGGAATCAAAAAGGCAACCTCTACTATTTGGATGGTTCAGTCATGACTGGCACAGTAGCTCTGACCCGTGAGGCTGATCGAGACGACTCATTGTTGTGGCACATGCGTCTAGGCCATGTGGGTAAGAAAGCTTTGCAGAAGCTGATCGAGAGAGATCGTCTGAAGGGTGCCAAGAGAGGGAAGATCGAGTTCTGTAAGCAGTGTGTGTTTGGTAAATAGACACGTGCTTAATATGGGACGACCATCCATAATATGAAGGGAGCACTCGAATATGTACACACCGACGTATGGGGGCCGAGTAGGTTGGTCTCATAGGAATGGAAACACTATTTTGTGTTGTTCATCGACGATTTCTCATGCATGATGTGGGTGTTTCCTTTAAAGTCAAAGGACCAAGTTCTTAATACTTTCATCGAGTGGAAGAAGATGGTCGAGACTCAGAATGGTCAGCAAGTCAGCTGTCTCCGAAGCGACAACTGTGGAGAGTAAAGGTCGGATCTTTTTGAAAATTTCTGCAGATCGGAAGGAATTCAGAGATACTTCATTGTAAGTGGTACGTCGTAGAAAAATGGGGTAGTGATCGGCCCCTGGATACACATCCGAGAGCAGTCGTAGTTTTATCGTAAGCACACGGTGTGGTGGCGAGCGGGTATCGAACATGAGGAGGACTAATGACGGTACTCTATTTTTATCACTTAGATATTGGTGGAAGGATGGTTTGTAAAGCGTTGTTGTCACGGTCGTTTAATTATCAATTCAAATTTATATAATAAAGGCGTCTAGGGCTAGGGAATCCCCACTATGGATCGTCATTTATCTCTGTGAATAGCGAATCTCAATGTTGCAAGACTTGTGTTGAGATGAACTAGTCGTAACTAAATAGAGAACCAAGCTCATGCTCTCGCGCTATTACCAGTCTATAGCGACCTAAGCTAGGGCCCACTCTCGTGTAAACCCTAACCTAAGTCACTAGCATGAGGATCGACATCATCGTTCAATCGCTCCTCGAGCCCACTCTCGTGCAAACTCGAGTCGCAATCGCGGTTGTGATAGTTCGTATTCGTCCAATCTCTTGCAAACGAATATAGGTATGGATTTATAATAAAAATCCTATCTTTGATCCAATCTCTTGCAAACCAATTCTAGTGAATTTCGATTATAAACCTAATTCGAATATCTAGGGCTTCCCATCGATAGGAATCCAATCTCTTGCAAACTCCAAATCGTTAGAAATTCCTAGCTATCCGTAATAAATCAATCACAACCTAACCTTCTATCAATTCTAGCAACAAATAAATTCGTTCATCATAATTCTAAAATTAGATCCATAGGATTTATCCACATGCCCTAGAACAGCGAAACTACTCGCAATTCATCATATCAATAGCAAAATCAATGAATAAAATCATATAGCAATTCAGATTTAGATAAAAGTAATTCATAAAAATATGAAATTTCAATTAAAAGAACAAACCAAATCTGATTTCTTCAATCTCCAAAGCTGAAATTACAATTAGAAAATCCTAAAATCTATTTTCTGGTCTCTCCCTAAACTAGGATAAAAACTAGGCTTAAATACAAGCCAAAACGGTCAAAAAATCCTGACAGATTTGCCCCTGGCACAGCCTAGAACTCTAGCTCGCGACACAGGCAGACTGCGCCACTCAGCCGAGTGGAAATCCCACTCGGCCAAGTGACAGACCCAAATAAAACAGAGAAGTTGGGGGTTCGGTCTTCTTGGCACTCTACGTCACTCGACCGAGTGGAGTTTGTCACTCGGTCGAGTGGACTTCCTCACTCGGCCGACTGAGTCTTCTGCTGTGCTCCCCGGAATTCCAAAGAGTCTGGCATGATTTTCTTCAGAAAGCTCTAACTCACTCGGGCGAGTGGAGTTCTCCCCTTGGTCAAGTGGGATCATTCACTCGGTCGAGTGGGATGTGACTCCAGGTACTTTTGTATCAGTTGTACTCGGCTGAGTACGTTCCTTCACTCGGCCGAGTGAACTACGTACTCGGCCGAGTGGCCTGTTTCTAGAGTCATATCTTCTCCTCCTTGCTTCCTCATCGATCCTATCGAATTTCTTCTTCTTCCGATCATCCTCTAACGCTGCTAGCTCTTCGATAGGGCCATAGGCGACGCTCCAGTATGCGTGCAAGTCTCTTGATCTCATCTATGCTCCAAATCGCTCCATATTTCCTGAAATCAAACAAAAACAAGAAATAGTGAAAAGCAATACGATATCGTCGAATAATCGTGAAAAACGCGATATGGGCGATCAAAATGATATGCAAACATGCAGAAAAAAGGTGTAAAAATGGACTGATCAAAATCCCCCAAGCTTGCCTCTTACTTGTCCTCGAGGAAGATAAGTAAAACGGCGAACCCAGTGGATAAAAATAAGAAAAGCAGGAAAAGAAAAAGAAAGATTGAAAAGGAAATGAAGAGGGAGGTGCTAGATCATTCTCTCAGGACATGGAGTCGCTTACTCAAATAGTGCATGATGAATAGAACAAGCCAAAGATTTTTACCTCGATATCATATCATATATAGGTGCATTCGATATAGAAACCAAGAACGTCGAAACGATATGAAATATGAAATCATTCTAGAATTAGCATCGTCTAAGGCATTCAAAGTTATATACGTAATCATAGATTGCACACTTTTCAATTGACCGCTTTCTACTTGGAGTATAAGAGGTATCACATATTATGAAGCAATAAGAATAGAAAGAGATGGTATTCATGAAATGCATGCCTAATATTCAGTTCATAGACTTCGTAATACTCTAAGTAATCTCCCTAAGTATCAAAAATTACCTAGCTTAAGTCGTCATACACATATAAGTGGTCACTCTCTCGCACATCATCGGATCCCCTCCGCCAAGCTTATCTATAAGCGAGGTCGCATCAAATAGAACAATACGGCTTTCCCATTTTTGAAGCTCCATGAGAATAGATGTGAAATAAGAAAAAGGAAAGAAGGAAGGAAGGATTGCGTATACACCAATGAACTTATTTTTTTTCTCTTTTTTTTCTTTTCTTTTTCTTTTTTTCACAAAGGAATATACACAATAACAATCCCAAATCAGATACACATGTATTTCACTTTTGATTACTGGAGCTTGGACCTTTTAGCATGGGGAGGATGCCAATATAAGGTTCGCTAAGGGGAGATTCACCAATTATTTTAAGTATAGAAATGATGTTCAAGATATGTGGAGAAAAAAATATGCAACGCTCAGTTCACTCTTTTGTATGTGCACTACAACTTTCAGCAGGGTAATGTAATCTACTCAGTTTGATTTCAGAAAGTAAACTAATCCAGTCATATCAAAAGGGCATACATTCAATTGACCGGGAAGTTGAGCGTACAATTTCATGCAAATAGAAGTGACAACAGATAACAAAGCAGTACTCCAAGTTTAGGCAATCAATGCATGAAGCTTGGTGTGTTTTCTATGAAAAGTATATGATATAAATTTTCAAACTCAGCTAATACTAGAATTACATTCACAATCATATAATAAAGTTGAAGGTTACTATTCTCAAATGCATGGCAATGTATAGCATATGATATCTGAAATAAAAACGATGGCATGGCAAGAGAATACTCATATAAGAGCAAGCTAACTCCAAGTCATCGTCATCACAGAGAATTCATTTCTAGCAAAAAGGATAAAAGAAATAAGGATAAAGGAAAAATACAAACTAAATATACAAATGCAACGCATGCAGAAAGTAAGAAAACGTGATGCATGAGTAAAAAAATGAAAAAGTGGGCGAAAATAAGTGGAAAATAAAGAAAGGTAGAAAAATAAAAATTAAAATTAAAAAAATAAAAATACGTGAGACACTCACTCCCCCAAGCTAAACTGCACAGTGTCCTCAATGTGCTAAGTGTGGTACAAGGACATAAATGTGTGGGGTGGGTGGGTGCGGATGCATGCATGATAAAAAGTGAAAATGAAGGAAAATGGGATGGAAATGTATGTGATGAGTGCGGAATGCAAATGATGGATGTGATGAGCACACAAATCAAGGGGTGCGATATAAGGGCCCAGAAATATCACCTCTACCCTATACGAAACCCAGCAAAAAGTGATCAAAATATGTGGACGAGAGGGGGTGCAAAACCAGCAGTAAAAATATCAATCAGAGCATCGGCAAAAATAAGAGAGGCATCAAGTGTGTGCCTAAGCGGGTGGTGGGGCGTCAGCACATCCCAGTGGTGGGGGAGGGGGTGGCAGTGGTGGTGGCTGCTGAAAGATGGGACGGACTGCGGCTGGTAGAGGCTGTGGCAGGCGCGTAAGAATCTGGTTCGGGGTGACCTGAATACCAGGAAGTAGAGCGATGCGGGTCTGCACAGAGCTAACGGTGGTGGTGAGAGCCCAAAAATCTGCTCTGAGTCCACTGACGGCCCCCTCTACAGCACGGAGGTGCTGAACGAGGGTGTCGGGAGCGGGGGCAGAGGGTCGCGCAGGTGGAGGTCGGGGCTGACGCACACGACCACCGTAGACAAGTGGGACCACTAGTAGGTGAGTGTGAGGGGCGGTGCTCGCTAAAAGTCGCTCAGCCTCTGTGGGAGGCTGAGACGCATGAATGCTTTCAGAGATGTGTGCAGCAGCAGAGGAGGATGATGCGGGTAGAGAGATCGTAGACACAGATGTGGGGACAGACGTCACAACACTCTCAGTAAAAATAGCGACAGAGGTGGAGGACGAGACAGGCAGAGAGGTCGTAGACACAGATTTGGGGACAGACATTGCAACACTCTCGGTAAAGGTAGTGGTAGTAGAGACAGAGGGGTCGACGACTGGAGAGGTCATGAAATCAGTGGAAAATGACTCCCCGGGGGTCGAGAGATCAGGTGAGGACAGGGTCTCGGCTATCGAAACTAGGGAGGGCTCGCCTCTCTCAAGTGCATTAGGGGAGGTGCTCTCAAAGCTCTCGTAAGAAATAGGAGCAAAAGTCAATGGCACAGAGGTGGTGGTGGTGGTGGTAGACACAACAACAATGCTCCCGACACTGGTAGAGGTGTTGATAGAAGTGTCGGGGACTGGGATCAAATCAGGTGTAGGTTGTGGGATCGGGATCTCCGGGGCTAGAGGAGGGAGGAGGGGCTCCTGCTGAGCGTCCTCTGGCTCGAGTACATATGCAGCTGTGATGATGAGATCCATATCTGGTCTCCACTCCCCACCTGCCGGTCCAATGTGGGTTTGAGCAGGGCTCGGAAGCACCATATAGTCAGCTGAATGAGGACCGTGAAGCCAAACCCAGTGGTGCTAACCATGAGGACGCAACATCCTTATACGAGCCATAATATCTATGGAAAGAGAAGTGTGGCCCAGAGGTCGAAGCAAACCAGCTGGGAACGCAACCCCGCACATAGGTGCCATCAAGGTAATCAGACCGCCACAACAGATCGCCATCCTGGCGGTGACAGAGATAATGATGCGGTCTAGATACCAGTTGTCAATATCAATCTGAGTGGCGGGGACTAAGACGTCCCCGTCGGCTTCAAGGGCTCTCTCTAGTCATCGCGTAGAGCATATAGAGCTCAGGCATAGACATCGTCCTGGGCTCATACCTCGCTAGAATGGTGGTCGGCATGAGGCGCTGAGCAAAACGGAGGCATGGGTGGATGATAGAGGAGACCTTGGCCTGGCTAGGGTCAAAAGCGAGTGGGGATCCCATGATCAGTGTCCAGAATGCATGTGTATCAAATGAAGGAGGGGTGTGGTGCGTCGGACCAAAAGCGCGGTCGGGGTCCGGGACAGGGGGCCAATGGAAATAGGCTCTGAGCATATCGAGAGTGATCTCGCACTCACGATCCATCAGAAAAAACGTGCAACCCCTGGGAGTCCTACGAATAGAACTCATGACCTCGAGGGTCGGACGGACGTAGGTGTCCGCCGACACCAAAAGAAAATCACGCCACCCCATGTTCTCATCTAGCTGGAGGAGCCCCTGGAATACCCCTAGGCGCTCAAAATCAGCAATGTGCACAAACCTAGAGGGGACGATTGATCGATGGGCGATTCTTTCAAATCTGACGAGGTGTGCATCATCTCTGAAAGTGATCCCCATCATGTCGAAAGCCAGGGCGGGCTGTGCTAGTGGGGGTGGAATGGGTGCAGTAGGAGGCAGAAGTGTAGGTGGTAGTGTGCTAGGAGGCGGGGAGTCCGCTCTAGCGGAAAAAGAACCAGAGTCACCGGTCTTTTTCCGCTTGGCAGCGGGCTTCCGCGCATGGGACCTAGTGCGTGGGGGCATGGTGGTGATGCCGTGAAATGTGAAAACTACCGCAAAGTGCTAATAAAATGGAAAGAGTATACCAGAGCATGACGCGACTCCACACGAGCAATGCGAGCAAAGAGGCACCTCCCATGAAGCTTCGAATCAGCACTTGATCTCCCCCAAGCTATCCTGAAACACAAAATCGATTGATTAGCAATGAATATCGAAAAATTTAGTGGATAATCAAGAGAAATAGATGTGAATAGGGTTTAATTTTGATCCGGGGTGATTAGGGCTTACAAAATGGGAAATAGGAGAAAGAGGGGAGTTTTGGGCATTTGAGGGCCGGCCGGCAGTGAAGGTGCAGCGGTCGGATGGGGAACGGACGACGGTCAGACGGGGGGTTGTGCCACTCAGGCGCGGCGGTGGCAACTCGGGCGAGGGTCAGAGGATGCTCGGGCATTTTGGGGGAGAGCTCGGGCTGCTGTTAATCGATTTGGGGATTTTTTTGATTTTGGGGCCGCGAGCGCTTGGTTATATAGGGTAAGTCACTCGGTCAAGTGGCGGTGACCACTCGGTCGAGTGGCGGCTGTTTCGTAGGTTTTAAAATTTTTCTAATATGTTCTGACTCGGTCGAGTAGGAACTATCACTCGACCGAGTAGACAAAGTCACTCGGCCGAGTGGCTAGGCCACTCAGAGCTTTTTAAAGTATTGAAAGTGTCTGATTCACTCGGTCGAGTGACAAAGTCACTCGGTCGAGTGGCACTTAATTTATAGAGGGGGGTTTCAGAGACTTCCCTGTGCAGTACCCTACTCGGCCGAGTAGGGTCTTCACTCGGCCGAGTGAAAATGTCACTCGGTCAAGTGGGCTTCTGTTTTTAGCTCCAACTCTCTGTTTTTGCGTCACTTTCTGATTTCCTTTCTCACGTCAGTTACTTTCTCCCCTTGGCATTTGAGCGCATCCCTGGAGTGCTCTCCATTGGCATGGTCGTCCTCCGTTCATATGGCATCCTATCATCCTTTTCCTAAAATGAAAAGCGTAGCCCATTGTCAGGTTTTTCTTAGACTCTTGACTCTATACACTAATAAAGGTCTAAAACAAAAATGAAAGAAAAATTTAACTAAAACTGAGATAGAACCGTCGGGTTGCCTTCCGACAAGCGCTCATTTAAGGTCTTGAGCTCAACCCCTTAAGATTCGCGATTAACGCTCGATGTTTGGTACATGGGAGATGCACGTGTCAAACTTGCCGGGAAGGCCGCTTGGGTTCAGTTGTTGCTTTTCGTCGGCGTTCGTCGGCTTCCCCTCATCATGGGTACTAGTGGGGGATGACTCCCCCAAGCATGAACTCTTGACGTCCCTCTTCTTGACAGGCGGCGAAGATTTATTTGCCGGCGGTGTTTCCTTCACGTGCCTCGTAGTAGAGAGCTTGCATAGCTCTCTAATCCAAGCGACATCAGCGTCATTATTCTCCTCATCTGTAAGCGGATCTGGTGGGTCTCCCATCATTTTGCCATCTTCGGCAGTTTGGGTCTCTTCAAGATCGTCATCGTGTGCGGCTCCAATGGCGAATGGCATGGCATCATCTATAACCTCGTCTAGGAGATCCACATAGTCCACTTCCTCTGGCCAGTGCATATGCTTCATCGTCCTCAGGATATGGAGCTCAACGGCTACATCGCCAACGTTGAGGGACACGGTTCCTTCCCTCATATATATAATTACTCCGGCGGTGGCTAGGAAAGGGCGCCCAAGTCGCATGGCAAGCAAAGTCCACCATGTACTTGCAATGGTACGTTCTCAGCAATCCCCACCGGCCTAGTGATTCGCCCATCGGCGAGTTATATCTTCATGTTCGTGGCCTTGAGGTCGGTTCCCATATTTAGTTTCTTGAACATCGCGAGGGGCATGAGGCTCACGCTTGCTCCCAAATCTACTAAGGCTTTTTGTAGAGGGACTCCTCCAAGTGTGCAAGGAATTCGAAAGCTACCGGGATCTTTCAACTTGGTCTGCATCTTCTCTTTGTTGGTGAACCACATACCTTGCTCGTCTAACATGACCCTTTCCGTTTGCTTCTTTCCCGCTATCAAATCCTTAAGAAACTTTGCATATGACGGGATTTCGATGATAGCATCTAAAAATAGGATGTTCAAGCTCACTCCCTGCAAGTACTCCAGAAATTTAGCAAGCCTCTTCTCAATCCTTGCTTTTGCCAACCGTTGCGGAAATGGCACCGGTGGCATATAAATTCGCTCCTCTCGCAGCTCCTTCATTTCAGATTTTTCATCATTGCTCGTCGCTTTTGGGTCGTCCTCTTCATTGACCGGTTCCTTCTCAACCGAAATTTCCTCCCTCTGTTCCTTAGCTTGAATCATGGCGAGAGTAGTGTCATTCCCGTCCCTTGTAGTAACTGCCACTACCGCATTGACGTGGCCGGTGTTGCTTTGTGGGGTTTGTTCTGGTTGAGCCGGCAATTGTTGATTGGTCTTGTTGAGCAACGTGAGTTGCTCCGCCAATTGTGCCACGACGGTGTTGAGGGAATCTTGTTGAGCTGTCAATCTTGCGTTAACCTTCTTTTGTTCGGCCATGAATTCTTCAACCCTTACTTCGTGCTCCGACCTTTGCGGTGGTTGAGGAGGGTTGGATGCCCTCCATCCTTGATTGTATCCCGGGGGTCGATAGGGCCCCGTTTGTTGCCTCGGTGAGTAGTTTTGTTGGTGGGGCGGCCTCTGTTGATACTGTGGTTGCTGTGGAGGCCGGGCTTGGGTTTGTTGCGGTGGGGGTTGCTACTGTGGTGGAGTCAAGGCTCCATCATTGTTGGCGTACGAAAATCCGAGGTGACCCCTAGTAGCCGGGTTCACCTAATAACCGCTATTACCGGCAACATATTGAGCTTGCTCCATAGCTCCATCTCCTTGCTCCCCTCCAACGAACATAATATGGCCTTGATCCTGCCAGTCGCTCATGCTTCCTCCGGGTGCAGACGGGTTTGGAAGCTTCATGTGGCTCGCTAATCAACTTTTCAAGTCTCTCCATGGCTTTGTGAAGAGAATCAAATTTAGTAGAGAGTTCCGCCACCTCTTTTGCATTATAGATGCTAGCCGACTTTAAGGACGACGAAGAATGTCCCCTTTCATCGGCCCACTACTGATTATTTGAGGCCATCTCCTCAAGTAAGGCCGTAGCGTCATCCGATGTCTTTGCCAAAATGGCTCCATTGGCGGTAGCGTCAATTATTTGCTTGGTGCTCGGTTGCAATCCATTATAGAAGTTATGCACTAGCTCTCATGACTCAATGCTATGGTGGGGACATTGGTGTTGGAGATCCTTGAAGCGATCACACGCCTCGTATAAAGACTACTGAGGACCTTGTCTGAAAGACATCAAGGTGCTTCGTATGTTCACAGTCTTGGATGGCGGATAGAACTTGTTGACAAATGCGCTCGCTAGCTCATCCCAAGTGGTGAAGATTCCATCGGCTTGAATCCTCAGCCAATACAAAGCCTTATCACGGAGAGTGAATGGGAAAAGACGCAGTCGAATAGCATCTGCCGGTACGCCTGGCATCTGGAATGTAGCGCACTTCGCCAAGAACATTTGCAAATGGTAGTGTGGGTTCTCTTGAGCATTCCCATGGAATGGGTCTTGTTGCATCAACACCACTAGTCATGTCTTCAACCCAAAGTTCTTGTCGGCCGCCAACTCCGGCATGGCTATAGAAGAGGTGGTAGACGTGGTCTTGGGCCGTAGCCTATCTCGGATAGAGACAATCCTAGTCATTCGTTGTGCCAGCTCCTCTGGTGTTTCCTGCGCGGCCATTTGATTTTCCTCTGTTGCAGATCTCCTCTCAGCTCTAAGTCTCCTTGCCGTACGCTCAATCTCAGGGTCAAATAATATGTCTCCTTGGGAAGCCTTTGATCTCGTGTACATGCACAGAAAAAGAGAGTCTAGATAGAATTGTTAGCACAATAAAGGAATAAAAGAGTGAAAATTAATAATAAAATAAAAAAAGAAATAGCTAGGTAAAGAAAATAAAATACCTTCGCCTCCCCGGCAACGACATCAAAAACTTGATCGGCCCCGGATACACACCCAGGAGACAGTCGTAGTTTTATCGCAAGCGCATGGTGTGGTGGCGAGCGGGTATCAAACACAAGGAGGACTAATGACGGTATTCTATTTTATCACTTAGCTATTGGTGGAAGGATGGTTTGTAAAGCGTTGTTGTCACGATCGTTCAATTAGCAATTCAAATTTAATATATTAAAGGCATCTAGGGCTAGGGAATCCCCACTACGGATCGGCATTTATATCTGTGAATAGAGAATCTCAATGTTGCAAGACTTGTGTTGAGATGAACTAGTCATAACTAAATAGAGAACCATGCTCACGCTCTCTCGCTATTGTCGGTCTATAGCGACCTAGGCTAGGGCCCACTCTCGTGCAAACCCTAACCTAAGTCACTAGCATGAGGATCGACATCATCGTTCAATCACTCCTCGAGCCCACTCTCATACAAACTCGAGTCGCAATCTCGGTTGAGATAGTTCATATTCGTTCAATCTCTTGCAAACGAATATGGGTATGGATTTATAATAAAAATCCTAGCTTTGTCCAATCTCTTGCAAACCAAGTCTAGTGAATTTCGATTATAAACCTAATTCGAATATCTAGGGCTTCCCATCGATAGGAATCCAATCTCTTGCAAACTCCAAATCGATAGAAATTCCTAGCTATCCGTAATAAATCAATCACAACCTAACCTTCTATCAATTCTAGCAACAAATAAATTCGTTCATCACAATTCTAAAATTAGATCCATAGGGTTCATCCACATGCCCTAGAACAGCGAAACTACTCGCAATTCATCATAGCAATAGCAAAATCAATGAATAAAATCATATAGCAATTCAGATTTAGAGAAAAGCAATTCATAAAAATATGAAATTTCAATTAAAAGAAGAAACCAGATCTGTGTTTTTCAATCTCCAAAGTTGAAATTACAATTAGAAAATCCTAAAATCTATTTTCTAGTCTCTCCCTAAACTAGAATGAAAACTAGGCTTAAATACAAGACAAAAACAGCCAAAAAATCCTGACAGATTTGCCCCTGGCGCAACCCAGAACCTTAGCTCACGACACAGGCAGACTGCATCACTCGGCCGAGTGGAAATCCCACTCAGCCGAGTGACAAACCCAAATAAAACAGACAAGTTGGGGGTCCGGTCTTCTTGGCACTCTGGGTCACTCGACCGAGTGGAGTTTGTCACTCGGTCGAGTGGACTTCCTCACTCGGCTGAGTGAGTCTTCTGTTGTGCTCCCCGGAATTCCAGAGAGTCTGGCGTGATTTCCTTCAGAAAGCTTTGACTCACTCGGGCGAGTGGAGTTCTCCACTCGGCCGAGTGGGATCATTCACTCGGTCGAGTGGGCTGTGACTACAGGTACTTTCCTATCAGTTGTACTCGGCCGAGTACGTTCCTTCACTTGGCCGAGTGAACTGCGTACTCGGCCGAGTGGCCTGTTTCTGGAGTCATATCTTCTCCTCCTTGCTTCCTCGTCGATCCTATCGAATTTCTTCTTCTTCTGCTTATCCTTTAACGCTGCTAGCTCTTCGATAGGGCCATGGGCGACGCTACAGTATGTGTGTAAGTCCCTTGATCTCATTTATACTCCAAATCGCTCCATATTTCTTGAAATCCGATAAAAACAAGAAATAGTGAAAAGCAACGCGATATCGTCGAATAATCGTGAAAAACGCGATATGGGTGATCAAAATGATATGCAAACATGTAGAAAAAAGGTGTAAAATATGGACCGATCAGGTAGCTGAGAGAATGAATCAGACTTTGCTGGAGAAAGTCCGATGTATGTTGATAACAGCCGACCTATCGAAGGAGTTTTGGGCAAAAGCCTTGGCATACACGACTTACTTGGTCAATCGGCTACCATCTGCTCATTAAAAGGAAGATCTCCTTTGGGGGTCTGGTCGAAAAAGCCAGTTTCCGACTATGGGTCTCTGTGAATTTGGGGATGTCTAAGTTACTATGCAGTCAAGGAGTACAAGCTCGATACTAGAGCCAAGAAAGCTATCTTCTTGGGCCCTAGCAATGGTGTCAAGGGATACAGACTGTGGTGTCCGATACAGAAGAAGGTGATTACAAGCATAGACTTAACGTTTGATAATTCGGTGTTACTGAAGAGGGAGCACAAACCAAAGGTGGAGAATGATCAGACATATGTGAAGCAGGTCTACGACAACGTGTCTGATGCTCCAGATGTCTCGGCCATAGACTCAGGCCAAGCGGCACCAGAGGCTACAGAAACCATCCTCCAGACAGATGCTGATGATATTGGGGGTTCAAGCTTAGTTGGTGGAGTTAGCTCGTCTCCACAGACTGTATAGCCGAAGGATTCCATAGCAATGTCGAGACCAAGACGTGAGATACGAAGGCCTGTAAGGCACACTAAACTAGTTTCATTTGCTTTTCCTGCAGTGAGTATCGACATACCCACATCGTTCAGAGAGGTTGAACTCTCTGCTGACCCTGGGAAGTGGGGGAAATCTATGGACGAGGAGATGGAATTGCTGAGAAAGAACGAGACATGGGATCTGGTGGAGCCTCCAGACGGTAAGAAGGCAATTGTGTGTAAGTGGGTCTACACTGAGAAGGACGGAGCCAAAGTTGGAGATGTTCGTTACAAGGCTCACTTGGTAGCGAAGGGCTTTGCACAGAGGGAGGGCATCAATTACAACAAAGTCTTCTCTTCAGTGGTGAAGCATTGCTCGATTCGGATTCTGTTGGCATTAGTTGCTTAGCTCGATTTTGAGCTGGTGTAACTAGATGTCAAGACAGCATTCTTGCATGGAGAGTGGAAGAAGAGATCTATATGGCTCAGCCCGATGGTTATGGGAGCGACAACGGTCTTGCATGTAGACTGAGGAAGTCACTCTATAGGTTGAAACAGTCCCCAAGACAATTGTATAAGAATTTCGAACGCTTTATGATAAATGATCAAGAGTATGTTCGCAGACCCTATGATCATTGCATGTTCTTTCGGAGATTGGATGATGGGTCTTCCATCTATCTTCTGCTTTATGTCGATGACATGCTGATAGCTTCATCGAATAAAGAGGAGATTCGGAGATTGAAATCTCAATTGAGTTTTCCATTTGAGATGAAGGATCTATGCAAAGCACGGAGGATTCTTGGGATGGAAATCACAAGAGATCGAAGTAGAGGTAGAGTTCATCTTTCACAAATTCGCTACTTGAAGTCGATAATACAAAGATTTGGCTGTGAGAAGATGAAGCATGTAGCTACTCTGCTTGCACCTCACTTCAAACTCAGTGTCGAGCATTGCCCGAAGAAAGAAGAAGAGAAGAAGCTCATAGAGAGCGTACTGTATGCCAATGCGGTAGGGGCCTTGATATATATACATACATACATACATACATACATACATACATACATACATACATACATACATACATACATATATATATATATATATATGGTTTGTACCCGACCTGACCTATCACATGCAGTCAGCATGGTGAGTAGGTACATGCACAATCTAGGGAGGGAGCACTGGCGAGCGGTGCAGTGGATACTTAGATACATCAATGGCACGGTCGACATTGGTCTGACTTATAGCTGAAGAGATGATGGTCCACATACCATCTGCTATGTCGATTCCGACTATCCAGGCGACTTAGATGGGATGCAATCGATGACAGGCTGCTACGTCTTCACCCTTTCTGGCGCTCCAATATGTTGGCGAAGTATCATTTATTCTACGGTGGCCTTGTCTACTACACAGGCAGGGTATATGGCATTGACTGAAGCGGTGAAGGAAGCGATATGGCTGATGAGCTTGATGGATGGTCTGGGACTCTACCAAGAGAGGTGTGAACTTCATTGCGATAGCCAGAGTGCTGTGCACTTGGCTAAGAATCAGGTCTTTCATGCTTGTACGAAGCATATTGATGCGAGATTACACTTTGTCTGTGACTATGTGGGAGAAGAAGACGACGCCATCAACTTTTTGAAGATCAAAATAAATGATAACCCAACAGACATGTTGACGAAGGTTGTATCGAGAGCCAAGTTCAAGCACTATTTGGACTTGCTCAATGTAGTTCCGAGATGATGTCGTGAAGGCCCCAGCTGGGGGCATCGTGGCTTGGTGGAGCCAGCCATAGCTCGAAGTAGCATTGGGCTCTTGTAGCAAAAAAGCAGGGGAACACCAGTCGATACTCTACCAAGGTGATGCAGTGAGGTTCGTTCGACGGTCGAAGGCTCAAATCTCGCCAAAGTGGAGATTTGTGGAAATTGGCTCTATTCGGCGATGAAGGAGCATTGGTCGAACAGACGAGTTATCTTATGCAGAGTTAACTCGGCTGTGCTTGGGTCCGACCTATCTGACTCTGCACAAGTTAGATACGAGGATACCGAGCTATTGGTCTTCTACATTGCATTTGGTCTATTGGTCGTCAGCTCGTTGAATTCCTTGTTCTGATGGTCGGTCGTTCGGCATTGGGTCGTTCGATCGTAACTCGGTTGAAGTCAGTATTCGGTCGGTCGGTCGTTCAGTGGCTCATTGTCGACAGCTCTACGAGTTTGAGCTATCGGATAGCTTGAACGCTCGGCTCAGCACTTCGGTCGTATGGTACAGAAGGAAGATCGGTCGGTCGAAGGGAGCCCATTGGGATGCGACCCACTAGGAAGCGGAGGATGCCCACTAGGGTGCGGCGCATTAATTGCATAGAGCTATGATAGAATGTCGTTAAAGTCGGGATTCGTATCGTTTGGAATCCCTAGCCAATGATGTCACCTATTGTAACCTAGAGCTATATATAGGTAGTCTTAGGCTAGGGTTTTCGGTGAGGAACACATTGAGAGAATTTGAGCCGCCATTTGTAAAAGCCAACTTTGAGAGATTGTACTGTGAGCTTTTGGAGAGATCTTGTATGCTTCTCCTTCGTTTGTGAAGAGAAGATTTGTTTTATTCTCTCCTTTCGTAATAAAGCTTATTGGTGTTCATCCTTGGCCGGTCAACGGCCTAAAAGGAATTCTCATAGTGCTTTATTTGTTATTTGATTGCTCATTCTAGTTCCGAGATTCTTCGGCATTCCGAGTTTCCGCGCCAACACACACCACTTCCAAGTCCAATCCACCGCCGTGACCGGTGAAAATAAATTAGAAAAAAGTCGGCAAACTGCACTGCTCCCCTCGATCTGACGACCCAAGGTCTCGCCATCACTGCCCAGGTTTTTACTCCCTCAATCATTTGTTCAAGTCTTCCGCAAGCTCACAAAGAACTGACATAATTAATCAAATTATTTAATCATCATTAACTGTCCCGATGTCCTCAGTTACACTGAACAGTAGAGTCAATGATGTATTCTTCTAAAACTGCCATTTCATGAAGGCATGCAGGGGTCAACTCAAGAAATTTAGTCATGACCTAATAATGATAAATTACGTAATAATGATGCAAGCAAGTCTCAAGAAAGGTATGATTGTTTCTAAAAAGTGATCAATGAGGTTGCTGAGGATTGCATGCGGCCGTTGTCACCTCCCAGGACAAGCGGTCGTTCAAGGAGGCCGTGACATGAGCAGTCGACGTCGAGCGGTGGGGGCGCGACTTGAGACCGAGAAGTCGTCGGAGACCGGCAGTGTTGGCCCATCAACTTTGACTAGTTTATCTCGACTGAAGGTCGGAGGAAAAAGAGGACCCAGATAGACATCAGCATGAATTGGCGCGAAACCTTATATTACGATATGATGATTGATTTGAAGTAGCCAATACTAAGAGGGGAAAGAGAGATAATCTTGAGGTGTACAACGACGGAGAAAGTTCTTGGTTTAGCTTGGAGACGGCAGTTTTGACTGGCTTTTGGTTAACATTTATAAAGAGGTGATTTTCATTTGTTTGATTGTGCGAAAGTGCGTTGTCCAATTGATTGCGTCCATTTAGATGATTTGGTCACCAGACAATGAAAGTTTATGGCTTTAGCTGGAGCTCGTTTTTCCTTCCAGCACGTCCACAAAAGTACGAGGGTGGAAAGGGTGAGGGTTTCAGGCTGACATCTGTCTCGAATCCTGATTGGTCAAAGAATTATTTAGAAAACAAAAAGAAAACTGTCAGGTCATCTTTTACTCATTCATGGAGCAAGTCATGTCTGTTGCGAAAAGATCAAATCCTACCACTAGTTAATGCGTGGGGCTCACAAAAAATGATACACAATGATCACGAGATCTTTGTCCTGACCGGATCTTATAGAAGCAAATTGAGCAAATGAAGTATGCATACAGTCAATAAATACCAGGAAGTAAATGAGGCAATGGCGTTACCCTGGTTCGGTCGAAGACTCGACATACTTCAGCATTTCGAGACGATTCCACTAGTCTGATGAGGAGTTACAAGCTTTACACCACTTCTTGTGCGACCCTCGAGTGAGTAATAACTTGGATAAATACACCAAGCCCCCCACTTTTATTCTCACGAAGAAAATAAAAGAGATGACAAGAGAAGCCCAAAGAACCCAAGAAATTCCAAAAGCCATAGCTATCTATTGTTTGGTTATTATCTCTTCTAATCTCTCATAAAACACTCTTGAATTCTCAACAACTCTCACTCATTTAACCGTACGCTAACATCTCTCAAGCAGCCCCCTTTTAAAGCTCCCAAAAGATGCAAATAATTTTGTCCATTGGAATGAGAAAGAGCTCAATCCAATAGTCAAAAATCGGGCCAAGAAAATAACTCCGCCAGCTGCCAGACGTCTGGAAGATGTGCTCCACGCGTTTGGCCCCTAACCAGACGTCTGAGTCAATCTGCACCCAAACTTCCGAGAGTTGCAAGAAATTACCTCAATTGCTCCAGCCTCGGATGGTGCCCAGCCAGTCGCCTAACTGCACAATGTCAGATACAGCAGATACGTCAGACGCCTGCGCCGGCTCATCCAAACGTCTGACAAATTCAGATTTTGGATTTTGCAGCACAAATTACAACATTCTACCCTGCTGCAAAATCCACAGACACCTCCAGCACAACACCGGCAAGCTCTACCCTGATTAGAACACGTCGGCCACTTCACAGGCTTCCTCGTTGACACTTCACATGCCTCCTCATTGACCTCGAAACCGTTCCCTCCAACTCCACACTCAAACCATCAAACAGATCAAGTTTAAAAAAATCTTAACCTTGATGGAGGGAACTGGCTTGATGAACATGTCTGCAGTATACTCTTTTGTCGAAACCTTCTGAAGCTCAATGAGTTGCCTTTCCTCTTTCAGAAAGTAATCACGCACATCAATGTACTTGGTTCTCAAACTGTAGGCCTGATGCTTGGTAAGATGTATGTCGCTCTGACTATCACTAGACATCGTTGACAATCTCTGTGACACGCTAAAATCTTGTAGCAGACTCCTGAGGTACTTTGCCTCCTTCACAGCTTCAACTGCATTCGCATCCTTCACAGCTTTCACTACAACAATCAGCTCAGCTTTCATGGTAGACAACACAATCACTAACTATAGGATAGAACTCTACGACACCGCTGTGGTTCCCAACATGAACACATACCTTGTGTTAGATATCTGCATGTCCCTATTACCTGCATAATCCTAGTCATAGAACCCGATCAGTACCACACAGTCTCCTCTACCAAAATGCAGGCCAACACCAACTGTCCCACGTAGATATCGCATAATCCACTTGACGGCCTGTCAATGCTCCTTGCCGGGGCTTGACATGTATCTACTCATAACCCCGATAGCCTGTGTAAGATCTGGACGCGTGCAAACCATCGCATACATAAGACTCCCGATTGCACTAGCAAACGACAGTTGAGACATCAGCTTCTTCTCATCATCGATACTAGGAGACTGCAATTTCGAAAGCTGAAAATGAGCTCCAAGGGGTGTAGAATCGGACTTTGCACTCTCCATCTCATAACGGACGAGAATCTTCTGAATATACCCTTTCTGACACAACCTCAACTCACACTTCTTCATATCCTGTGTAATTTTCATACCTAGGATTTTCTTCGCCGGGCCCAAGTCCTTCATATCAAACTCTCAACCCACCTCCAGCTTCAACTTCTTGACCTCAGACATGTTTCAGAAAGCAATCAACATGTCGTTAACATATAGCAAAAGATGGACACAAGAACCATCATCCAATGTGCACACATAAATGCACTGATCCTTCACACTCTACTCGTATAATGCCCAACATGATGCTGTCAAACCTCTTGTACCACTACCTCAGGGACTGCTTTAGTTCATACAGAGATTTCTTCAATTTCTAGACAAAACTCTACTTGCCCTCTGACATAAAACCCTCTGGTTGGTGCATATAAATATCTTCATCCAACTTACCATGTAGAAATGAGTTCTTAACATCGAGTTTCTCCAACTCCATGTCCATGGATGTGACTAGTGCTAGTAAAATTCTAATAGAAGTGTGTCTTACCACCGGAGAAAATATTTCATTGCAGTCATCTCCCTTTCGATGTGGAAATCCATTAGCCACTAGCCGGGCTTTAAACCGTACATCACCACTATCTTCGGTAGAGCTCTCCTTGACCTTGTAGATCCATCTACAAACAATGGCATGCTTGTCTTCTGGTAGACAAACCAAATCACATGCGTCATTGTATTGAAGCGGCTCCATTTCTTCTTCCATGGCAACTTGCCAATTGTCAACCTTACTCGAGGTCATGGCTCCACCATAGGTCAATGGCTCTTCGTGCTCAATATTTAATGCATACCACGACATGTCATCAAAGGAGAATGTCATGTAGTCCCAAGAACCTAATCTCTCGGATGCCTTCTTGGTCACCTTGGATCTTTGCACCTCATCGGCCTGACACTCATTACGTACCTGAGCCTGCACTGGTGTCTGCACTTGGTCTGCTATTTGGACCTCATCATATCCCACAACTAGGACCTTAATCATAATCTCCTTGCCGGTTTCCTGTGAATTGGGATCGAAAGATCAATCGTCTCCGGTTCGGGCTACACGAGTGTCTCCTCATTCTCTGACTGAGTCTTCTTCACACCAAGCATCACAGACTTATCAAAAGTGATATGGCGGCTCAAGAACGCCTTCCGGGCCACTGGATCCCACAAGCGATACCCCTTCAAACAATTGCCATAACCAAGAAATATGCACTTCTTTGCCCTCTGTTCCAACTTGTCACTCCTATCATAAGCATATGTCGGGCAACCAACAATACGAAGGTATGAATATTCACCAATCTTCTCACTCTACTTTTACTTAGGAATTTGGTAATCAATTACCGCCGATAGAACATTGTTCACAATATGTACGTTAGTCGTGATAATCTCACCTCAAAATTTTTTTTCAATCTAGAAGAGTACCTCAAGCAATGCACTCTCTCCAACAATGTCATGTTCATTTTCTCTGCTACCATGTTTGACTATGGATCACCTGGAGCAGTGTAGTGTCGTCGATTTCTTTGGGATATATAGTAGCCAATGAACTCTTTTGAGGTAAACCCACCTCCATTGTCGGATCTTGGGACTTTAACAGTCCTTCCAATTTGCTACTTCACCATGGCTTTCAGCTGCTTGAATTTCTCGAAGGTTTGGTCCTTATTTTTCATTAAGTACAACCAACACTTCCGAGAAAAATCGTCGATGAAGATGAAAAAGTATCTAGCACCACCAACCGACGTTACAAGACATGGTGCCTACCCATTTGAATGCATATAATTCAAAGGACCCGTGCTAGAATGCACTCTGGTGCTAAATTGTAACTTTGTCTTTTTACCCAAAGCACAACTTCCGTAAAATTACACTCTCTTCACTATCTCCAATCAAATTTCTCTTTCAAAGAAAATCAAGGATCTTGTCACAAGAATGACCCACACAATAATGACAAAGCTTTGCATAATCTCCGTCCCTAGAACTAGAAGATGTGTCATCGGCTTCACATTCCACTGTGTTACCTTGTAGAGCATACAAATTTCAAACTTTCATACCCTTCATCACCACCTTGGCTCCTTTGGATACCCTTTATTGGGATATTAAGACCTACCCCAATGGAATTTTGATGATGTTCACAATAATATAGGTACTAAGGATTTAATTCAAGTGTGTGAAAGATGAAAACAATGTGATGAACAATATATTCAAGCCATGAAGAAACTAAGATGTGACGTAGCTCGAAAACGAAGACATGGAAGCCATGATCATGGACCATTCTAGAGTTAAAACATGAAGCAAGTGAAGAATCGATTGAAGACCAAAATGAAGACTCTATGTCCCAAGACGAGCACACAAGACTCAAGAACTCAAAATGTGTCAAATATTGTAAGTAAGTGTCTTAGTTTGTAAAACCAAATCATAGAGCCACACACACGCATAAATCCTATAAAAATGATTTTAAAATGTTTTAAAATGTTTTAAATTATTATATAATTAATTTTAAATGATTTCAAAGTAATTTTATAGAGAAAAACTCATGTATCACAGAATAACCTACTAACCACATACTGATAGCCGACTATCTGGATGCAGATTTTGAACTAGAACTCTCTGAACTCTAGTAGCCGATTATGTCTTTATGATAGTCGACTATCTGCAAACATATAGCCGACTATCTACTGGAGATAGCCAACTATCTAGGTCAAACGACAGTTTTTAAGTTTTGAAGTAATTTAAGACATGTTGCTGTTAGAATTTCAAAAACATGACCTAGGGGAGAAAGTTGTAGAGCATGTTGTTATCTTTAAAATGAGACCAAGAACACTAATTTCAATAGAGTGTGCAGGAACTGAGCTCAATTTTGCTGAACTGTGTCCAGACTGAATGAAATTCAGACATGTCGTAAAGAAGGAATTTTTACTCCTAATTATTGAACTGAACATATATCAAATTTTATATGATTCTGGGGTATAATTTCAAGAGCTACAATTATATAATTTTTTTCGGAAATTAATTCGACCCACAGAGACTAGAATTCAATTAGCAACATGCAGCAGAATTTCAGAATGTCAGAGGGGGTGATTTGCTAAGAAAACCAAGGGAAGACTTGATCATTTGAATTATTGCAAACATATCACATAAATTCAAGAGCATGAGCAATCTAAATATCATCATAATACCATCATAACCCTAAATAAAAATCCCTAATCCAAGTTGGAATCCTACCTCAAGAAGGCCCTTCTTCTTCTTCTCTTCTCTTCTCTTTCCTTCCACCTTCTTTCTTTTTGAAGCAAACTTGGGGTTTCTAGGGTTTTTGAGTTAAAATTAGGGTTTGTGAGCCTTGATGAAGAGGAAAAGGGGGAGGGGTGATTTCGGCCAGGTTCGAGAGGGGGAGAGAGAATTAAAAAAATCTAAGTTTTTGTCTTAAAGAAGAAGCCAAAGGGGGTTTGGCTTAAGCAAGAAGCCATTACTTAACACACCCCCCTATTGCTATACACACACCACTCAAAAGACTATTACACCCATCCATTTCTTAGAATTTACAAAATTGCCACTAACATATCCCTTTTCATACTAAGCCTATTGCACATACCCCCTTATTCCACAAATTACATTATCGCCACTCACTGCTCTTACACGTCCACACAGCTACATGTCTTCAGATGTTTGGTATCCGCTAATGCTAGTACCGTACATTGCAGATAGAGGGGTTACACATTGTTTAGTCACACATGGGTGGGAGTGGAGCACATCGCATTGTTTAAATAAGTTTTAGGCACAAACACACAGGCTTAATAACATGATCTGTTCTACAATCAACTAAGTCTAGCAGATGCGGTCGGGCTTTTAATGACCCATGCCAACCAAGTCTGGTGGATGCGGTCGGGCTTTTAATGACTCTTGGCAACCAAGTCTGGTGGATGCAGTCAAACTTGTAATGACTCATGATCAACGACGGGTGGAGTTCGGGGTTGTGCTTCTACTTGATCGAGGTGGACCCGAAGATGCCTGACAGATAAAAACAAATTTTTGCTGACAAAAACCGCCACCAAATGTCAAGCTTTCACTTATGGAAACCGTCAACATTAATTGTTATTTTTGCTGACGATTTTCCATCAGCAATGGTCTTACTTTCGCTGATGGAAACCATTAGCAAACTTTTACTCACCAACGCACGCTGACGAGACGAATGACGGATTTTTTACATCAACAATAATTTTCACTAACTAATTATTAACATTTACTGACGGATATTTTTGATATATTCTATGCTATGCATTATGCATGATCTTATCCATACAGTGGGTTTGGTGAGTTGATATCAGGCAAACTCATGTCCAGACCATTGAAAGGTACTAAGATAAGTATTGAGGTATCTCATAGGCACGGCCAATTATGCTCTCTTCTTTGAAGGTTTAGACTTAAGACTTCGAGGATCCACCGACACTGATTAGGTAGAAGACCTCAATGAGTGCATATCCCCTACACTTATGATGCATATGGTGTTGAGAGAAACTCAACAACTTATAATAATCTTCATCATAACACGTGTTCATGCCATGTGTATTTTGTGACCACCAGATGAGTAATGAATGAATCCCTTACTTCGCTACAGTGTAAGACATCATAAAGGAACAATCCTGCAATGAGTGTACTCCTAGTGATACTCGGCAATGTCTTAAAAATCAAGGTCAAAGAAAGCCACATTGACTTGTTTTTAGTAGGATATGATTGATGCATGTAGGGTGAGCAAGATTGGTAAAAAAAATGTTGATCAAGACCACGTAGGCATGTGTACAAAAGGAAGATTGTCTCAATCGAATTACATATCGATGGAGAAATTGGATGATATTTTGACTATCTACGGTAAGTTGGATCTAACATACACAAGATATCTTTCCCAACATGTTAATGGGCAGTGTTTACGGGTGTTTTCTCACCATAAGTTGATAGTCTGGAGGTCTGGATATCGCCGATGTCACGTGAGACGGAGATGACCTTTGTGGTCGATCGGCGGCGCGTTCACTTGATCAGGAAGGCGTGGATCCGTGCTTTGGTGCACCGAGGGGTAGCCTCGGCGGGACGACAACCTCCGGGATCGGTCGGCCGAACGTGCTCTGGCCCGAGGGCGTTCGGATCCGAGCGATGGTTCGCCGAAGGGAAGCTTCGGCGATGGCGACAACTCCTCCGATCTGCAAGACGAAGAACTCGGCAGGTGGGTCGGACCTTGGTTCCGACCAATTCCCCTCTGATGCCAAAGTCAGATCTAGTCTGAAGGATGCTGGACGGGATCGAGCTTGGGTCACGGAGAAACCGAGCACCGATCCTTGAGCCGAGCTATGGAGGAGAAATATGTAAGATGGAAGAATGTGTGAGAGTTTGTATGTGATACCTTCGTTTTAGATCTCGGAGATCCGCCCTTTGAGATGACGCCTCTCCCCCCTTCATATAGGCGAGTCATCCCTCCGGTGTAATGAGCCATCATTGCCATCATTGATGGGGGGTGCTAAGTGGGGAATGTTGACCCAAATAATTTCCATGCTTTATGGAGGGATGAATGCCATGAAGGTAGAGTGATGACATTGAAGGTGGCTGCCATAATTGACGAGTGCTCCCCTGATTTGGGGAGAGATTTCCTCCACTACGAAAAGTGGGCTGTCCTTTGGGCCTTCGTCTCAGGTGGAGAAGCGTGGCCTGTCCGTGAGGTCCTTGGGCCAGAGCCCAAGGCCGTAACAGGTTGGTTGACTAGTCGTGGTTGACTTGGCTCTTCTAGGCCCGGTCAAAATGGTCGTATCAATTGCCACCATCTTCCGAGCTCTACCATTGTTGAGGTTGAAGTCGGGAGATGTAGTATGCGGGAAAGAAGTGGCTCCTTTTGTAAAATTGGTCCGTCTTGCGGAATCGGCTAGGACAATAACTTGTCGGTCCGGGATTTGTTCGGTGGCGAGGGAAGTTGCCCCTCGACTTACGGAGGTCGAAGGAGTGGGTCGGCCAGCTGGGGAAGTGGCCCCGAGCCTTACGATCGATGTGGTCGGTCTGCTGGGGGGTTGCCCCCAGCCTTACAATCGACGGGTCGATTGGCCTACTGGGGGAGCTACCCCCAGTCTTACAAGCAACTCCCCCAGCCTTACGGTCGATCCGTTCGTTCGGTTGCGAGGGAAGTTGCCCCTCGGCTTACGGCCGACAAATGAGTGGGTCGGCCAGCTGGAGGAGTTGCCCCCAGCCTTATGGCTAATCTGAGCTCCAGCTCCATTTATCGTCTGGATCCCAGCTCCTGTTAATAGTCTGGAGCTTATGCCTGGGTCATAGCTCCTGCTTGTCCAGATCCATTGTCACCGACCACGACTCCGATCATTGGCAAACAGAACTAGACGAGCTCGGCAAGATTACCCGGCATGTGCAGCTTAGCGAATTTCGAATCGATGTAAGTCCACAAGCTCGGCGGGATCGGCACCAATGTGGCGGCATGCTTCAGCTGGTCTGCCAATAATGAGCTTCGGTCAGACGTCCGTCGTCGATGATGTGGTCACCGACATGGCCCTTGAGCTACTGTTGAGACAAACGGCAAGCTTGAACAACGGCAAGGGTCCTTCTGTGTACGTTATCCTTGCCCCCTCCGCAGCTCGGGCTTGCCCTGAAACATGGGAAACTCGAGTCGTCGGAAATTTCACAATGTCGTGGCAGGTTTACAAGCTCAGACTGAGGTGGGTCTGCAAGCTCATCTGGTTGGACATGGGCGAGTTTGGCATGAAGTGCCATCGGCAGCTCGTCATGGTCGGAAGCTTGGCCTGGCCTCATCCATCCCCTGGGTTGGTTGACCTGGTCTGGTCGATCCCCTCTTGGGTCGGCCTCCTCCTGGATGGGTCGGCCTCGTCAGGTCGGCCTCCTCCTCGTTCTGTTGGAAGATTACCCAAGGGGGTAGATCAGGGAGAGCCTTGGATGGTCGGTCTCCTCTTGGATGGGTCGGCCTCGTTAGGTCGTCCTCCTCCTGGGTCAGTTGGAAGATTACCCAAGGGGGTGGAGCGGGGAGAACCTTGGCTGGTCGGCCTCCTCTTGGAGGGGTCGACCTGGACTGGTCGGCCTCGTCTGGTCAGCATCCTCCCCTTGTCATTGATGTCAATTGGAAAGAGTGTGGCCACCGTATAACTTAGTTGTTGTCGTGTTCTGCGCGGAGGTAGGAGAAGGATCCACCGGCAGAGGGGATTTTGGCAGTGAGCTCGGCGTGGCAAAGGACGTCGAGGAGTGCGGAGATACCGGCGGCGATGTAGGAGAGTAGCTTGGATTGACATATCGAGGGGTGATTCGGAATCGCCTTTCGGGGCCGAAGTTTTCCCCTTTTTCGAAGTTGGCCTTTTTGGGCCTTGATTAGCGGAACGAATCGTTGTCGATGTGGTTGATGACGTGAGTGTTGACTCGATCTTACAGACGGCGCCAGATGTTTACAGGTGTTTTCTCACCACAGGTTGATAGTCTAGAGGTCTGGATGTCGTCGCTGTCACGTGAGATGGATATGACCTTTGTGGTCGATCGGCGGCGCATGCACTTGATCAGGAAGGCGCGGATTGTAATGCCTTGATAGCTACTGCACAAGTACTAGAGGGTGGGTGAATAGTACTTTAAAATAATCAAGAGTATAATTCCTAATTATTGTGCAAACACAACCAACAATGCGGAATAAAAATTGACAACAGAAAAATCCAATGCAAACAAGCGATGTAACAGGTTCGGATCCACCCAAGTTTCCCCGACTTGTTCCCGGCGATCCTACGTCCCAGACACCTGGATCCCCTCTGGCTACTTGAGTTAGAATCCTCTAACCTAAGTTTGCACTATGAAATTCTTGTAGAAACTACTACAAGATCAAATCATATACAAAACGAAATGTGACTCCCACAAACCGGGATCACGATCTTCTCTCACAACCGAGAGATAAACTGAAATATCAATTTAAATGAAACAATAAAACACTTACCACAAAACCCTATGCCTTGAGTAAAACTTACAGATTTTAGGGCAAGAAGGATTTTGAGGAAGAAGATAGCACCAAACCCTAGCTCCACCAAGATGAACAGCAATAGATGGCTAGGGTGAAGTTGGTGACTTGGATTCAAGCTCTTAGCTTGAGTAGCTCACAATGAATGAGAATCTCTCTTGAGGAATTAGGGCTCAAAGAGTAAGGGAGAGATTCTTGTGAAGTGAGAGAGCTTAGAAATGAGAATTGAATGCTCTTTACTTTGATCTCAAAATATCTCTAATAACAGCCCTAAATGCAAGCTTGAAGCATCAAGTTTATATAGGAGAGGGGGAGAGAGAAGAGTTCAGCAAAAATCGTGGCATTAAATGCCCAACGGATCTATTTCTGAAGCTGCTTAATCGGTCTAAGAAGGATCACTGACCGATTAGTTTTGTAACTAGTCGGTCGGTGAACCTTCTTGGACCGACTAGAAGGTTGACAGCAAAGATAGTGAAATCAAGAGATAGAACTAGTCGGTCTAAGAAGAAACACCAACCGACTAGTTTGACTACTAGTCGGTCGGTGAACCTTTTTGGACCGACTAATTAATCAATAGTAAGAAGCTGAATTTCACAAAGAAAACTAGTCGGTCTAAGAAGGATTGCCAACCGACTGGTTTGACAACTAGTCGGTCGGTGATTCTTCTTTGACCGACTAACTTATCAACAGTGAATAGGCTGAGTTGAACTAGGAGAACTAGTCGGTTCAAGAAGGATTTTCAACCGACTAGATTGTCATCTAGTCGGTTGGTTCTTCTTCTTGAACCAACTAAGATGCATAAGAAGCCGTGAAATGAAGCGATAAGCTTCGAGAAAGTTTCTAATGGCTTCTAAGGCAATCCTAGATCTAAGATATGAGCGTTATGAAGATTGTTAAGTAAGTCCTACTCAAGGCTTAACATTCTATACGATGAAGCTAGAAGACAATAAAATAAACATGACGAACCGTCTTCAAAGCTTCAATCCGAATCCCTTGACTTCATTAATAACTCCTTGAGCTTCAACGAAGCTTCAGACACACGATCACACGCTTTAAGAAGTCTTGGGGCGTCGCTTGAGATGTACGAAGTAATTTGGCGACGATCTCCATAACTGCGCTCAAAGAGAATTAGTGCACGATATTTATGTTTGTTCATCATCAAAACCAAATCCAGTGAATCAATACTCAACATTCTCCCCCTTTTTGGTGATGACAAACCAACATAAATATAAATCAATAATAATGATACAAATGAAATTTACTTACTCCACATGCATTGATGACTCGTTAATTCCGTATTAAATAATAAACATAAGCATCAAGCAGACGAGAAAAGTATAAAACATGATCCAATTATTGAAATATAGGATCGGAATCCATTTTTATATCTTCACTCCCCCTGAATCTAACATATCAAATTAGATTCACGGTAAATTGCTTTAAATTATCATTTAGCTCAAAGTCATTATTAATTCTCTCCCCCTTTGGCATTAGCAAAAAGAGCGGAAGGACATCAACGACAACAACCATGGCTAAACAAAAAAATCTAAACACGGGAGTCGAAGAATACAACAACGGTCCAAATGACACCAAGGAGAAATATCGAAGAATATCAAAGCGTGCCAACGAGACCATAGTCGAAAAACAAAAAGAGAAATCATCAATACTCAAAATCAAATTCACGTATTAAGTAAAGGAACATACTCTCCAATATCAACATTTTTAGCTAATTTAGTGCATGGAAAACAATTCTATGTTTTCATACAAACAAAGCTATTTAATCAATATAATCGTCGAGCGACGAAGTCAACATCAGAGACAAAAATACAATGTGCACACAGAAATGAATGGCAACACGATGTATATATATATATATATATATATATATATATATATATGGATATATATATATATATGGATACAACAAAAAATATACATCCAGCCAACAAAAATAACAACCATCAGTATAGCAGAGCACATCATACAACAACAAATGTCACAACTGACATCAAAAAGTATCTGAAAACATACAAAACACCCACCCATCTATCCTAACCCCACTCTCTCACAACTAGATAAATCATCCAAATTCTCAGTGGAGAGTCCTCCAACGAAGGCTCAGGAGGCTGAGGCAGGATCAACACCAGCAGTAAGCTGTGCAGATGAAGTGGTAGTCTCTGGAACGACTGGAGTGTCCACCGAAGGGATGGTGGCAGTAGGAGTGCTCTCGGAAGCACGAGCAGAAGAAACAGTGCCAACAGAAGTACCCTCGGGGGCACGAGCTGGAGAATCATCTCGCTCTTCATCCACATCAATTTCCATAGCCTTCTCATCAGAAAGTGTAGGAGGAACCTCAATGTACAGATGTTCACAGATGCGTGCAAGCATCTCCTCACATCGTGCAATACGAGCTTCCTGACGACTCATGGAAGCAGAAGAGTCAGGGCGAGAAGGCGGATGAGGAACTGAAGGGGTAGTCCTCTGAACATGACGCAAGGCCACAAGAGACTTCTTGACGGCAGTCGCGTTCAGGGGAGGACCCAAGGGACGCTGATCATCAGGAGGGAGAGGAACGCCAAAGTGGCGGAAGACAAGAGTCAGCAGACAGGGATAAGGAATATGGGTTGACTTGTTGGACTTCCTTATGCACTCAAAGGAATCCATCTTGTCCAAGATGATGCGGGCCCAATTTATCTCGCTCCCAGCAAAAAGAGCGTAGATAAGCTTCAGGAATGGCTGTGAGGGCAAGCTGGAGGAGCCGTACTTCGGGAGAAGACACGACTTCAGAATGAGATTTATGACCCATGCATTAGGCTTGAATGATTTCGATGGAACGCCAATCATGGCGGGAGGAATGACATGGAACATCTCAGCAAGAATGGACTGGTCAAGATCGTGGATGTTATCCACGGAGATATCTGAGGGGAGCAGGCCAGAGGAGGAGACACCAACCAACTGCCCTAAGATCTTTGTCGTGAGGATAATGGGCGTCCCCAAGACAGTGGTCTCAATGCAGTGGGTGTCATCATACTCACCCCGTGTAACGCCCCGCTCCCCAGGATACCCTTAGCAGCGAGTGTTACGGAGGAAATACCAAATACAGCACAAGCAGGTCCACTGCGCGCTGTTGGGATAGTACCTGTAGCACTCCAGATATCAAACACAAAACACAAAAGGGACAACAACTCAACCTGAAAATGTAATTAACCATTATTACATATAAACACACGACTACCTAAAGTTAACATCAATAATACAAATCTCAAGTATACAACATGAACCCACAAATGGCTAAAGTACAATAACACCGCCCAAAACTCTCTCGCTCTCTAAAAATCCTCAACTTCAACCAACTCCAACCAACTGGACTAGTGTGCCTCCAACTCCACGAGCCAACACCTGAAAAATAACAACGGGGCACGTCACAGCGTGACCCAGTAGGATGTCCAAACCCAACTCACATAGTGTACAAAAATGCAATGCGCCAAGCAGTAAACGGGAAACTAACTCATGATATATCTTGGCGAATCATATGAAAATGTGAATGGCATCAATAAAAAAACACATACCTGCGGCAAGAGGACATCATGCAAAACAATGTGAGTACTACAGATAATAAGTGAACTGCAATATCGGGAGACTGAAACTTAGCATTACAACATCATCCCAAGTACATGGCTAGTAGTGAAAAGCAAACTACAATTCCTATTTAAATTGGAATGTTCACCACAACTCCTTTGGTAAGGGAACCCACACCCTCCTATTGAAATGGAACCAAACGGATTTGGAAATCAAAGTTTGTTTAAAGTAGCATTTAGGAATTTGTCAGTGATGATAATTGTGTCGGTGATTGTAATTGAGGTTCTTACACTCTCTAAACTTCCATCTTGGAAGTTGTCAAAGACCCTCTTGCTCACTTTTCTTTCATACTAATTTTCCAAATGGGTATTCATTTAGCGTGGAGAATTTAAGGAAGGTAGCACGTGGCATTTTGTGTGGTATTCCTAGCTTGAGTTTCTAGTGCTTAGGATGTTATGGAAATGCTTGGAAAAATTTCGGCAGAGTTTCTCTTGTATTTACCAAAATTTCCCAAGTACAACAAAGTAGGATAATGAAAGAAACATGCTATAACCAAAAGAAATTACAACCTTGCTCAATAATTATAGGAGAAGTGATATAAATGGACTTAGCACCAACAAGCCAACATGTATATAAGTGCAACACTTCCAAGTCTCCATTCAAGAGGTAGACACAAGCTTAAACAACGGTACATGAACAATGCGCGAGTAAAAGCTACTAACATTAACTTGACTTCAACCCTAAAGCCACCAACATTAGGAGCAATAATGAGACCATAGCTTTCATCACAAATTACTCCCAACATGAAGTCTTACATTAAGAATCCATTATTGATGCAAACTTATTTCCGCATAAAAGTTACTAGTTTTAACCAAATTCCACAACATGCAACCAAGTAGCAGCTTGACCATTCCTAAATTGGCACACCACATAGGTGAAACGCTCACTACTTATTAATACCACAAGTTCCCTATCATGCAATCCCGGTTCAAGTGCTAACTTTGTTAAAGGGTCATGAAAGGCATCACCTTCCACACTTATAAGACATTAGAACTAAAAGGTGTTAGCTTCCATTTGGACTTCAAGTATAATTACAACATTTATTTCTCACGTTGGGGATCTTACTACATATATTGCCATAGCCCCTAAACTAATACTTTCCAAATGAGTTGAGATTCCTACATCAAGTTGTTATAAGCAACTTGAATAAAATGGCTAACATTAAGGAAGTTACTAATGGGGCTTGGTTAAATTTGGAGTCACTTATAAGAGTCACATTATAAGCAATGTATAAGATTCTCATACGCATTAGAATGAAAGAATCATTCCCAAAATTAGATATGGAAAAGATATGGAAAAGAAATGGGATTACAATGGCCCATCATTTTTCCTTCCATTTCAAGAATTCAATCCTTAACGAATATTAACATCTTCACTTTAAAGTTGCCACCAAGCCCCCAATTGAAAATTAAGGCATAAGATGGATTCCCCCAAACAACTTCACCAATAACAAACCACCAACAATATCAACACAACGACAAAGATAATAATATTTGCTACACTAACAACCACACTTACCAACATACAACCCTCTCATGCATTCATGCATTCATGGCAACATTCATCCTCATAAAGTAACAATCACACATGTATATCACCACATTCACACAAATGCTTAATGATGCCATGATGCACATGAGTCACAAGCAATACGATGCCATGCAATGCAATGGGGATCCCATGAGTGAGCCGGCGTGCACGTGCAAATAATTCTACTCCGTTATCACGTGGAGCCACCTAATGGTATCAAGAGGTTGCCCACGGCGACTTCACCCGCCTCCTACCGTGGCAACTTTGTCCATTCCCGTACACTCCACCTCGTGTCCTAACGTGACCATGTCACACATTCCATATTCCACGTGTATCCAACACCACACCGCCAAATTTTCCCATCTCATTTGCATTTCATCTAAACTTTATTTCATGTAAATTAAATGAACCTCATTTAATGGAAATTAATTTGAATACATAATTTCCAACATTCTGAAATGTGAACAATTTCATGCGGACAATACAACCAATGTAATAAGGGGTGAACAATGTCATGCAGCCAATATAACTGAAGTAGAGCAATTTTATCGAATCAACCAATTGCATCATGAATTGAAATCACAACATCACATGGCACAACTCATTTCATTATAACTCAATTCACATTTCCATACTAAGAATTAACGTCCAACATTCAAAAGAAGGCAGTCTCGCCAAATTGATGTAACTAGCAATCAAAACAATGATTGCAAGCCTCCAAGTACATCGCAGATTCTAGCCAATTTCACCATGTAATTCATGAATATACAAATCCCATTTCCATGTAAGGGAAATTTAATTAAAAGGGTTCCAACACCTCAAAGGTGGGCAAATTCACAAAAACAAAACAACTATAGCTTCCAACAAACTTAATGAGAACAAGATGAGAGCAAGTCCCACAAATCAATATGACTTCCAACAAATGAGAGCAAGTTATTGAAACTAAAGGTTATAACATTTATGTTCAACATACCACTTGAATTCACCCTAGAATGGGGGTTATTTCAAATAGGGAAATGAAAGTCGCCAACATCAACAATGAGAGCAAGTTAGCAAAAGTAGAGAAACACTTCATACATAGGCATTATAAAACAACCCATGGCATCATATTACCCCTTATAACAATTAAAATCCAATTCAATTGCACCCAAACAAAAGATCTCATGAAGACCCTAAAAATGCAACTTTTTCATCCAACACAATGAAATGAAAGATGAGAGAGGGGTTGGACTCCTACCTCAACCAGGATGCCAATTTCTCTTCCAATTCCAAGCTCAAACCCTAATTTTGCAATTCCCCCCATCAAGCCATCTCCAAGCTCCAACTCCATGATTCCCTAAAAATGCAATTTGAACTTAAGATGAAAATGGAAGAACTATTTGAGTAGGGATTAGAATCCTACCTCAGTAGAGAAGCAAACCCACCTACTAGTTTCATGGAACTCCTTCATCTTCCTCAAGTTCTCCAAATGCCAAACCCTAGCTTTCTCCTCTTCTCTTCCAATTTCATGGCTCCACCATCAATCTCCTCTTCAAACCCAAAACCCTAACCTTTTTTTTTCTCCCTTCCCTGGCTTTGCCCAGATATTTCGGCATCACCCAATTTCGGCCAAGCAAATGAGGATTTCGGCCATGGGGAAGGATAGGATTTGGAGAAGATGGAGGGTAGAAAGAGAGGTTGGGTTTATGGCTAGACTTCCTCTCTTCCTCCTCCTCTTTTTCCCCTTCTTTTTATCCTCCAATCCCCCAAAATTCGGCAGCTTCAAGGGCATTTTCGGCCTGGGCATTGGGGAAATCGGGTGTGGCTTGGGGAAGAAGAAGTGGGAAAGGAATTAAGTGAAGAGTTCTAAGTATTTGCAAGTTTGCCATTCCCAATCATTTCTGAAATTTGCAGGACAGTCCCAAACAGGGGCAGCTAACTCAATATTTTTGAACTACACTTAAGTTATACTCCTCTTATGAGTTGTAGATACAGGTGTTATGCATTCACATATCAATTTTCATGATGTTTCACCAAGTATTCAATTTGATACAGAATTTACGGCGAAGGGTATATGTGCTGAAACTGTGCCGGAAATTAAAACAGAAACTGTCCTGTCTTGAAGACCAGATTTCTCCTAAATTCAGATAGATTTAGGAAAAATGGAAAGCTACAAAGTTGTAGGGCTTGAAGTTAAATTTCCAACGAGACCAAGAACACATCATTTGGTTAAGCATTGAGGGACTGATCGCCGTTCCCGTAACATGTGTCAAAGCTGAGGAAAAACAGACATGCTAATTTCACGAAATTCCTATCCCAATTTCTAATCCGAATTTGGAAAAGTGTTCAACATGAAAGTTGGAGATAATAGTCCCAAGTTTATGCCGTAAAATTTTTAAGACATTCGTACTTCTAAATTAGGAGAAATCATCAACACTTTAAGCATGTACTTCTGCCCAAATTCCCAGCAACTCCAAAGTAGGAAGCAAGCAACTTCTACTTAACAATTAATCAAGTATTTGAGGCAAAATAAATCTAAAACATAACATCAATTAAATTCAACAATTTCTATAAAGTCAGTCGCATAATTCCCATTTCCATATACAAGAAAGTTGAATGAACGATAGCTTCCAACATACGAAAAGAGAGTAATTTCACAAAATAGATGAAACCAACAATCAAGACAATGGGATGAAACCAACAATCAAACCCTCTTCTCTCATCTAATAGTATAGCCCACCTATGGAAGCCCAATCAACAGTAACTAACAATAATCCAAATCCAATTCTAGCTACCAAATTAACTAAGGCCTTAACAATAGTAATAATAATATCAATTAACATCATCAATAATAAAAATACCAATACCCAAAAATAATAACAACTTCACCAAAATAACAACCAAACACCAATAATACCAATGTCATTCATTAATAACTATGACAACATCACCAATAAGTATGAACATACCGCTTTACTATACATACTCACCAGCTAAAACCGCCAAGCACGCTAATGCACGCTAACAATAATATCAATTTACTATCCAACCGCACACATTCCCTTACATATATCCGAAGCAGATCATAGTCACCGTATAGTCATACATGTATGAAATTACTATACGCACACACGCAATTAGTCTTTTGCACATATGGGCATTACACCCCGAACTCGATTGGAATAAAAGAGTTTGACGAGTCTAGGATAGGGATGAGGATTCGCCTTGGGATCATAGCGAAGATAATCTAGGAGGCCGCTATAAGAGAGGAGATCTGCGAGCTGAGGGAAATCAGAAAACTGAACGAAATGCTCGAGAATCTACGGACAGTGCTCGATACGGTTGTATGCCGCAAGACACATCGGGTTATCGTGACACAACGAAATATCAACCCCACCAGAAGGCATGGGAGCCTTCCCCTTTGACGAACGAGAGGAAGTGCGAGGAGGAGGAGTAGGAGCCTTCTCGGTAGGCCCAGACTCCGGGATATAGTCATCGTCTGAGTCAGAGGGTGGTGTGGGAGCACGGAAGGGTCCAGGAGTCAAAATCTTTTGTTTGACCTTGGTATGGGGCTTGCGCTTGGAAGCGGCAGCTCTCTTCTTCTTGAGAGGAGGCGAGGAAGAGGATGGAGAGGTAGGTGTACGAGTGGTTTTGGCATGACGTTTGGGTTGAGGATTAGGGTTGGTTGGAGACTCGACGGTCATGGGAGATGGAGCGGTAGGACGGACAGGGATGCGTGTTCTCGCAATGAGATTGAGATGAGACCGCACACAATCGAACGATATTGAAAGAGATTGATCGAAATCGAACGAAATAGAAAGAAATCGAGCCCTAATCGATGAGAAAAAGTAAGAGGAGATACCCTAGGACGGAGGAGATCGACCCTGGAGGAGAGAGGATGGCCGGCGGCGACTGACGGTGGCCGGAGACGGCAGCGCATGGCAGAGGAAGGTGATCGGGATAAGGGTTTAGGGTTTTAGGAGAGAGGACGCACCGATTAGAATGAATTCTAATCGGTGCGGAGGGGGGTAATAAACGATGCACAGAGCCAAAGACGCAAATTCCCCTGCAGATCTAGTCGGTCTAAGTTCAAGAGCTGACCGACTAGAATGCAATCTAATCGGTCGGCCGATGAGCTTGCACCAAAAACTCTAAATTGTTTTAACTTGAGACAACCTACCAAACAACAATTCATAACAAGTTTGTTTGGTGCCGGGCCTCAAGAGTATCCTATTAAACACATAGCAAGCGGTATATACCGCTTCTGCCCAAAATTGATGGCCAAGTTGGCTATCATCAAGCATCGTGCAACCTATTATATATGATCCAGATCCATTGCTGTCGGCCACGACTCCGATCATTGGCAGACAGAGCTAGACGAGCTCGACAAGATTACCCGACATGTGCAGCTTAGCGAATTTCGAACAGATGTAAGTCCACAAGATCGACGGGATCGGCACCAATGTGGTGGCGCGCTTCAGCTGGCCTGCCAATGATGAGCTTCGATCAGGCGTCCAGTGTCGATGATGTGGTCATCGACATGGCCCTTGAGCTACTGTTGAGACAAACGGCAAGCTTGAACAACGGCAAGGGTCCTGCCGTGTACGTTATACTTGCCCCCTCCACAGATCGGGCTTGCCCTGAAAGATGGGAAACTCGAGTCGTCGAAAATTTCACAATGTCGTGGTAGGTTTAAAAGCTCAGACTGAGGTGGGTCTGCAAGCTCATCTGGTTGGACATGGGCAAGTTTGGCGTGAAGTGCCATCGGCAGCTCGTCATGGTCGGAAGGTTGGCCTGGCCTCGTCCATCCCCTGGGTTGGTTAACCTGGTCTGGTCGGTCCCCTCTTGGGTCGGCCTCCTCCTGGATGGGTCGGCCTCGTCAGGTCGGCCTCTTCTTGGGTCAGTTGGAAGATTACCCAAGGGGGTGGAGCGAGGAGAGCCTTGGCTGGTCAGCCTCCTCTTGGATGGGTCGGCCTAGTTAGGTCGACCTCCTCCTGGGTCAGTTAGAAGATTACCCAAGGGGGTGGAGCGGGGAGAGCCTTGGCTGGTCGGCCTCCTCTTGGAGGGGTCGACATGGACTGGTCGGTCTCGTCTGGTCAGCATCCTCCCCTTGTCATTGATGTCAGCTGGAAAGAGTGTGGCCACCGAATAACTTAGGTGTTGCAGTGTTCTGTGCGGAGGTAGGAGAAGGATCCACCGGCAGAGGGGGTTTTGGCGGTGAGCTCGACGTGGCAAAGGACGCCAAGGAGTTCGGAGATACCGGCGGCGATGTAGGAGAGTAGCTTGGATTGACAGATCGAGGGGTGATTCGGAATCACCTTCCGGGGCCGAAGTTTTTCCCTTTTCAGAAGTTGGCCTTTCTGGGCCTTGATTAGCGGAACGAATCGTTGTCGATGTGGTTGATGACGTGAGTGATGACTCGATCCCACAGACGGCGCCAGATGTTTACGGGTGTTTTCTCACCACAGGTTGATAGTCTAGAGGTCTGGATGTCGTCGCTGTCACGTGAGACGGAGATGACCTTTGTGGTCGATCGGCAGCGCATTCACTTGATCAAGAAGGCACAGATCCGTGCTTTAGTGCGCCGAGGGGTAGCCTCGGCGGGAGGACAACCTCCGGGATCGGTCGGACGAACGTGCTCTGGCCCCAGGGCGTTCGGATCCGAGCGATGGTTTGCCGAAGGGAAGCTTCGGCGGTGGCGACGACTCCTCCGATCTGCAATACAAAGAACTAGTCCGGGGGATCGGACCTTGGTTCCGACCAATTTCCATCCGATTCCAAAGTCAGATCTGGTCTGAAGGATGCTGGACGAGATCGAGCTTGGGTCACGGAGAGACCGAGCATCGATCCTCGAGCCGAGCTACGGAGGAGAAATATGTAAGGTGGAAGAAGGTGTGAGAGTTTGTATGTGATACCTCCATTGTAGATCTCGGAGATCCGCCCTTTGAGATGACGTCTCTTCCCCCTTCATATAGGCGAGTCATCCCTCCGGTGTAATGAGCCATCATTGCCATCATTGATGGAGGGTGTTAAGTGGGGAATGTTGACCCCAATAATTGACATGCTTTATGGAGGGATGAATGACATGAAGGTGGAGTGATGGCATTGAAGGTGGCTGCCATAATTAGCGAGTGCTCCCCTGGTTTGGGGAGAGATTTCCTCCACTACGGAAAGTGGGCTGTCCTGTGGGCCTCGTCTCAGGTGGAGAAGCGTGGCCTGCCCGTGAGGTTCTTGGGCCAGAGCCCAAGGCCGTAGCAGGTTGGTTGACTAGTCGTGGTGGACTTGGCTCTTCTGGTCCCGGTCAAAATGGTCGTATCAGATAGGATCTCTTATATGCCAGATGTGATGCTATTCCTTTTACTGAGTTATAGTTCAGAATAGCTTTATAGGTATTCTCAACAGTCACACATCATACGGTGCTATATGGCATCTTTAGTCTATGGCAATACCACTCGGTCGAGTGGGTGTATATTAAATCTATTGGGCTAACATGTAGGAGTTGGGTTTACTTGAAGCGGATCCAACCCATTCCACCCTTGCTTCGGTGATGGACAAACTGAACGCAACAAGGGTACGGTTTTGAGTCCATACAAGACTAAGCCTCTAAATTATGTATTTAATCCCTAATTAAGCCTGTGTTAGTATGAAATTCCTCATAGAATACTTAAGGCACCCCCATGGGTATTTAGATCTCATCATACAATGGATGAAGAGTCCTAATAGAACTAGGATTGCTAGGATGATAATCTATAAATTTGGGTATGTCCTCCTCTTCCAAACATACAAATTTGACACGAGAATGCCAAGGAGCAATTGCTTCAGCGGCGCCTCTCCCCGCTCCCTCGTGGGAGCCGAGGGATCGAGCCCACACACGCGCACTTCACCGTTTTCCACTGGATCAAAAAAAAAATTGACACGAGAATTGTTTAGTATTTGCCACCCTAAAGATCTAGCGATCTCTATTACCAGAATGTCAATAACTCACTCCCTAATTCATTAATTTGAGCAGTTTCAAACTCTGCAACTTATTATCCCTTAATGTCTCCTCTTTTACGTTTCATTACCTGTTTGAGTCCAATGAAGAAAAAATTAAAGAGCTAAAAACTGTACAATGAGAATAACAAGCATGGCTCATCTCATCCTTCTTCATTTGTCATTTGCCATCTTCTCTCTGACTCCTCCATCTTTAGCTAATAAACAGGCAAGCTCTTAACCATCTCGCTGACCTCTTTTTTAGTTTAATTGCTACCAACACATTACTCATTTTATATGTTCTTTTATACAATTTTTTTTTTAATTCTTTGTAGTCTTATATTGTTTACTTGGGTGAGCATTTGCATGGCAAAAGGCCCTCTTCATCTGATCTTAAACGAGCTAAAGATTCTCACCATGAGCTTCTAGGATCATTTTTGGGCAGGTGAGGAACTGACCCAAATTATTTTTCTTAGCAACTTGTGTGTTTTACGAAGATTCTAACAATAGTTTACAGCAAAGCAAAGGCCAAAGATGCAATATTCTACTCCTACACAAGGCACATCAATGGGTTTGCAGCAAATCTCGAAGAGGAGGAAGCAAAAGAGATTGCGAGTGCGAATTCTTGACAGTGCTTGTATTGTCTTTCCTGTCTTGATCTTTTCGTTATCTGGTTGTGCAAAATTTCGATTGCCAGAGCATTCGGATGTTGTATCGGTTTTTCCAAACATGGGGAGAGAGCTGCACACAACTCGGTCGTGGAGGTTTCTTGGTCTGGAGAAAGATGGCGGCCGAGTTCCCATGAGGTCCCTTTGGAACATAGCCCGTTTCGGAGAAAATGTCATCATTGGAAGCATCGACACTGGTAATGTAATCAGATTGTGTTCCTTCTATGCAGTCGATACTAGACACTCTATGAATATGAGATATGGATACATTCGGACATGGAAAATCCTAAATATTCAAGATATGAACATGTCGTAGAGTAAACTTATGTATTATGTAAATCACGCTACCCAAACATTCGCCATACATACATTTAGCCTATATGAAGAGAGTATGCAAAGTTACAGATATTGAATCGCTAGCTTCACCATTTGTGCATCAGAGTATTATCTAAAATTCATCGTATATGTACTATGATGTAAGATCCATAAAACGTAGAGAATACAGTTTTGATTTGGTAGAAGTTGGAGACATAGTACCTGTATTTTGTTTCATATACGAAACTCTATATTTCTCTGAATATCGTTTCAATGCACTGGCCGAGTTCGCTTGTCTCTCTTTTGTGTTGTTTTCAGGAGTATGGCCAGAGTCACCTAGCTTCAGTGATCGTGGATTGGGACCGGTGCCTTCAAGGTGGAGAGGGATATGTCAGAACAGCACCCTCGATAGGGTTCGTTGCAACAGGTATATAGGAGCATGCAGCTTATATAGCAATGCATTTATCGACGCATCATATGATTGTTAGCAAACACTCATCTGCTACGAAAAATGAGTTCTGGCAATTTAGAATCCGTTTCCTATAAGATTTCAAGTCTCCAAGACCTGAAATTCTCTCTGCTGATTGAACAGTAGACTGCTTGACATATTGATCCACAATATCCAAGTGTTTTGCTTCTGTTAACACACATATAGCTATAGAATCCAAACCTGCAACTCATGATTCCAATCCCCAGGAAACTGATCGGTGTCAGATACTTCAAGAAAGGCTATGAAGCGAACCTGCCCAAACTCCCCGCCTCTATGTGCACAGCACGCGACTTCGTGGGCCACGGCACTCACACTCTATCCACGGCAGCTGGCAGGTTCGTCCGTGGGGTCAGCGTGTCCGGCCATGGCAATGGCACGGCAAAGGGAGGAGCCCCTGATGCCCGGGTCGCAGCATACAAGGTCTGCTGGCACGAGACTGTAGGCAAGCAGTGCTACGACGCTGATCTGATTGCGGCCTTTGATGCGGCAATACACGATGGGGTTGACGTGATATCGGCCTCGCTTGGGGGCGATGCGGCTAGGTATTTCAATGACTCCATCGCAATTGGGGCATTCCACGCCATGAAGCACGGCATACCTGTCGTGTGCTCAGCGGGGAATACAGGGAAGGTTCGCTCTGTGTCGAACACTGCTCCGTGGATAATTACAGCCGCGGCTAGCACTGTCGACAGACAGTTCTCGTCATACGCTGTCCTGGGCAATAAACTCAGGCTCAAGGTTCTACTTCTTGTTTTTTCCTTTCCACCAACCAACTACACTAGAAGGGAGTTTTGGTATACGTAGGAATGTGTCATAAATTTCACATTCGTCTCTTTACACAGGGAGAAAGCCTTTCGGCTACCACACTCCCTGAAGAAAAGCTATATCCTCTCATCAGAGCAAGAGACGCCAACGCTGCTTATGCATTGGACATAGACGCGTACGGACCATCCACAGATTCTTGAGTTCATCTATTTCCCAACGAACATGTTCTTACATTTTTGATCCTTCAGTCAGTTCTGTTCGGTGGGATCTCTCGACACGCAGAAAGTAGGAGGAAAGATTGTTGTATGTGTGGCAGGGGTGGTTCCGCTAGCGGAGAAGGGCAGGGCAGTCCTCGAGGCTGGTGGTGTCGGTATGATCCTCGTAAACGACAGGTTAATGGGCAACTATACGTCCGCAGATCCTCACGCCCTCCCTGCGACGCATGTTTCTGCAGCTCAGGGCGACGCGATCTATCACTACATCGCTTCCACCACGTAATCTCACATGCTTTCAGATGACCCCGTGGCCTAAACAATCGCCGGCTGACACTCTCTTCACCCTGCAGGTCGCCTATGGCTTACATCACTCCTGCGAAAACGCAGCTTGAAGCAAAGCCAGCCCCGGTCATGGCTCCCTTCTCCTCCCTCGGCCCCAACCCCATTGTGCCGGAGATCCTCAAGGTGTGTATTGGATCCTTTCATGCCTTTGCAGGGTTTCACGGCTCGTATAACGCATATGGCGTTCTGTGCAGCCTGATGTTACTGCACCAGGAGTGAACATAATCGCCGCGTTCACTCAAACAACCTCGGATTCGCAGCTCTCGTTCGATTCACGCCGAGGTTTGTTCAGCACGTATTCTGGGACATCTATGTCGTGCCCGCACATTGCTGCCGTCAGTGGCCTTCTCCGGGCAGTCCATCCCAGCTGGAGCCCGGCGGCGATTAAGTCAGCCCTTATGACCACAGGTAACTGTCATGTACAACCTATTATTTATGATGCAAACTCAATGAGATTGTTCTCTAATGTGCAGCATATGTACGAGACAACACGCGACAGCCCATAAAATCTTCTTCACTCGAGCAGGCCAATCCTTTCGGCTATGGTGGAGGGCATATCCGACCCAACCGAGCCATGGACCCAGGACTTGTTTATGACCTCACACCGGGAGACTACCTGGGCTTCCTATGCTCGCTCGGCTACACTCCATCAGAACTTAAGAAGATCACGTCCACGCCTTACACTTGCCCGGAGAAGTCCCCTGGCCTTCTCAACTTCAACTACCCGGCGATTGGCATTCCTAACCTCACTGGGATGGTCAATGTGACTCGAACCTTGAAGAACGTAGGAGCGCCTGGTACTTATACGGTTTGTGTATGGCAGCCCAAGGGCGTATCAGTGTCAGTCGAGCCTAAGAGGCTAAGATTCCAGGATATTGGGGATGAGCAGGAGTTTACAGTAATTGTGATGTCGAAGGAAGGAGCTGCTCGGGGCGAGTATGTGTTTGGTAGGCTGAAATGGACGGATGGAGTGCATCATGTAAGAAGTCCAATTGTTGTGAGGGTTGGGGGGATGAGGAATGTGCAGAACTCATGATTCGTCCCCGAAAGAGAATTTGTAGTCAAGGCTTCTATGTTGCTCCCTGCATGCCTGAATCACAATGAATCTCTACAAACTGCAGCCTTTGTTGCTCTGCTAATCGAGTCATTACAAAATAAATCTAACCCCCTGAATTTATTTCAAAAATTGAGTCCACAATGAGAAGCTCAGTATGTAACTTCATATTGCAAAAAAAAAAGTGGATGCATACAGACTACAAACAATTTCTATAGAATCAAGTTCTGCAGGGTTTACAGAATCTGAAGTTCTTCTTCGTACTTTTTTTTAAATATTTTGGCTTGATGGTAACATAGTTCTCTTTGCTGCATCCTCAAGCCTAGGGTTATGTTGGGCTGCATTCATGGGTCACAGGAGAGTTTTTCAAAGAGAAAACAAGGGTGGACATATTTCTCAGACACAGCTAGCTCTAGTTAGAATAACACAACTTGAAAAGGCCAAGATGCTTTTCTTCCTACTGCCCTGAAACAACTGGATCAGGTATCATATGGTACAACTATGATCTTGGATTGTAAAATATAATACAAAAAGAGTAGGAATAAAGGTGTGTTGCTTCATGATAGCTTAAATCCAAACGGTAAGGTGAAAGATTGCTATCGGGAACTTGCCTCTGCCGGCTTCTCCAGCAGGGTTAAGGCATCAAGAAGTTCGATATTGGCCACGCCTATAGGGGGACCGATGCTACATCTGGCAGTGTTATGCGTTGATATAGCTTCCTTGATCTTCTGAAACTGTACATGCATATTTAGAATAGAATATCAGACTAACAAATCAGAGAATCATCTGATGGTTCACACAAAATAGAACGAAATATGGAATACATCAGTTCTTGCATTATGGGTTGCAAATAGAATCCTGTTTATGATATAGCCAACCATTTATTTATAAGAATAAGTTTGACAATACAGTAACCAATGCTTATACACACGCACTCTAGAAGGGAACAAGGTTATGCTAAGAGCCTGCATGTGTACTGTGAATTGTATGAAAGGAAACATCTAATAATTTTCCAATGTAGCAAGATAAAAAGTTTTGACAGATATAATATTGTGTACATGCTTCTAATATTGTTAAACATGTCGTAATTGAAGGTTGGTTCTCATTTATTTTCACAGTTCTGAGCTTGGTGCATTGTGTGGGGAAATCTCGTTTCCATCAATTGTGGATCAGAGATGGTAGGGTGACTGTTTCCGAAAGCTTCTTACTAGTAAGTGCCGGGAACAAAACCAAATTTCCAAAACTTCCCTAAATGCCATCTACCATTACTAATTTGTAGAAGGTAAATTCGATGGTGCATATTCAGTAACAAGTAGTCAAAAATTCTCTATGCAAAATAATTTACACATCAATCTTTCTGACCATCATAAGTTGCAAAAATAAAAATAGTATTTTGGGACTTGTCACATCGATTAGAACCATCCCCTAAATGGCTTAGACTGATGCTGTAAACTGAATGATGAATGGGAGGACATACACATCGTAATTGCCTGTTACAAATAATAGTCATTTAACTGTAACCATCAAGCACTTATGTGGGTAGTTTCATTGGGTATTAAGTATGTTCTATCCTAAAAATTTTACATTCTTCAGGTATATGATTCCTTGCACCTTTCTAATCAGCTTTCTTTGAAGGAAAAGGGGAATAAAATTCTTTGCAACCACAAAACAAATCCAACAAACAACATCAACAACAAATAACAAAATATCCCAAATTAACGTCAATTCTCTATTCATAAATTTATCTTCAAGTTTTTCACCACTAACATTGCCACCAATGCGATTCTTTTGGTCAGTACGTCCAAACCAAGACCACATGATGTAGGACGTAATTGGGTCTATGGATTCGGTAGAGGATTTGGGGAAAAACTAGATAATTGGGGATTTATTGGCTTTACACAAAGGGTTTTCGAGACTTTACACCAAGGAGGGGAGTGAAAACTTTCACGGGTTTTGAGAAAATTCTATACTTTCATTCATTCGTTAATTGATTAAAATAACAAGTCTAGTTGCCTTTATATAAGCTTACAATCCCAACACTTCTCCTAACCCATCCGATGTGGGACTAAACTCACCAAAAGACAAACTCTTAAACACTCAAAATTAACTAACGACTCAAACTAAAAATTAAAATAAAATTACAATTTTTGATCCCTATTATTCTCTCCTGCTTGAGAACTTCATCTCCTAGTGAAGGTAGGCAGAAGAAATACATATGCACAAAAATCGGTATTTCTCGGCAGTTGGAAAAGATGCGTCCACGCACTCTAAAATGTATCATAATGCAGATTGGTCGAAGCACGTCCTCTAATAATTTCTCCCAATTTACGAACGATAGAAAAATATTCAGCACATGTATGTTGGTTAGGAGAGGAGAATCTGGGATCACAAACTTAATATGCTCAATCGGATCACATGGTTCTTCTATAAGCAGCACCGGCGCCCGCTCCGCAGATGGCTCTAGACAAGACTCTGACTGAGGTTGCATGTCTGGATCAAGTTCTGTCTCTGGCTCAGAATGCACTAAATCAAATTCTAGTTCAGGCTCATGCTGTAGTATTGGATCAATCTCATGTTCGGTCTCTAACTCTGGTTCGGGCTCGGGCTCTCGCTATAGCCCTGATACTGGCTCGGGTTCTAAGTCATTGCTAGATTTTACTTCAGGCTCAAGTTTCAATTCGGACTCGGACTTCAACTCAGGTTCAAACTCCAAATGTGTCTCAATCTCCGGATCAATATCTGGCTTCAGCTCTTATTCAAGCTCACATTGTGCCTAAAGTGTCGGATCGATCTTTAGCGAAGGCTCTAGCTTAAGTTTACTCTATTACTCGTTCTCCCATTGTTCGATCGCTTGAAGAATTCGTTTGTTGCTCTCGCTCGACTATTCTTCTGACCACATCTCTATCTTTGGGTATGAAGATTGATGGGATACCTGTGGAGTATGTTGATACTTGGAAGAATAGCGATCTTGAAGACGGAATTTGAAAACTGACCATCGACGACTATGACATGAAAATCGCTCTTATCAGGATCTTGCTTCTCATTCGAATGCGTAATATGCATATGTATATTGTTGTTCTTCTGAAAACTTAAAACAGGAGAAGAAATACTCTACATGGAATCCCAGTCATCATATCTATACATGTCTTCGAAGCCATAAAAGTATGGGACCCGATCATACATTGTACCGCAGAGAATAAGCATTGTAATAATTATCCGCGTAGTTATCATACTATCACATAATTTAGAGCTGATCTTCTTACACGAATGATTTGATGTGTACCTCACTGAGTTAGCTACCCATTGGCGAGAACTGCAATAAATTTGGGTTTCACACGAAACCAATCGTCAAAATAATGAGCCTGTGCAGAAATTCCAGAAAAACCAGCCGAAAATCCCAAAATAATGTAAAGACTCACCGTTGAGCCGTTGACCAGGTCAACTGCTTGGCTGAGCCGTTAACCAAGTCAATGGCTTTGTAAAGCCGGGGTCGGCTCGCCGGCTCAGCCGGCCCAGGGTTGGCTTGATCGACCCGTGCACAGTGTCGGCTCGGCTCGGGCATGGGTCCGGCTCAATCGAGTCGAAACTGTAGCTAGGTTGGCTCAGACGGCACCAACGCTTTTTTCCGATGATTTCGACGTCTCTTCGCTGCCGGACTACTCCTGTGGATTCGCCTGCAGTTAGGCACACCTACTGATGGGGTCACCGACGGTGGCACCGGTGAACTCCAAAGGCGTGGAAGACGGCAATTTTCCCGGCGTTTCGCAGTCTTGTTTATCCCTACAACGTCGTCTGGGGATTCTAATCCCTTCTGTGGGTCGACGACTTCGACAGTCATCGACAGTGGTGTCGGCAAAGCTTCTAGGACTTGATGGCAGCGGCACAGAAGTATTTTGACGATGATTTTTGACACCGTCGGTTGCAGAGGGTGACGACGATGGCGCTGGGGCCTCGTTGAGGCAATGGCAAAGCCTGTAGGCTCCTTTGTCGACGGCGACGACATGAGATTAGGGCTAGGTGTTTGGACTGTGGAGGAAGGTCGGAAATTGATTTAAATTTTTTTGAAGAGAGATTGGAAGATAGCGAAGATTGGATCGTCGACTCTAATACCAAGTTGATGTAGGAAGTAATTGGATCTAGGGATTTGGCGGAAGATTTGGGGAAGAACTAGATAATTAGTGATTTCTTGGCTTCACATCAAGGGTTCCCAAGGCTTCGCACCAAGGGAGTGGAACCTGTCACAGGTTTTGTGGAAATTCTCGGTTTTCACTCATTCGTTGATGGATTAAAATAACAAGTCTAGTTGCATTTATATAGGCTTACAATCCAACACTTCTTCTAATCCATCCGATGTGAGACTAAAGTCACCAAAAGACTAAAACTCCTAAACGCTCAAAATTAACTAAAGACTCGAACTAAAAATAAAAATAAAATTACAATTTTAATCCATATTACTCGAATATACATGGTTTTGCATAAAAAAATAAAAAAAAAGAGCAGTTAGTGTGGTAGTAAAGGAGGAGCAGTTAGTGTGGTAGTAAAGGAGGGACGTGAATGAGAATATAAAGAATTCAATCCTAGAGTGGGTGACGTGGGTGTATTGACCTATCAATAGCAAAAAAAGGAAGGAGGAAAAGTAACTACCATTGATATGGAGTAATGCAATACTAAGTCCCCCCCCCCCCCCCCCCCCCCCCCCCCCAAACAACCGGCGCCCCGGTCAAGGCAATGATCAGATATCACTGAAAAGGCACAGTTTCTGTATTGTCTTTGGTCTCAGCTCATTGATACAGCTTGATAAGATAAAGATACAATTGCCTTTTGATTTGGTGAGACATATGATATGTCCAAGTGGCAAGTTAACATCAGGTAGTATCCTAATGATCATCAAAGAATCACCTCAGATAAAGAGCAAGACCGCTGTAAAGTGCTTGTCTTGCATTCACACATTTAAGATTCTAGTCAACCACACATCATACAATTAGCACAACAAACACACAAGAAAGAGAACCAGACAACTACGTCCCAAGATAATACTAGCACATGCAGGCAGCAGTTTTGAATTTAATACCAATATTAATGCTGGTAGTTTCATCTCAATTGTCACTGAACTACAGGTTCACAATGTCAGAAATTCGTGGAAACACGCATAAACATGTTCCAGAGACTACTAGATGAAATAGAACTTGCAAGTAGTTCATTTACTTCCTCTGGGCATAATATAAAATTGTAGGTATCGCATAGTTATATGATCAAAATAGCACTAGATGCAGAAAAAGTAAACAGCAGGTTTTCATACCTTTGCGAGGGAACATGAAAAAGCATCCAACAGCCCGTCAGCACCACGATAGAAATGGAAATACGGAAGCACCCTAACATTCAATCTCTTGCACATGGGTTTGTTCTCATCAAAATTAACTTTTAATAATATAACATCAGGGTTCTCTTGAGCTGTTCTACACAGCTGCAAAATAATTTTAAAAAAAGAGCATGAGGGACTACTAGGTTATATAATTATACTGAAAAATCAAGAATTCTTGGCAAATAAAACCCCAAGAAATTGTCCACATACATGGCCTAGAACTATGAGATAATAAGAAAACTGATGCGGTGCGGCACTTTGAGGACGCGGCGCGTGCGGATCCGGTTCGGGTCTACCATCGGAGGAGGCGACTTGGGTCCACCACGGACCCGGTCCCAAACTTGTGATTCCGCGTGAGTGGGGAGGGTCAAAGGGTAATTAGACAATTAATAACCCCTCCCCCAATAAAGGGGCCGGCCGGCCCTAGGCGGAGTTTTATCGAAGAATTGAGAAAATGTATTTTATTTTCTAGTTTAATTCTTTAGCTAATTAATTGTTATTTAGTTTAGATCTATTTGTTCTAGGAATTATTTAGCGCTTAATTCTCAGTTCTTCGCCTTATAAACCCTAGATTAGGAAGTCCAAAAGCCATAAAAAAATCCCACCTTTGATCCCCACAAAAAGCCCTAATCGTATCAAAAACCTGATCAAAGAAATTTAAAACAAGAAAAGAATGAAATTTTGCAAATAGGCATCTGAATATGTATGTGGCTAAGTTGAGGATGGAAATGTAAGTGCCAACTTTTGTTAAAGTGCAACCTAATCTGAAATGCAAATGACCTTTTGTGAGCAAAGAAACACTAGAGATAAATGAGAGACTCATAAACGGAGAAAGAAGTTAGATACTTCATTTAATTTGTCAATATTCTGAGGGACAAATCGTATATCTAACCTGCACACGAAATATCCCGAGGTTGCATAGGTTCAAATAATGTTCCACTCACCTAAAAGAAACTTAAGCTTTATTAGTTAATAATTACATGGAAGAGATAGATGTATCATGACAATTTAATAGTGCAATAGTTTCGGACGTGCAAAAGCCTAATATATCCTTTTCAGATGTCCACTACGATAGACTATGCTGATGGAATATTAAGGTTCAAAGTAATGTTATTTTATCAAGATACTATGAAAGTCTGCTTTATGTGAAACTGGATAACTTATGAGAGTCCAGAACACATCATAACAACAAACCGTTACAACGTCACCAATCAACTATAGTGTAGGCATGTTCACACCACCTACCCTGTTGAATGACTATTTTGACTGTTTTAACTGTTTCAATCAATGTTCATTTAGGTCTACCTCTCATTGCCATTGCCCACATCAACTAAAATCCCATAGCTGGTTATTCTTCATCACATCTTATCTGATTCTATTTTATTTTATCCGCAATGAAGCTACCACAATAGGAATAATAAAATATTATAGACTATAACTGATAATCATAATATAATCATGAGACTCGAAGCTATGGTCCAGAAATTGTAGCACATGTACTCCCTCCTATGTGGAAAATGGCGTCCACTAATCACATGAACAGCCCTAACAAAATAGAGGTGGAAGCTAAAAGAGATAATAATCATTAACAAAGAAAAAGGGAACTACCTTTGGGAAGAGGGCTCGGCAAGAGCCACACCAAGTTCCATAGAATTCAACAATAACAAGCTTTTCACCTGCTTGACTAAGTGCACTCAGGAAGTCTTGCGTCGAGTGAACATCGATCATGTTTGGCCCGGCATTCTTTTCCCACCACTTTGGTCCATCACTTTTAGAAGCAACGGCATGCACCTAAAGTCTCAGTGCATAGAAAATATCATTCATACAGAAATTAGACCAGAAGGCATCTACAAGAACACAAATGACTTCCGGCAAAACTTTTTAGATATAATACATATTTTCTAGTAAACAATTAAAGTAAGAGATGGATAAAAAGAAGATGAACGGTGATCAGACTTCCTTTCTCATCCTAGAGGTTACGAGCACATAGCAAAAATAAAGTGAAGCAGAATGAATATTGATGCTAGAATATGTCTTGCATCTAACCATCAGACGGAGAATTAGCCCAGTTCAGAAAATCATTGGATTTAATATAAAGGAATATGATGTATGGCATTATTCCGACACCGGGTAGAGAGATACCAAAAAAGAGATGGTTAAATAGTTTCTATACAAGAGTATATTAAGAGGTTTTCCCAATTGGCGCAAATTCAAAACCTTCTAACCTAACCATCCTGTTCTAGATCTCTTGATGAAGCACAAATCTGTTACATGTGACATCCGGGCTCATGGCTTACTTAACCTAAAGAAATGGATGTTATGACTTCAAAAGCCTAGTTGGAAAATGAATAATTGTAGAAGAAAGGGCATTTATATGTGTGCCATTTGCCAAGAATTTGCTCAAATCATGAATGGTGACAGCATAGGCAACCTTGTCTTCACGATGTACAATGTGCAAGTGATACTAGATCTGCAAGTAATTATTCCATAGGAGAGTGGCCTAAAAAGTACTCCAATGCTTAGAATACTCAACAAAATAGAGGAAGTTAGAAGTTTAAATTTTTGTATCGTGAATTCTGTCAAAAGGATTATTATGTGTGGGATTAATTCCTCATCAAGATATGGAGATAAAAATATAGTTGGTTAATTCACTCCATTAAGGGTTCCCCCCTTGGTGTCAGATTGGCAAGCATATTGACCAAACTGTCAAGTTCTACGTCACCCTATTTGACACTTGTCTTCATCTATAACAAACATTTCAAAGGGGTTGAAATTGTTATTCTACAATGCTTCGTGTCATAATTTTTGGTAGATAATTTCTGATGAGATTGCATACAATGGAAAATCTGTAATTTTGGGGGCTCAGTGATATTTTTGTAATTTTGAGATACATGGGTGTTTCTGTAATTTTGGAAAAATCAGATTATTATATTGGTGGGCGCTTAAAGAGATTAGGATTTATACTGAAATTTGTGAAAGAATTCAATAGGATGTTGATTAGATCCTTCGTTTATGAAGAGTGCGGTCATCCTCTCAAATTAATGGCTTGGGAGAGCAGTCCTCCTCTCAAAAGAGGCCTATTATGTTAAAGAATTCAATAGGAGGTTGATTAGATCCTTCGTTCGTAGAGAGTGCGGTCATCCTCTCAAATTAGTGGCTTGGGAGAGCAGTCCTCCTCTCGAAAAAGGCCTATTATCCTTATTTTTCTCTTTATTTCAATAAAAATCAGATTTTTATTCACAAACCCTAAAAAATCCTATCAAATTGGTATCAAAGTGTTCAATCTTGGCATCAATAGTAGCGACAACAAAAAGAATTGAAGCTTTGGATAAAAACTCGACGTCGAAGTGAGAGAATTGAAGAAATTGGTGGGGGAGATAAGAACATCAATGGCCTCCATGGAATCCGGGATGAAGGCGACGATATATGCCAGGATCAAAGCCGGGTTGAAGGCTTCGGAAGTAAGGTTGAATGCAACGATGGATACCTTCATGCAAACCCTTACGCAAAACTTCTCTCAACGATTCTCTGATTTCGAAGGAACGAAGCAGTCAAATCTAGACAACGCCGAAGACAACAAGGAAGAAGTCTAGGTCTGGACACCATCGAAAACAACTCAGATATAGAGCAAAAGATGCAATCTTTAGCAAAAGGAAAGGATAAAGTTGTCGATTTTATGAAAGATCAACCACCAAACAACGTAGATCTGAGACGAAAGGTTATTTTTGGTCGACAACGAGGGTAAGATCTATTCGAAGGTTAATGCGACATCAGATCCGATCAACTACTACTACGCAGATCTAGGGTGAAATGAGCCAACATTGAGCAAGAGAAGGTAAAAAGACGAAGACTTTGAGATGGAACCCCTATCAGATCCAGATCGAGGGATCCACAACAGAGGAGTTAGCCGTCATGGGCAACACAGCCCCTAGACAGGCCACCCGGGTGCCCAAGGCCACATGGCGGCCCGTCGGGGGGTCAAAGTCCCCTGGGCGGACCACCCAGGGGCCGGCGGCTCCCAAAGGGCCGCCATAGGCCCGCGGCCCTTGAGCGGGCTGCCCCGAGGGCCGAAAGCCTCATGTAGGCCGCCAGAGGACCCGCAAGCCCCGACGGAGGCCGCCATGGGTCCCACAAGCAGCGACAGGGCTGCATGGGGCCTCGCAGCCCCCAGGCAGCCCGCCATGACATTGGCAACGTCGCGGGGTTCGGTGTTGACTTGGCGGACATCCAGGGGCCACATGGTCTTTGGTTTATTAGAGAGAGACATTGACGACGTATTGCAAACTACGAGAAGTTTACGAGAAGTTTGAAGATTACCAAGAAGATGATTTGGGCTACGAGGAGGATGGAGAAAACTCTAATTGTGGCAATGACGACTGGGAAAGGGATGGAGAGGCTGGTGGAGCCCCAGCAATGGATTTGGACGAACTAGTGAAACACGACAGAATACCTATCAGACATACCATTATGGATAGCCTGAAGGGGGAGCCGGTCAGGGAAATGTCGGTGTTGATGGCAAGATAAAGAAGCTGAAGATACCATTGTTCGAGGGGGATGGCCCATATGGATGAATTTACTATGTAGAAAGATTTTTTACAGTGACCCGCCGTACAGAAGAGGAAAAATTGGAGGCAGATAGCATATGCTTGGAAGTGAAGACACTATCTTGGTATTAGTGGAGGGAGCCAAGGCGACCTATACGTTCATATGAAGAGCTTTAGGATTGCTTGGTAGATCGTTGTTAGGATGTCCAGGGATGAAACTTACAAGAACAACTCCTTGTACTCAGGCAAGAGTGCACCGTTAGAGAGTACATGTAGAAATCTAAGGTGCTCTCAAGACGAGTAAGGGGAATGCTAAGGAGATACTAGAGGGGAGCTTCATAAATGGGCTTAAGACACCTTAAGACACACATCTGTGCTGAGCTCTGCATACAGAAACCCATGGAGCTGTTAAACACGATAAAACTGACCCAGATGATAGAGGATCGGCTTACTGAGGAGCGACGGACCAGGGAGGCCAGGATGATTAGATTGGAATATTGGATATTTAACCTTGATTTTATGGCATTTCCATGAAGTTCAGAATTAATTGAGCTCTAGATTGTGCATTTTCTGGGCATTCAATACATTTAGAGTTCAATACATTTTATGGAATTTTTAAGGAATTTTTTATGAGATTTTGCAATGCCTTAATTTCATGTTAAAGAACTGGAGATGGACTGTCTACTCACAGTCAGTGAACTAGAGATATGTACTCAGGCGGCTGGGAGGGACTGATAAATTATTACGCAAGATCAAGACCTTCCAGCCGTCGGATGCACATAATCAAGTCGCTTGGCTCTTCACCTTCAGGCGTCTGGTCCCCTTCCAGACGGATGAGCTAGTCGGCGCCCAATTTACGATAGTTGCAAATATTAATGTCGATTGCCCCAGGCGCCTGACTGCCTAGAACCTGATACATCCGATACTCCAAACAGCTGACAAGTCCACTTCAGGCGATTGATTTGCGACCCATCCAGGCGACTAATTCCAACATATCAGGCGGCTGACGGGCAGAATTCAGTTTTGGGCGATTCTTGATGCAAGTCTCGTCCAGTTTTCATTCAATCCGACCAAAACACATAGCTTAAGCTTTTGATTTAATGACCCTTGATCTCAGATCAATGGGTAGAGATTTGTTGTGGGTTTGGGGCTATAAATAGCCATCTTTCATTAGGGTTAGAGATTATCCATTAATCTATGGTTTTAGTTGGAGCTAAGTAAGAGGAGACGGGGAGAATTGATTAGGGGCTTGTAAAAGGAGTTGTTTGATCATAAAATCATGAACACACTCTCTCTCTTTATTTGATACTTTTGTCCAAGGTTTGAGGTCTCGGTTTCGGTCTCGGTATTGCTCTCCCGAAAATTAAGGTTTCGCGATCGGTATCGTCCGTTTCGGCAGTTTCGAAAGTGAGTTTCGGTTCGTCCGTATCGCTAGTTTCAAAAATTGTAAGTTACATGTAACTAACAATATTAGTTAAAATTTGTTACTAATAAGATAATGGCAAACTCATAAAGATAATTTGTAACTTATAACATAATTATGAACAATATTAGTTAAAAATATGTTATTCATGTTAATCATTTAGCTAAAAACACTCTCGTTAGTTACAATATGGCAAACTTGTAAATAATGCGTAATATGTTTAGACAAATATAAGGTGTGAATAGCGTGTCAATATCTCATTTTTGGGGTTTTAGATAATTTTTAATTAATTACACATTATTCTTCCTCCGTCTTCGACAGATACTGAACGGTATCGGTCGGTATCGGCCGGTATCAGTCGGTATTGGCCGTAACTGACCGATACCATTCAGTATCGGCCGATACCGAAACGGACCCCTAGTTTCGGTCGCGTTACACATCGAGACCGAAACGATACGGCCGAAACCTCAAACCTTGCTTTTGTCATTGTATTTGATTAAAATGAATAATGAAAATTGTTGTCTTATTTATCATGTGTAGCTAAAATATTGTTATGTGTGATGTGATGTAGTTAGCTTTAATATTTAGTATTGGATTAGTTTCTCTGCATTGGATCTATCGTTTATGTTTCTTAAATCGTAAATTTCTATGTTAGCACTCTCTTGTATTTGTCTAAAAGATTGTATTTGAGAAATTGATCATCCCAAAAAGATGTATCACCGTCATAACCATGAAATCTATCAGTTGGACAAATACACATGTTGCTATTGTGATTAACCCACATAAGGGAATCATCTGATGATACTCGGCCAAAAGGTTCATCATTGTGTTATACTTTTGAAACCTAATTCATGCTAAACATAAATCCTAATGAACCCACATCGCGCACACACTCCTATTATCGATTTCCCAAGTTCTATTTGTGCTCCGTTAATTTTAGGTTAATTGAGTTAGTTGAAGATAATTGCTCGCCCTTACTGATTTGGGTTGTGGTGAGTAAACGCCCAAAGAGCCTTTTTTTTTCTTTTTTTCTTTCCTTTTCCCCAGCCCAGACCGTGACCCATTTCCTTTTAATTCCCCCGCATGTGCCTCTCTCTCTCTCTCTCTCTCTCTCTCTCTCTCTCCCTCTCTCTCTCTCCCTCTCCCCCCTCCCACGCTCACTCTCTAGCGATTCGCATCACGTTCGAACGTGAGGCGGCAACGAACACTCGCGACACCGACTCTTCCTCTCCCTTAGTTCCTTCAACCCGAAGGAAAAAACCATGCCCATGAGGCTCTCTCTCCTTGCTCCACCTTACGACGTATGTGGCGTCCCTTCGCGTTTTCCCGATGCCCTAATTTTTTAGGGTTTCGACACGTCATCGAGACCGATCGCCTTAGTGGCAAAACCCTAGCTTGTCTCTGAGCTTCTTAGGTCTTCTCTACCCTAAAAAATATTTTTTCAAAGCAAATTCTAGCTTTCTTGTGGATTTGGTTTCGGTTTGAGCTTTGGAGTTTGGAATTTCCTTCCGATTTCTTCGACTGTCCACAATTTTGGGTAAAATTACCTTGATTCTTTAATTTTGGTTTTTTAAAAAAAATTGCGATATAGTTTTCCTCCTTTCTACAGTGATGTTTCTGAGCTCCGAGCATGACGGCGAGCCTCGCCGCAGCCCCATTGGCCTTCGAAATGACTATCCGGGGGACTTCTCCTCTTGACCGTGACCTGTAGAACCATTTTCCATTGCCCGTGGACTGTTTTGGTGTTTTACTCCCCTCGACATGACTGTACGGCTTCACATCCCCCTGCCATAACCTATGGCCCCTCCTTAGGCCTCACACTGCTTTCCCTTGGATTGACCGTGGCTGAAACTGGTCTGTGTGCCCTGGCCTGTGGCTAAATTGGGGTCTATCCTCTGATTGATGTGGCCTTGCTTGGGTATTTTTGGTGTCGGTTTTCTTGGGTGTTGGCTATAGATAATAATTCACCGACATTTCGGCCCTTGACGAGGCATGGTGGTGGTCATAGGTTAACATGGAAACATTGGAGTTTTACTACCACATATCAGAGTTGGCTTAGAAATCACCTAATGATTGGAGAAGAGTGTTTGGGCCTCTAAAAGGCCATTGAAAGAGTATAAGAATTTCTGCCTGCTGAATCATACACCAGGCTACTGCCTGAAGGATTTAGTTTTCAACATGTGAGATCATAAAATGCTGCCTGAAGGATCATATAAAACCATGAACATATGGTTAAGTCCCGAAAACGGTTGATGATGAAAATTATCTGAGATCACCATATTGTCCCTCTCCCATTGTCCATTCCCACATATTTCCTAAGGTGCGACACCGATCGTTACCTCGACATGCAGATTAGCTCGAATTTAATTTTACTCTATCTAGCATGGTGTTAGAATATTCTAATTATTATGTGTCATATAGATATGCTCCATGATTGGATGTTTAATTTATTGCACATCTTTTGCATGTAAAATGTTTCGAGTCATTATCTGCTACATGTTCCATAGATAACCTTAGTATAATTGTTGCATATTGGCACATGACATTGAGACTAATTGATATGTCGGGTGTGCTATGGAAATGAAAATGAATTGGAATGTAAGTGAAATAGAATGTTGGAAATATGATTAGAATTGGAATGACATAGCACACCAATATATGAATTAATTTCAATGTGGCTTTAAATTTAATTCAAGCTTAAAAATCAAAATCATGCTTTAAAATACTAATGTAGAACAACACCTGGAATGTATTACTGAGACATTAAGAGATGTAAACTTGACATACACTAGGCACTTCAGACTCACTGGGTTTTGGGGTAAATCATATTTGTGAGAGTATGAGAGCGACTGGAGCCATGCTCCGATTGACATTAACTGCATCAGGTGTTCCAGCCAGAATCACATCATGAATCAGGATATGACCCCTAGTGTACCTACCATTTCTACTTTAGGCATGGCTCGGGTGAGCGTCCCTGGGGGAGGTGGACTCCTTTGTTGCTTACTGTACTCTCCAATATGATTCACAGCCTAGGTTTTGTATAAATTGATAGAATTATGATAATGTCATGTTATATATTTGTCTCACATTCTAATGCATACCTAATAAAATGTATAATATGTTACCCATTCCCAGTTCATGTTTCCTAGTTAGTGTTTTTTTCATGTTCACATATTTTAAATTCCAAAATTTTAGAATCATTGTGATTTATCTGGTGAATCTTCGTTTGGTTGCACCACTAGGTGTTGAGTAAGATTTAGATGAGGCCCCAGTTTACGAGGAAATAGATTTCGTCATAGCAATGGCAGAACCTCTGACTTTAAAATGTAAGTATGTATAGCTTCCTGTTTATTTTCATAAGAAATTCCATATGAGTATGTTGGTATATCTCTGCTTGTAGCCTACATTGTTTTCACTGGTAACTAGCAATACATGCATCACATGTGAAAAACGGGTACGCCCCGGGGAGCGGAGCGTGACATATTTTTTTGGTAGCCTATGCAGCTCCGCGCTAACCACCTCGTGAAAAGTATAGGAACGGTAGGATATAACGTTTAATATACTCATATTGATCTCATGAATACATGATGTCTCGAGCGTTCAACTGTATGGGACGTACAGCCAAAAGTTCCGTTCACGACTTTTTCTTTGAACTCCTAAACCTCCAACTAGAAAGTTATGTTACACCCTTTGACTACATTTCTCTTCCTGGACAACCATCTAAGGCATTTCCCATATATTTATCATTGCTTGTAGTATCTTTGACCGTAGGTGTTGTAATAGTCACCAATAGACTGTCCTTACTTTATTCGACTCAGGATGAGATGCGGAAACGTTTTCTCCATTTATTTGTAGTGTCTTAGTTTATTTTTGTAATTTCGAGGACGGAATTTTTGTAAGGAGTGTAGAATGTAAAAGCCCAAAGAGTCTTTTTTTTCTTTTTTTCTTTCCATTTCCCCGTTGCAGATCGTGGCCCAATTCCTTTTAATCCCCCCGCACGTGCCTCTCTCTCTCTCTCTCTCTCTCTCTCTCTCTCTCTCTTTCTCTCCCTCTCTCTCTCTCGATTTGTATCACGTTCGAACGCGAAGCGGCGGCGACGAACGCTCGCGACGCCGACTCTTCCTCTCTCTTCGTTCCTTCAACCCAAAGGAAAAACCAAGCCCATGAGGCTGTCTCCTTGCTCTACCTCACGACGTACGTGGCGTCCCTTAGCGTCTTCCCTGTGCGCTAATTTTTTAGGGTTTCGACACGTCATCGAGGCCGATCGCCTTCGTGGCGAAACCCTTGCTTTCCTCTGAGCTTCTCAGGTCTTCTCTACCCTCTATTTAAGCTCGATTTAGCCTTGAGATTTTCGGTTTTGTGTAAAAAAAATATTTTTTCAAAGCAAATTCTAGTTTTCTTCTGGATTTGGTTTCGGTTTGAGCTTTGGAGTTTGGGATTTCCTTCCGATTTCTTCGACGGTCCACAATTTCAGGTAAAATCACCTTAATTATTTAATTTTGGTTTTTTTAAAATTGTGATATAGTTTTCATCCTTTCTACAATGATGTTTCTAAGCTCCGGGCATAGCGACGAGCCTCGTCGCAGCCACATTGACCTTCGAAATGACTATCCGGGGGACTTCCTCCATTGACTGTGGCCCGTAGAGCCATTTCCCCTTGTCTGGCGGCTGTTTTGGTGTTTTCTCCCCTCGCCAGGACTGTCCGACTTACCTCCCCCTGTCGTGACCTATGGTCCCTCCTTAGGCCTCACACTTTATTTCCTTGGATTGACCGTGGCTGAAACTGGTCTGTGTGCCCTGGCCTGTGACTGAATTGGGGTCTATCCCCTGATTGATATGGCCTTGTTTGGGTATTTTTGGTGTCGGTTTTTCTGGGTGTTGGCTGTAGATCATAAAACGCTGCCTGAATAATAGTACAAAACTATGAACACATGATTAAGTCTCGAAAACGATCTATGATGAAAATTATCTGAGATCACCATATTGTCCCTCTCAATCGTCCATCCCCCCATATTTCCTAAGGTGCGACACCGATCGTTACCTCGACATACAGGTTAGCTCGAATTTACTTTTACTCTATCTAGCATGTTATTAGAATATCCTGATTATTATCTGTCATATAAATATGCTCCGTAATTGGATGTTTATTTTCTGTCGCATGTAAAATGTTTCCAGTCATTATCTGCTACATGGTCCATAGATAACCTTAGTATAATTCTTGCATATTGGCACATGACATTGAGACTAATTGATATGTTGGGTGTGCTATGGAAATGAAAATGAATTGGAATGTAAGTGAAATAGAATGTTGGAAATATGATTGGAATTGGAATGACATAGCACACCAATATATGAATTAATTTCAATGTGGCTTTAAATTTAATTCAAGCTTAAAAATCGAAATCATGCTTTAAAATACTAATGTAGAACAACACCTGGAATGTATCACTGAGACACTAAGAGATGTACACTTGACATACACTTGGCACTTCAGACTTACTAGGTTTTAGGTAAATCATATTAGTGAGAGTGCGGAAGCGACTGGAGCCATTCTCCATTGACATTGACCACATCAAAAGTTCCGGCCAGGGTCACGTCATGAATTAGGATATGACCCCTAGTATACCACCAGACTTAATTAATGAGTTCCACACCGTTGACTCATGGCCCCAACTGTTTCTACGTTGGGCCTGGCCCGGGTGAGTGCCCATGGGTACTGAGGTGGACTCCTTGGTTGTTTATTGTACTCTTCAATATGATTCACAGCCTAGGTTTTGTATAAATTGATAGAATCATGATAATGTCATGTTATATATTTGTCTTACATTCTAATGCATACCTAATAAAATGTATAATCTGTTGCATGTTCCCAGTTCATATCCCCTCGTTAGTATTTTTCCTTGTTCAAATATTTTAAATTCCAAAATTTTAGAATCATTGTGATTTACCCGGTGGATCTTCGTTTTGTTGCACTACCAGGAGTTGAGTCAGATTTAGATGAGACCCCAGTTTACGAGGACATAGATTTCATCATAGCAGTTGCAAAATCTCTACCTTTAAACTGTAAGTATTTATAGCTTTTCCTATTTATTTTCATGAGATTTCATATGTGTATCTTAGAATATTTCTGCTCGTATCCTATATTGTTTTCACTGGTAACTAGCAGGGCTTGCATCACATGTGAAAAACAGGCACGTCCCAGAAAACGGGACGTGACATGGTGGTTGCTACAGTTCTCCATGTGGATACGACTCCGAACTCACCGGATCTTTATTGCTTAACTAATCTCATATGCTTGGGAGTTGCATTAATTTGCGGCAAGCACTGGGACAGTTTCACTTTTCACAGCCAGATACCAATAGTGGACAAGAAGCGTCGACGGGAAAGATCAAACCAGCAAAGAAAAGAACGATAAGCCACGGTCAAGAAAACAGTTCAGACGCATGACAAATGCTGATATGGGAGACAAACAGACAAGGGATTATGCTACCGCTGAAAAATGCACCCCAGGAATCGTTGTCGCAACCGAACACTCTAGCTGTTAATAGTAGGCGATGAGAATGAAGAGACCATGGAGGTATCGGTAGAGGAGGTAGAAAACCAAGAGCATCTCTACTTGGAATGGCATAACCATGAATTTCATGACACCATCTTGAGGGCAAGGCGGTTCCTTGAATGCGGAGCAAATATGAGATCGCATATAGTGAAATCTATAATTTCGGGGGCTCAATGACATTTTTGTAATTTTATTTTGGGGTTCATGGGTGTTCATGTAATTTTAGGAAAATCTGTTTATTATATTAGTGGGTGCTTAGAGAGATTACGGTTGGTTTATGCTTTATGCTGAAATTTGTAAGAGAATTCAGTAGGAGGTTAATTAGATCTCTCGTTTGTGAAGAGTGCGGACATTCTCTCGAATTGGAGTCTTGGGAGAGCGGTCCTCCTCTCGAAAGAAGCAATTATCCTTGTTTTCATCTCTATTTCAATAAAAATCAGATTTTTATTCTCCAAACCCTAGAAAATCTTATCCTCCAAACCCTAGAAAATCTTGTCAGTTTCTCCAAATGTCTACAAGAAATTAGACAAAGTCTTGTATACTTAACAGAAAACCTCCACATGTATAACATACACCCATCTAAGCCTTCTGGCAATTATTTGATGCCAATCTAATGGGTCTTCTTTTGCAGGCAATCCCACCAAATGAACCATTAGTTTCATCAAGCTTCACAAATTTCATTTTTTGAACATCGTCCAGATTCTTCAGTACATGCAACCGACAAAGCAAAAAGATGCAACTACGGTTGTTTATATGGGGAAAGAAAATCCCGAAATGTGATACGTCTGACCTGCAATTATATGTATCTTGCTTCTCTACAAGATGCGAGCATAAATCTATAGATCTAAAAGCAAATCCTCTTATTTCTATAGCACTGTCAAAACTAATGGTTTCAATCAAGATTGGAAATCTCAGTAGTGGCCATCATTTCACATAACCATATTTTGCATTCATGTTAGATGTGTTCGAAAATTTTGAATAGGAATTATCAGTCAATGCATTCTTTTAAAATTAAAAAATAATTAAGATAAGTTACAATTTCTGCATTTTATTTTCTTAATATTGATAAAAATTAGACTAAGTGTCAATCAAAACTTGTATTACTAGTAGTTGATGTAGAAATAATTTCTGAATATCAAGGTTTGAAACCTTGGTTTCAGTCTCAGTAGCAACCAATGCTTTATAGTATCAATATTGGATGTATTAAAAATAACGAGTGATAAGTATCGAAACAATCAAACTTTAAGTATCAGTTTTCTTACCGTAGACAAGAGGTTGGTTGCATGTTCACTTCATCTGTAGCAAGTGTGTCTCGTATCCATGGACTATTCCATCTATTATCAATGAAAATGTTATATGTTTCTTCAACCAACCTATCAATGGGTTATTTTTCATTAAAGCTTTTATATAAATCAATCAAATCAACTTCAAGTTGCTATTGTTTCATAGATTGATGTCTACCATAATCAAAATGACCCGATGATTTACATGTCTCAGTAAAGACTTGAAGAGTTTCACCTAGATGCGATAAAAAGGGATCTAATTTGTATCACACACAAATCTAACAAAAAATTTCTGTATTGGCAAAGTTTCCAAACTATGATTTTGATTGTTAAATAAGATCGTTTTTTAACCATTGTATAGAATACATCAAAATCTATAAGTACTTCAAACCCTAATCTACTCCGATTATAACTTTTTATTGGTTAACAGAGTGACATCAAACAGCTTCGGGTGAATGGTATCAGCTGGCTTAAGTTCGATATGATATGATCAAATGTCTCAGTATCAACAGATTTTCTCAATCTTGTTAGATTTATATGGGATTTGAATTATGAATCTAACTTGAACAATAAAGAAGTGAGGTTGATGCAAACGTCTCAAAAGCCTTATTAATTCTTTATAATTAATTAGACATCAACCTCTCAAAATCCTTATTAATTCTTTATAATTAATTAGATGTTTAATGTAGAGTTATAAAGAATGAATTTCAGGCTTTGAAGATTTTTGTTACGATCATGTGTAATTAGAATAGTCATGTATCAGAAAAATAAGCAAAAGTGAAGGGTATATATTAAAAGTTAGGTCTCTACCCATTAACTTAAACTTTTAGGTTAGTTATTACCTAAAAATTATGGCTTCATTATTTTGACTCCCCAAAGGGCTCAATCCCTTTGTAAAAAAATTGAATCGGAGCTTAGTTACAACCTAAAGTGGAGATTGGAGTAAAATGTGTGGCTTGTCATAGCACACACCCATAGATTTAGAGGCTTAATCTATTTGAGATGTTCCTCCTGTGTTATCCTATATAAGGGTTTTTTGGCAAAGCATAATGCCATTTGTGTTCAAACTAGGTAAAAAGCCCTCTTAGACCACTATGAGTATGAGTGATTGTTGGTCCAAGTAAATTCTATAAACGCATCACATGTTTAGGGGAAGATTGTTAAAATCAAGTGCGATTAGAATAATCCCACATCAGAAAGATAAACAAAAGTGAAAGACATAAATTGAAAGTTAGGTCTCTACTTACAAGCTTAAGCTTTTGTGTTAGCTTAGGTCTCAGCCAAAAATTATACCTCAATTGATTTGACTCCGTGAAGGGCCCAATCCTGTCATAATGATTTTGGCTAGTAAACAATAATCTCACATGTATGAAATAATCCAACTAGTGGTTCATGAAACCCATCTGCTCTTTTGTTACTCATTATTAGATAATATTAGTGATATCTGACTATTTGATTGGATCATATCGACATGCTTCAAAATTGATATGATACCAGTAATACATCTTGATATCAGCCAATTTTTGGAATCATGGTTCCAGCGGCCTGCACGAAATATATAGATGCATACATGTGATACATGTGTGCCACCAATATAAATGCATTAGCTCATAGGATATGTGAAGCACTTTGCACAACTCCCATATCCATAATCTAATCCCTAGTAACTTCAAATCATCCAAAGCTTCCATTGTAAACAGACTTCTTCACAAAAGAAAAATCAACCCACTACAGCCAACTTTTAAAATATGTGGAGATTGCAGTTGTTAAAATAAGTTAATTACTGCTTAAGGTAGAATAGACTTTTTATTATTTGCAAGACTGTAAACTTTTTCTCTTTGAATTTTAGGTTAACGCTAGCTTTTCCAGCTTTTCCTCTCAATATAGATTTATTAAATTCATATAGTATCAGAGTTTATACGTTATGAAATTTGTTAATTGCATTGAAGAACATTGAAGAACATTGAATCCCATCCACAGCTTTCGATGATCCAATTTTGTTTGATCATCATCCGTAATTTTGATTGTCTACTCGGTGATTTTGAACGTCATGTGCAATCTTCATCTGCAATTATCATCAGTAATTTTATATCTTCATCTGCAATCGTCCACTTGTTGATTCGAAGTCCGAATATAGTAGATCTCGCCATTGCAAATTGAGTGCTGGCGGCCGTCACCTCTTACTCTTCGCATCCCCTCCTTCATCTCCATTTCCATTGTTGTGGTTCAGCTGATTTTTCCTTCTGCAAACACCGTGAATTGTATTTTTTGGGCTCTAGGGTTTTGGATTGAGATTCTTTTGCTAGGGCGTGCCTTGCTAGGGCGAAGGCACGAAAGTGATCGGGAATGGGATTTTTTTGCTGGCCAGCCGCCTCTGTGATCTGGATTGGGATTTTTTTACTAGGCCGCCGCCTTTCAGACACGGAAGTGATCACAAACTTCGGGATTGTGATCTTTTGCTAGGCCACCACCTTTGTGATCGGTATTGAGATGTTTTGATGTGCCACAACCTCTCAAGCACGGGAGTGATTGGGTTCTGCATCCCGTTTGAGAAGAGCTTGTAAAAGAATGTGCTACTACCAGCCAGAAATACAGATCTGATATACTGATTTTGATTGGTGCGAATCCCTAGTAGCAGTTGTTTCTTTGAGTCTCCGTAAGATGCAGACGTACTAACAGAATAATTCTTTTGTATTTTCCTCTAATCAATTCAATGAGATCGACAACACCTCAAAGACAATCTGTATTTACAACACATCAAAGAAATCCTAATCAGAGTCGGCCTCCTTCAAAGGTTGCTCCTGATGAGTGTAGTTTTGCAAGCAAAAAGGTCATTGAAAATCGCAATGTTCTATTCTATTGAGTAGAGCCAAACATCAGCAACAATAACAACAGCCGCAACAACCATTATAATCGCTATCTATTTCACCAAGTATGAAAATCAATGGACATAGTGGACTTATAAACCACCACCTTCTAATAATGTAATGGTTGCATCGTCAATAGACCAACATATGCTCGAGCAGTTTCAGAAGGTTCTTGTCACCCGGCCTTACGCAATGTCTGCATCCTCACATATAAATTTGTCCCTCGAGTTTCTCAGATATATCATCTCCATTAGGTTCTAGAGTTATATGTCACTTGACTTGTCTTTGTTTGTTTTTTCTTTCCAAAATCATCCACCTCTATTACAATTGTTGATGGCACACACATGTCTTCAGCAAGGGTTGGGTCAATTCTCACATCTCCCTTGTCTCTCCATGATGTCTATTACATTTTAAATCTTAACTTGATTCTTATTTCTGTTAGTCAATTATATGGATCTAAATACTTAGTCTTCTTTCATCTTCCAATTGTTATGTGCAGGACCCATAATCTCAGAAGCCGACTGAGACATGTCGTATGAAAGGGAGATTGTTCAGGATGAGCTCAAAGTACCAGGTTTCGTAGCTTTGGGTGTTGATTTGTCATCTTTTTATTTGAGTCGTTTTCTTCTGACTTTTATTTGCGGCATTCTCGTATTGGTTATGTTTCAGCATCTCATTTATATATTATGGCCTCCTCAGGAGCATTTAAAAAATTGAAACCTTATGATATTTCCGATTATAATGATTGCAAATTGGTAAATTTCTCTTCATTATCATTTAACAGAAGTATCTCGTTTTCCTTTACGCCTTTTGATCTGATTCATGATGATGTGTGTGGACCTTCTCCTATAGCCACAAAAGAGGTTCAAGGTATTATGTTTTATCTATCGATGATTGCACTCGCTAATATTGGGTTTATCTTATGAATCGTCACTCTGACTTCTTCTGTGTCATCAATGTTTTTCATGTTTTTGTGAAAACTCAATATTCTGTTGTTATAAAGTGCATTTGATGTGATTTAAAATGGTGAATATAGTTCAAATCAATTCTCTGACCTTCTTGCTTTCAATGAAACTATTCTCCAAACTACTTGTAAAGAAACTCCAGTTGAAAATGGTATAGCTGAAAGGAAACATAGGCATCTTGTTGAAACAACTCGATCTCTTCTATTATCTACATATGTTTCTAGTGAATTTAGGAGAGAAGCAATTCCTACTACGGCTCTTCTTATTAATAGAATTCCTACCTCCCATAATTCAAGTTTGTCACCTTTTGAGTCATTGTATATATCTGCTCCTAATTACTCTTCCCTTCGTGCCTTTGGTTCTATTTATTTTGACCTTCGTCCGAATATTGTATGTAGTAAATTGTCTTCACAGTCTGATATTTGTGTCTTTCAAGTTTATGGTGAAGATCAAAAGGGATATCATTATTTTGATCCCGTCAATCAAAAGGTATGTGTCTCTCGTCATGTTGTTTCTTAAAAATGTTCCTTAAAATGTTGCTTTCCTTTTATTCCTGCTAGTGTACATAATATGAATACGTCTGATCTTATTTACATTGATCCATTCGCTCTTGATACTGATATTATCACTTTAGATCACGACTCTTACAAGGTTTTCATTGACAATTTTACATACATTGGTACTTTGGCTCCAAACACAAGTACTGCTCCCAATCCTTCTATACCTACCAAATCGCTTCCTGATATTATGGATCATCCTGCTCCTTGCTACTCTATGCATACTCATAAGTCCACTTAGCTACCAGATTTTCTTATACTTATTATTCTAGCTCTTTTGTTTCCTTCGTAGCATCTGTTCTACTTCTTTTTGAGCCTTTGTCATATACGGATGTTGCTTGTGATTAGGGATGAGAATGAGCATGCACAAAGCCCGATTGGGCTTCCAATAGGGTATTGAATTGTAGGGATGAAGATGTGGAATGCCCAATTGGAAGCCCAATCGAGCTTTGGGCATGCACATTCTCATCCCTGCATGTGATCCATTTTGGCAAGAGGCTATGGCTGAATAACTTATTACACTACATAGACACATACTTGGGATTTGGTACATTTACCATTGGGAAAACGAGCAATTGGTTCTCGTTGGGTCTATAAAATTCAAAACCAAGTCTGATGACTTTATTGAACGATACAAAGCTAGATTGGTTGCTATGGATTACTCTCAGGAGTATGTTATGGATTATGATGAGACTTTTGCATAGTTGCAATGATTACCATAGTTGTTATCCTTATTGAAATTGTCTATGTTTGTCAACGGGACATACCTCAAATGGATATTAAAATGCCTTTTTGAATAGCGATCATCAAGAAAAAGTCTATATGATTTCTCCTCCTTTGTGTTCATCATCAACATGGTGAAGTTTGCAAGCTTAAAAATCTCTTTATGGTCTTAAACAAGCGCCCCGAGCATGATTTGAAAAGTTCTCTACAGTATTTTCTTCACTTGGAATTCAACCTAGACAGCATGACTCAACATTGTTTATCAAACACACAACAACCAATTGTATTTTTCTATCTTTGTATGTTGATGACATCCATTATACAATTCAGGACCTTTGTCCTACGTGGCGTCAAAAGTATGACTAGGACAAAAAAATGATGACCGTGCTTTTCCAAATAACCAAAAACCAAAAAAACAAATGATAACCCACGTTATTTTTTGAATATTTCTATATTAAAACCCACGTTTGATATTTTAAAACGTTGGTATAACCCACGTTTGTTTTTTAAAAAAAATAATAACCGCCCACTACCAGCTCTTCACTCACTTTTGTGATAACCGTAGCATTATAAATTGGGGAATAACCATTGCATTATAAAATTTAAAAAATAAATTGCATTATGATAACCGCCCACTTTTGTGGGCACACTCAAAAAAACATTGCAAAGTTGCTTTAAAAACATTTTCGTACATTCGTAAAAAACTTTGTGATACCCGCATCACACCTCTTGATTTGGTGTTCCTTTGCTCGAGTTGAATCCCCCCTATTGGTTCGTCCATCCTTTTTCTCTCTTTCTTACTATTGCGATATGAGAGATTCATGTCATTGTTGTTGTTTCTAAATCCTAATTGGATTTTTAATGTTTCTGATCTGTTTAATGTATTGATTTGCGCTATTTCGGTGAGATTTCATTTCTCGATCGTCTGTTCTTTTATTGCATATATGGTAATTTGAGAGATTTTGGATCTTTCTATTGCAGGTCAGTATGGATTCGATCTCCAATTCGCATATTGCCCGGCGCACAGAGGTATAACACACAATTTCCTCTTCTTTTTCTTGATAATTTGGAAGGACGGCATAAATTGTTTCTCAGTTGTCTTTTTCTTGATAATTTAGAAGTACGACGTATTTCTTTTCCTCTTAGCTTTTGCTCAACTGTCATCGTGTGACTACATATATTATTATTGCAGGGATACTATGGGGTGAAGCCAGGATGGGCACGTGTGAGTTTCCCATACTACACGGCGAGAGAAGAGGTTGAATTTGTGGTCGATGTGATATGGTTTGTGGCCTCACAAGGCCATCGATTTCTACCTCTGTAGAATTTTGACTAAAGAACCAGCAACTGGGAGTATTCACATAAACACAAAATTCACATTCCGCGGAGAAAATTAGAAGAAAAGGTGGCTAAGGATTATTATGCTAATTATATGACTGCAGCTAGACTTGCTGCTGATTCATTGCCGAGTTTCATTGTGGAGGGAAGCATTCCAGATTTTATTGACCCTCGGCTTAATGACGGTTAGAGTATGAAATCTGGTGTTTTCCCCCAATTATTGTAGACAATGTATCTTTAAAAATGATATATCTCTATGTAAAGTCCTCAACTTTCTCGAGAAAGGATATTACACATAATATTCTCAACAGTATCTTTATTCAAGTTAGTATCTTTATTCAAGTTGTATTTTTCAAACTATTGATTAAATATAGTCCAGCCAGGTTAGGATTGTAGTCCAGACCGGTTAGGATACTTGCCTTTTACCCAGGCGACCCGGGTTCAAATCCCGGCAATGGAATTATATTTTTATCACTCCTTGCAATCTTGCAATGCATGGTTAGTTGCAGCCTTCGTTATTTCTATAATAAAGGCCTTTAAATTTCATAATTTTATGCATTTTCTTTTTTAAACATTTTCCTTTGTATACCTGTGTATAAAACACAACCCCATCCCGTTTTACTGGCTGATAAAACCTATGTGGCATATTAGTTGCCCCACCCAGCTACCCTCAATTTCCACACAATGAAAATGTGCGATAGAATGCAAATTAACTAAATCTAACTCACCCTAACTCAATTATTGCATGTGTCAACAAGTAAAATGAGTCTCCTTGCTTCTCTGCATGAATCAACATGCACATTGACTCAACTCAACTGATGCACCCAATAAATTCTCTGGTAAAACTAAATTTTGGGCTGACTAAATTTTTTATACTTGAAAATTTATCGGAAAAAACCCTAAAATTTTGGAGATGAACTAAATTTTGATGGCACTAATTTTGTTGAGGAACTAAGATTTTTGTGATGAACTTAATTCCTTAGGATGAGCTAAATTTTTGGGGGAATACGATTTTGACAGGGGAATATTTTAACTGAACCGTGCCCTACGGGCACGGATTATGACTAGTGATTATTATAAGTGATGAAGTCGATGGGATTGCAATGCTAAAGTTGAAGTTAGCTCATTATTTTTGCACTGAATGATTTGGGTTTACTATGTTACTTTCTAGGTATTGAAGTTGCTTCTTCTCTAAAAGGTTATCTTCATTCTCAATCTAAGTATATAGCCGACATATTTGAGCGGGCTCGTCTTACTGATAACAAAATGTTGATACAAGTTTGAGATTAATGTCTGATAAGTTCTTTTGGATGGTCCGGCCTTGCCTGGTCCTAGTCTGTTCCATACTATTATTGGTAGCATAATGAATCTCACTATCACTCCTCCAGATATTACACATGATGTTCATGTAGTTATTGAATTTGTCACTTGGCCTACTACAGCCCAGTGGGCTGCTGTTCTTCGCATCTTGGGGTATATTCGGGACACTTGGTTTCTAAGTCTTTACTCCCTTCTTCCTTGTATTCAGAGTTGTGTGCATATTCTGATGCCTATTGGGCTGGTGATCCTATAGATCGTAAGTCTACTACTGGACATTACATCTTTTTATGCGATTCTCTAATTTCTTAGAAAAACAAGAAGCAAGATATTGTTTCTAGATCTTTCACAGAGGCATAGTATCGTGACATAGCTTCTACTACATATGAGATAGTTTGGCTATGATGGTTACTTACAAATATGGAAATATCTCTTCGTCATCCCACTCCATTGTATTGTGACAATAAGAGTACTATATAGATTGTTCACAATTTGATATTTCATGATCGGACCAAATATATTGAACTTGATTGTCATGTCACTCGATATCACTATCTGCAAGGCACTATCATGATATCGTTTGTTTCTTCTTTTATGCAAAATGTTGATCTGTTTACAAAGTTGCATGCAGCTTCACGCTTTCGTTTTTTGTTTGACAAACTCTATATGCTTCTTACAGTAGTATCACGAGTTTGACGGAGGTGTTAAAATAAGTTAATTATTGCTAAGGATAGATTAGTCTTTTTATTATTTGTAAGACTATATAAACTCTTCCTTTTTATATTTTAGGTTTGACGTAATTTATGATAAACCGTCGTGTTTCCTCTCAATGTAGATTTATTGAATTCATACCGGTAATATTACCTTGTTGCCAACGATGAGAGTTAAAACAACCATCATCAGCTCTAACCATAGCTCTAACTGGTCATGACCAACTACAATGATATCTTTAGCTGAGATTCTCACATCAATAGCCTCACAATAATTCTCACATGGAATGAATATCACAAATACACTAGGTAACACAAACGTAGGATATGACAACAAGAACAGATCATCTTCTTAATTCTTTTAGGGCATGTTTGGATGTTCAAGAGATTTATCAATACGTCCATTTAGGGCATGGATCCTCTGGAATGCATGTTCTTTCCCATGGGTAAAGATCCTTGGTATTATTTTTCATTGGTTCATTTTGCATTGTTACCGGACTACGTAGGCCATTTTGGAAAAACTATCGTTATATTGGTTACATCAGACGAACATATCAAAATCTAATACAAATGTTTCACCTTTATCTCCAATGCTCACCAATTATGAACGTTAACAGTCCAAAATGCGCACAATTTAGAGATAGAAAAGAAAAGAAAAGAAAGAGGTTACCTTGAAACGAGACGGCCGCTTCGGCCGGAGAGAAAAGGCGTCGCCGGAGCCTGGATTACATCGGAGACTGAACAAACGTGGAGAATTTGGAAAGAGAGACAAGAGAGGAAATCGAGAGGCAACGTTAACGTGGAGGCGAAGAAGAACATCGGCCATTTATCAACTCGAGAGTGGAAATAAATTTAGGGTTTTGCAAATCAGAACAAATTACTGCTTTTTTTTTAATCTTGCATTCGCCCGTGCGATTGCTCCAAGAAAGAAGACTAATCAACGACGATGAAATGGATAATCGAGAAACGGGGAGTAAACGGTTGGAGGGAGCGGTAACGGCCGAGTTTGGACTTAACGTTGTTGGGCCGGGCCTCATGTTCTAATTCCAAAACTAAACGGTCGATGAAATTGTTTGGTTTTAAAATTCAGATCTTAAACGGGAATTGCTATGCGAACAGACTTTTTTGTGGCTGCTTTATTTTTATAAAAATAACAAAAATACCCTTTTTAAAAATACCAGTAATACCAAGAAAATCTATTATGTTGAGAGAGATTGGGAGTAGAGACAAATAATCTTTCATTAGGAGTAGTCATGGCATAAGCCATGTCTCTCAATATATTCATTCACTTTAGGAGTCCAAGGGACTCCCCACTAAGTTAGTGGGGAGTAATTGGTGAGATGATGAGGGGATGGAGACCAAATGCCTCCCTCAACTCATAACACTCCCCCTCATCTCTCCATTACCTTGGTTTAAGCATATGAATACTTCAGGATTCAGTATGCTAATGGGGTGGATACTTCTGGATTCATAGCCACTGTGGTTGCCTCGTTAAAACCTTAGCTGTGTAAAACCCAGTGGGAAAAACCAGCAGCTTAAGGGAAAAGAGTACAACTATTGAGGGACTCCCCCTGATCTGTACAAGCTTCAGACTTGCAGAATTCCTATGTATCTATACAATCATCTCCTATTCGTCTATACATCCATCATGTTCTGAAAAATACAATCATCACTCATCTATACAAGTTTCACTCATCTAGCGGCTATTGGAAAGCAGTGGCGCTCTTGAGTGGAATGCTCTTTGAAGTTGGTAGATGACTCCATTGAAGTATTCTTTGAATCATTCTTCACTGTGTCTGCAAGGTACTGCTGGACCTGGCTGAGCGTTTTCAATATTTGTTTCTTGGATGATGAGCTTCTCATAAGATGTAGACTTTGGAGGATGATGTGTATATATTTGGAAGGTGGCCGGCCTTTTGTATTTTAGTCATCGCGATGATCTTTAAACCTGCATATGCAATATATATTTCTTGACCCTTGGAAGTTGCGCAGAAGCAGCTTATCCTTGGTCTAGTGGTGCTCTCCAGGGCAACACCGTATCTGGTTAACAACTTTAATGCAGACGTTCTATCAAAGACACGTGCAGTTGGCCAGATAAAGAAGTGTAACAAGTACACTAAAGCTAGGCTCTTCGGGACCTAGGATGTCCTCCCCCTCTTCCAGCTACTGGAAGGTGTCATAAATAAGCATACATTTTTAATTGGATGCAAGTGGACAGCATTCTTCATAAACTTCAGGTGTATGAAGGATATTAAAGGATTCCACCACGAAGGTGTTAAACATATAAGCCGAGATAATACCTTGTTATACCTAGGTTTTTCATTTACAAGGTATACTTAAAGCTATCTGATTTCTAAATGGTCTCTGCAGGAGATCCTACTAGCTTTAAGTCGACCACATATACGGCGAATATTACAAATTATGTCATCGATCTTTTGAAAAAGATACACAGGCAGAATATTGCTAAGATCAACTAATGATCTTTGTAGCCTTTATGGAGAAGACGTTTCTACGTCTCTCTTTCATCTCTGGGGGTAGAGTATACCCTTCTGGAAGTTTTATATAGATCTCTATATCTATATTGCCGTATATATATGCAGTCACAATGTCCATGAGCTGCATGTATTGGCTTTTGCACAGAAGTTTAGGCTTAGTAGGAAAATGATCACATTTCCTTCATTTCAATTTCTTTATGAAATCCGAATTATATTCCACAGGTTTTTACACATTCAGGTGTATGGACTACTGGTCCAAAGACTTTGCTTTTCAAGAGTGAGTCCAGCTCTACTCTTATTGCCTCGTCCCACTTTGGCCATTCTATGCGTTTACGCTATAGAAAAGTGGGTAGACGTCATCGTCGTATTCAGCGACGTGAATGGCAATAGCGAAAGCAAAACCGTCATCGGCGACTGTGCTATATCTGTCCAGTACCTCTCCAGTACGTACGTAATATAATGATGTTTCTCCTGTTGTTTCCTCTGCAGGGGAAATTAGGAGGGGAGAGGTTGCTGGTCTGAGCTCAGCATCCTGTGGTTGGATCATTTTGATATATCCAGGAATCTTCCTATTTTGAGGAATTTTATATTTTGAACCTGGCAGGCGTCCTCTTTTCAATTGAGGTACGACCAATTCTGCTGCCGGTGGATTGCATCCATCTTTGGGAATGTCAATCCTAGCTGGCGTGTTGGCAGCGGGGACGTGTGAACGAACAATCTTCTGGTTGTCGGTAATTTTATCCGGCAATTGATGTACTTTAGTCTTAATGTGAAGGATCTTCTGGATCTCAACTTCACACAGAAAAAGTATGCGGATCATAACGAGATGAGGACTTTTGTGTCCCATGATATGGTCTCAGAAGCTTCAGGCTTCTTTAGACTGCGTGCCTATTTCAATGAGATTATGCTCATCAAATTCACATTTATCAAGACTTGGTGGTAAACCATAAGCAAACAGCATCAGCAATAAGATATGGCAACAAACGGGCCATATCGTGATAAGCGATGCGGAATGAAGTGTGATGGTCCCTAAACATCAACATGCAACTGCAATTTTATAATGGACGTGAAATCCATTGGAGTCTCTTTACCAGAGACTCTGCTAACCCGTTATGAGTTTGAACATGCTACAGTATGTTCAATTTCAATGCCAGTTGCTTTGCAGAAATCTTGAATGATATGTGTAGTGAATTCACCCACATTATAAGCTTTTGAGAAAGCTAGGTTGCGAGGAATATAAAGGCACACATAAGACCATCTAGTAGATGCATATATCAGTACAATGAAGTATCGAAAATGGAACACTTGAGGGGTGAATAGGCCCGCAAAAGTCACCATGTATTCTCTCAATGAAGCCAGGAGACTCTAAACCCACTTTCAGGAGGGAATGTCTCTCTATTAGTTTTCCCTTATGACAAAGGGGACAAGGAAACTCAGCCTTTTGAAGAATCTTCAGGTTCTCCAATGGATTCATTTGATGATGCGTCCATCATTGCTGATCCAGGATGACCAAGTCCATTTTGCCAGAGTTAAAAATTATGGCAAAGAAAGGCACTTCTGGTGCTCAGTCGAGTTGGCTTTCTATAGGATGAATATCTGTAATTATAGGGGCCCGACGGGGGTCCAATGAAATCGTAAGTAGATGGTCTTCTGGCCATTCTCTTGATGAGTTACATATTGATATTCAATATATATTATCCACAATTTTCAAGTTATTTTCTTTAAAAGAAATATCCTTGAAAATTAGAGATTTCCTATACGTTTAAGAGGAGAATTTGCATCTTATAGTCTCGTTGTATGTGGGAGCAATATCAATGCTACACCAGTGCAACGAGGCACTGTCCACAATATTCCATACTTCATCTATAAGTAAATCGAAATTTTATTTAAGTCAATGAAAAAGACATTCAAAATAAAAGTTCGTACTTAAGCAAATTAAAGATGAAGCAACATTGAATTTTAAATGCATAGATAAAAGACGAAGCTTAATCGAGTAGGTCGTCGTTCTCGAAGTCATTTGCAGTGAACATCATTGGTGGCTGAACAGCCGCCAAGTTTGTTTCAGGCAGAGACTTCTGGCTCGCCTGATATAGTTCCTGGAGGTGACGAGGAGTGCGACAGATTCTGGACCAATGGCCAGTCATGCCGCATCTATGGCATTTATCCTCCCAGTTCTTCTTAGGAAGTGACACTTGGTCAGTGTTTTTTTTGCTTCCATATGAAGTTACTCTTTCCTGTATTGTTGTTGTTGACCGGGGGTGCTGCTCCTCGTCCATTCTTCATCACAGCTTTCCCTTTGTTATTATTAGCCTTCTTCTTGTTTTTCCACTTCTGGGGAGAAACGTGGTGGGCTTCAGGGATAGGGGCAGTGCCGGATGGACATAAGTTATGAGTGGCTAGCAGTAAGTCTCGATTCTGCTCTGCCCTAAGTAGGCATGAGATCAGATCAGAGAATTGCGTGAAGTTGCGTTCACGATACTACTGCATGAGGATTGCATCTTTCTCGTGAAACGAGGTAAATGTCTTTTCCAACATGCGCTGTTCTGTCACTTCTTCACCGCACAACTTCAGGCGTGAGGTGATGTTATGAAGTGCAGAATTATACTCAGCGACGGACTTATAGTCCTGAAGTCTGAGGTTTTCCCACTCATAACTGGCACGCGGTAATATAACATCAATTTGATGCTTATACCGTGCCTCCAGCGCTGTCCACAGGTCCTTTGGATCCTCGACCATTAAGTATTCGGCCTTTAAGGTATGATCTACATGTTTCCTAATGTAGATTATGGCTTTCGCCTTATATACATCGGATACAGTGGTTGAAGTGCCGCTGCTGGATGCAGCAGAAGCATCGGCCGCTGCTGGGGCCGAGGAAGGAGCCAAAATGGACCCAAGGAGGGCCATCGAACGCAAGTGGAACTTCAGGTCCACTCGCCAACTCAGGTAATTCTTCCCTGTAGAGTCAAGGACTTCGAAATCGACGCTTGCCAATTTTTCCATTTTATCTACGTAATTTAAAATAAGCATGAATTAATTAAAAATTGAAATTCACGCATAACAAATAAAGTAAGCAAAATGTGGGGATCGGCCAGATACCCAAAAATGTACAAAGTCCAAAGTCCGAATATACAGTCCATAAAGAAAAGAAAAATACAACTTGGAAACCCAGAATGGATCCCTATATTTTCAAATTTACGACGCCGTCTTCATTTTGTCGGTACACCGGTCTTTGGCAAAAATACATATAATTCTCACTTACAAATTCTCTCAAAAAAGAAAATTAAATTGCATGGAATTTAAAGGGTATCAAATTTGGCCGATCCTAAAAATCACATTTTAGCTCACATAAACATCCACGCAGTTTATAAATGCTACAGGCATAAAATAAACAACCACGCATGTATATAACACAGGCATATATGGAAAAATAGACTATAAAATATAATAATCTCTCGGACCACGGGGAGACGTCATACACCGTTAGGTTAGTTTACTAACGACAGAGCGGTCGCAAGATCCTTAAGATAATTATATTTTTAAAAAATCCTAATATTCCAAAATTTAATAATAATGCAATAGTGTTATTATTATTATTTTTTGCAATATAAAAGACTGGGCGACAGGCCCATGACAAGGAATTAAAATAAATTAATAGTTTGAATTGGACTGTAGGCCCAAAAATATTAATCATTGTAATATTTCATTTATATTTGGGCTGCAGGCCCATTTGCCCAAAGTTAACAAATTAATTATTGCAATAAAATTTAATGGGCTTCTTGCACTAAGTAGTCAAATTAAAATATTGTTAACATTTGGGCTGCAGGCCCAGTGTCTAAATTTTGAATTAATTTGGCTTCAGGCCTAATTAGTCAAATTAAATTATCATTAATACTTGAGCTTCAGGCCCATTGGAAAAATTTTAATTGACAAAATAAGCTGGCAATTGGATTTACTGGGCTTCTTGCCCAATTGGGAAAACCAGAATAATAATTAAGCTGAATGGGGCTGCAGGCCCATAAAACTTATTTTCATGTATAATCTGGGCTTCAGGCCCAAATAATCAGCCCATCTAATTTATTATTTAGAATTGGGCTGCAGGCCCATGGGGTGTAATGTTTTTAAAAATTTAATTGAAAAGAAGACTTCAAACAAATTTTTAAGGGAATGTGAAAAGTCCCCCAAACCCAGAATTTACAGATCTAGTTCTCCCCCTCCTCATGCGTCAGCACACGGAAAGCCCCCCTCGTGGTGCGCGGATGGCAGAACCCCCGTCCGAAGGGGGCGGCTATGACATCCCACCCCCCGGCGGGAATCAAGAGGCCCCCGGGGGGTTGAAAAACGCAGACCACAGACCATGTAATTAGCTATAATTAGCTATGCAACCATGTAAATTGGTTGGTCCATTATAAGATATTCAAGGCTCCAAACGGGGATGCTTGGGTTTAAGTAAATGGGCAACAATATTCTCCTAGCCAAATTGGTGCATTCATTTTGACTAAGATGGAAGAAACTGCCGAGGCATACCTCGAAAAGCCTATTTTGAAAGTTGTAATCACCGTTCCAGCATATTAAAATGATGCTCAACGTCTGGTAAAAAAATTGCAGGAAGAATTGATGGCCTTGATGTACAGAGGATTATCAACGAAGCAACTGATGCGTCACTTTCTTACGGCATGAACAACAATGAAGGCCTCATGCTGTCTTTGATCTCGGGGGAGGACCATATAATGTTTCCATCTTGGAAAATGGCCGGAAATCATGGTAAACAGAGGGGGGGTTGGGGGAACTAGGAATCTCTCCTTCGGGGAGGAGTTTCACATGGGTTTTTTTTTAATTTTGATGAATATCAAAATGTGACAGATTTATACAAGCTTATAGAATTGCCTATAGAAAAGCTATGTAAAAACTTAGCTTAAATATTTTGTAGGTATCTACGTGATCGAAAAGAAATTACCTCTAGATCAAAGATCTAGGGAAGATCGTGATAATAAAAATCGTAGATAGTTCCGCTCCCGATACGCTCCAAAGAAAAATCTCCGCAAAGGTTCGCCGCAACGGTTGGTTTGCCGCAAGCCGGAGCGCTGTAACAAATAGATTCCTTAGCGTGTAGAGGATTTAATTTGAGCGGATACGGAAAAGAAAGCTCAAATAATTTAGAGCAAACATGCTGATAACGTGTTGAGAGAGATTGGGAGAAGAGACAAATAATCTTTCATTAGGAGTAGTAATGGCATAAGCCATGGCTCTCAATATATTCATTCACTGTAGGAGTCCAAGGGACTCCCCACTAAGTTAGTGGGGAGTAATTGGTGAGATGATGAGGGGATGGAGGCCAAAGGCCTCCCTCAACTCATAACATATTATATAATTGACGACCTTTTTGAATTTTGTCCTACGTAGCACCTAAAATATTCTATTATACAATTGATGACTCTTTTTGAATTTTGTTCTATTGGCACCCAAAATATGACTAGGACAAAAAAAGATGACTGTGCACAGTGACTAGGACATGGCCTTCTTAATTTTTTACAAACCAAATATCAAAAGAAAAAAACAGATAACTTCAACCCACTTTCATCCTCGCGTTCTCCATGGGGGAAACTGAATTTTGTTACAGAACAAACTAAATAACAAAAAAAACATAAAACATCAGCCCCACTTTCATCCTCATGTTCTCCATGTGGGAAAACTGAATTTTGTTGCATACTGGGGGGGGGGGGGGGGGAAACCAAATAATCGCTGCCACACTTTCCTCACGTTCTCCAACAATGGAACATCTTAACTGATTCGTGCCCTACGGGCACGAGTTATGACTAGTACCCTTATAAAATTGCACAGTTTACATACACTTAATTAACTCGTTACACCTACCTTTTTTGCTCATCACACACAGACCACTTAATTAACTTCGCCTCAACCCCCCCAATTCGCCTCCTCCACTTAATTTTTAGTGTAAAATTAAAGATAATCAGTGCGTAATAACAGATATTTGAAATAATTGTAATTAATGTCTGTGTGCTTAACAAAAATTAAGTGGTATGTGAACGGGGGATGTGAAGTGGGATGTAGGTGTTTTGGAAAATTCGGCCTGTGATGTGAGCAAAATTTGTGTTTTCAAAAAAATTAGGTCTGTGCACAGACTAAAAATTTAGACAGTCTTTGAACTAAGCAAAAGATTTGTTCGCATAGCAATTCACTCTTAAAAATTCCATGTATGTTGATTAATTATCAAAGTGTTATGAATGATATTATGTAGGCCCATCATAGGCCCATGTAGGGGTTATCATATCATATATCAGAATATGAGTTTGTATCATACATGAACTATGCATCCCACCATTGTATGAACTCTTACATATAAATAAAGGCATACGGTCCCACAGAAAGCACTTCACAGCACGTTATCAACACGCTCTTCTGTGTGAGAAAGAGAAACTGGACGTTGCGAAAGTTTTGGCGGATGACGGAGGATCGATATATCATTGTTGTTTAGACATTGAAGAACCGGATCCTGTTTGCGCGCGGACGATCAACGAAACCAAGCGCATGCTCAAATCAATCTTGAGGTGTATCAAAACAAAAAAACCTGTGAATTTAATCATGATCACGATTCCTAGCGCATTAATACCCAATATCAACATCAAAAAATTGGGAGATGGCGACGGCCGCCAGTCGCCAACCCTGGGCCGGCGGCTGATTGGCTGCCAGCCCACCCACATCACCTAGGGGATAGGGCAATGGCCACATGGTCGCCGACCCTATGGCGGCAGCCAACCAGCCGCCAGCCCCACAAAGTATGTCGAAAGAGAGAAAAATTATAGTCATCGGCCGGCCAACGACCCCGAAGGCCGTCGGATCCCCCAGGAGGGCATCGTCTTACAGGCTGCTGACCCCTCCCCTCCCCCTTACCGCCGCTACAGCAGTGGTGCGCTGTCGTGCTGGCGGCGGTGCCCCTCAAACCAAAAACCCTAATTATGGTTTACAAACAAAAAAGGGTTGCTGGCCGAAGCCCGTAACACCAGGCCACAAGCTTCGGTCAGCAAGCCTTTCAATCAAAAAGAAAGAAAGGGTTGCGGGCCGAAATCCATAGCACTAGGCCGCGGGATTCGACCGCGAGCATTTGAATCAAAAAGGGGGGCTGCAGGATGAAGCTGGTAGCACTAGGCTGCAGGCTTCAGCCTACAGACCTGAGAAAACCATTTTTGAGGGGAAATATGAAACAAAATGAAAATAGGGGATATTGGGAGATAAAATATATACACATATACATATATGGACTGTTCAGTTTTTCCAATTTTTTTCCTGAACAAGAACATATTGACCCAGATACAACAATTATTTATTAGCATGCATATAACTCTGATTACAATAAAATTGCATAATTATTAATTCTGCTACACATTGCTTTAGAATTATATATACATGATGTGTATCACATATTATTTGACATGCGTTTGGGATATAATTAGCCTATTTTTTAAGCATTTGCTTAATAATTATGATGATCCAGTGATCGCTCTGCCGTTAGTTACCTAACCTAACTGTGTATGACGTTGCCTCGCGGTCCAATTAATTATTAAACATAAAATATTTAAATTTTCATATCATGTGAATATTATATGTCTGATATGTGATATGTGATGAAAATGTTTTGAGCACAACTTTTGCATGAATGGCTAAATTGTGGTTTTGGATCGTCTCTAGTCCCACTTTTATTTTTCCTACACTTTTCCTTTTTTATGAGAGAAAATTGTAGTGAGGAATATAATTTAATGCCTAAGACCGATGGCTACTTCCATGTAGGCGGAATCCACCCTGATGAAGAAGATCTTTATGGGACCCACGTGGTTTCATAAGGTATACCTTTTCATTTATATAAAAGGGATTGTATAATTTAGACTGTGAACATTATTTTTTTAGTGATAGACTGGCCGATCCACACAATTTGCTCTATAGTTATTCTGCATGAAATGTTTTATGATTTTCATAAATTGATATATGATCATTCAAGTGTGCTTAAAATGATTATGTATAATGGAACATGTCGCAATTATATTTTCAAAATTTTGAATGATTATTATCTATATTGGCAACTGGATCCGAAGTTCAATTGAAATGGCAATACCATTCTTCCCATATAAAATACAAATGAACGAATGCACAGTGATAATACGAAAGTCATTTTTGCTATCTTCTAGATGTAGGATCCATGTCCACTAAGCAACGCACTAGAGTGGGTGAATAGTGTATTGGCAATTAAAATGCTAATTAAAATAAATTAGTCAATGCAGAATAATAATGGCAACAATACAACCAAATACTGAATGTAATCTCAAACACAGATTATATCCTGGTTCAGATCCCTAACCTGCGATTCTACTCCAGTCCCACACTCGTAACTCGAGATGTGGATTTCCAATATGCATCCTAACTGGGGCACCAGATCTCATACAAGAATACAATTCCTAACCGGGACAATCCAATGAGTAACCCCCCAAGGATGCAAAGGAGTAACCCTCCAATATGCTCTCACAACCCGAGAGCTAGGCTAAAACGAAATTGTATAAAACAATAACACACTTACATATGTCTTGAATAGATTTACCTATTGTGAAGATGAAGGCATGGAGTGTGAAGAACCAAAGTGCTTGAGATGGAGCTTGGTTGCACTTGGAAAAATTTCTCCCCATGATGCAAGATCAATGCATAACCCTTGAGGTTGAAAGTGGAAATGAGAGAAATAAATGCTCTTAGATTTGGCTCTAAAATGAGTTCTATCTGATCAGCAATGGTACCAAAATCTCCCTCAAACCCGAGCATAAATCCCTCTCAAATCGGCTTAAAAACCGAGAAAGAAAACCCACAAAATCTGCTGCCAATGACTATAAACGGGCAGATTTGCTGAGCCATCAGACGTCTGGTGAAGTGTTCCCAGACGACTGATCAACTGCTCAGACATATGGGAACATAACATCAGACGGCTGGTAGAAGAGATGGACATGAGAAAATTATGAGGTCCAATCTCCAAGCAATCAGTCGTCTATGGCACACTGGTCAGACGGCTGATCAACTGTTTGGTCGTCTGGCAAGCCTACTTCAGACGACTGATTAATTATGGATGAGAAAAACTGTCACGCCCATTCTCCAAAATACTTGGAAATATGCATATCCCCAGGTATTTGTAGAGATCGAGGAGAGACAAGGTCGCGGAAGTATTTAGACCCAAGGCTTTGACCCCTTGACTCGAAATACTACCCAACGTAGGTGAAATTTAATAGTAAAAACCTGTAAGCCACTGCGTATGCTGGGACGATATGGATGACAGCTAAAAGAAATAAAGTGCATGATTTAAAGTAAGGAAAGATCATAGTCACAACACCGAGTCATAAAAATACATACATATACATATAGATGTGTACATATACATATAGATGTGTGTGTGTGTGTGTGTGTGTGTGTGTGTGTGTGTGTGTGTGTGTGTGTGTGTGTGTGTGTGTGTGTGTGTGTGTGTAACCAAGAGTACATCCGTTATTTACAAAAGATTTACAATTGGAAACCGTGAAAACTGAATTCATCAGAAAATTCAATTAAACTAAAAAATAGCTACAACCAAAAGGAACAAGATGGGCAACATAGGTAAGATCCTCAACCCATAGAGTAATGCCCACACCAAGTACAACTCACTCCCTAATATACCCATGTGTAGACAGCTCCACAAAATCGCCCTCATAGGGTTCCACTACTAGCTCAAACTTTGGGTAGTCTCCTGATAGGGTCCTGCTCCGTCATCTCTGTCTTTAGTCCTGGGAAAAAGGGGATGGACACGTCAACGACCTAGTAGGAACCTAACAACACTAGGTAGAAGGCCAGTCTCAGAACTGTTCTACCTAACTAAAGGTCTGGCTACTGATGATAATCATGGCAACAGATTAAACACATAAAGTAACGCTGAAACGTCACAGGTATGTACAGAGCATAAACGGAAAGAACTGCAGAAATTATGTGCATAAAGAAAAAGCAGACAATAATACATGAATATCCACATATGATAGTTCAAGGAAATGTTAATGCATTAATCTTCAAAGTTTTGTAATAATAATTTAATATTTGGAAACCCGAGTAAAACCTAGGATGTAAGGAACTAGACTTCATCCAGGGTGGGTGAAAAGATGGTATATTGCCAGTGGCATGAGAACTGTAGCATCATGGTGTCATGACCTGTTTAGCCCTATACGACGACTGATACTGTAGTCCTCTACGCACGAGTAGAGGGAGTATAATGAGTTGATAAGAGGTGATATGGCGTGTATGTGGCTGGTGGCAGTCGTGTAATTTCGTGAAGAGTTAGGGGCATTTTGGTCATTTGGCTATATGGGTGGAAGTGTGTGTAGAGTAACGGTGGGTGTGTAAAGTAGTGTCATACTTGTAAATTTTGAAAGAGTGGGTTAGTGTGAGAGGGGCTAGTGTGAAAAGGGATGGGATTAGTGGCATGCCTAAAAATTTTTAGAAGGGTTAGGGGCAAAACGGTCATTTTGACCAAAGCTGCTGTGCGTACATACTAAAGTTGTGTATGCATAAAATAATGGCAAACTTGTAAATACTTGAAACTTGAGGGGTAATTTTGGAAGGGTATTAAAGTCATTTTGACATATGCATACTTATCCTAAGAGAGTTCTAGTGCTAGATATTTTTGTAAGAAAATTCTATCTCTTTCTTTAACTTTCTTCATTTTTTTCTTTTCATTTCCTATCTTCTCTTTTCCCCTCTAGAAGTGGCCGAACTCCCCCTCTCCCCTTTTCATTTCTTCAACACTCCAAACCCTAATCTTTTGCTTCCAAAATTTTCAAGAAAACCCCTAGCTTTTCAAGAGAAAGAAAGGCGGAAAGAAGAGAAAGAGAAGAGAAGGAGAAAGGGATTCCTTTGAGGTAGGAAACTAATCTTGGTTGGAAAATTTTTATTTAGGGTTATGATGTTGTTGTGGTGTATTTGATTGGTCATAACCTTGAATTCATGGATTATATGTGCAATAGATCAAAAAGATGATATTTTTCCTTTGTTTTCTTAGCTAATTACCCTCCCCTGAAATTAAGATTTTCTGTTATGTGATTCTTCTTCAATTCTGATCTCTGTGGTTTGATTTACTCTCTGAAAAAATATGTAAGTATAGATCTTGAATTTCTACCCTAGATTCATATTAACTATGACATATATTGAGTTCAATAAGCATGAGTAAAAATTCAATGTTTGTAACATGTCTGGAATTCTGTCAAACCGAACACAGTTTAGAAAAATGAAGATTATTACCTGCACACTCTATGAAATTTGCTGATCTTGGTCTTGTTGAAAATTTAACAAGTTTATCTACAAATTCATCACACTGCTTATATTTCGAATTTCTGGCTGAAACATGCCTAAAATTGACTTTTAATACAGACCCATAATTCTGTCTGAAAAACAGTCTGGACATGCTGCACCAAATAAATCACCATATATTTCCTAGTCCACATATCTACATGAAATTTTATGGGTGAACCCAGGACTATTATATCTCCAACTTTCTTTCAGTGAGTTTTGTCAATTCATAATAGAAATTGATTAAATGTGATGACTTTGTAGCTGTTCCTGCAAATTTCAGCAAGCTGAACTGTTTTGGGTGAAGTTGAATTTGTGATGTTGTTAAATTTTCCATTTAATATGCATGAATGTTGTTGATACTTTTAAGAAAGTTTAATTATGGGATTTGTTACAAAAATTGATGGTGTGACACCTTCCATTTACATGGCGACTGCCATATGTTTATTAAAATGCCCAAATGAACTTGAAATGGAAGAAACTTGGAAATGGCCATTATAACTTGTGTGCCATGTATTACATTCGAGAAATTGTGCATGTTCATTGAAGATCATGACACATGGCATGTCAACTGGGATGTCTCGATCTGCTCTAAGGCGGGTAAACATCCCAGCATGGGGATGTGGGAAGTTTGGGTATAACTTAACTATAATGGGCTGGACTGAGAAGTTGGGGAAAGAGATATATGATATGTGATATTTATTTTCACTCGCCTTTACCGGGAGTGGATGGGACATACGGAGGTTGTGTTATTATGTAGAAAGCCTCACTCCTGACATGGACGGGGGAGCTGAAAGGCCCGACATACAGTGCTCGTGTCCATTGCATCGTGTGTTATATTCACCCCAAATTTGGGGTGAGGTCCAGGCCCTTATCTTTAGGTGATACCCAGGCTTCCAAAGAGTCACTAACATCTGCTAATTAATGAACTTTATACGTGTTGTTGTTGGACCTTGTTTGTAGTACTCTTTACTTTGGTTGCTTGTACTCCTACTGCCATTACACTCATAACCCCTAAATGATTTTCCCTACCCTAGTTAGTTTCTTACTGGGCACATTTTGACGTGCTCATTTTACTTTTCAGGTCTTGAGCAGGTGACACCAAAGCAGAATCTCCCTCAGGAGATTTCTCAGACGTGAGTTTTTGACTTGGGGACACCACTCTTTTTGGGCTGTGTCTTGTACTTGAGTTGGGTCGAGGGGTGAGCGAGTTGTCTTTTGTAGCTGTGGAGTGTGTTGGTAGCTTGTAGTACTTTTCATTTGTACTTAAGTCCGTTTCACTTTGTACTTGATGCTAGTGTGTAGTTCTCTCCTTAGTTATGTAAATCTGTGGTTGATGTACTTTCTGTGATGGTTGAATGTGTTGCTTTCTTTTTATATGAATATATGTGATGTATGATCGCAGCATTCACAGTGGCCAGCTTATTGTGTGTTTCTTTTCACGCTTGCTGTAATGCCACGGCTTGTTAGGCACCATCCTCCTTTTCCCATGGTATGGGATGTCATATAAGGTATTTGTGAGAATGGGGCGTGACAGGTTTAGTGGTGGCCTATGCAGGTCGACTCACACTGCGATATGCGAAAGGATGACACATCAAACACTTTGATGCCATCACATATGGTATTAATTCCTCCTGTGCTGTTCTCTTTCTCTACAGAATGGATAGTGGAAACGGGATATCTTCGTCAGAGATGGATCATGCTGAGCCCTCTTTGATGGAGAAGATTTTTCTGGGTTTCTAGGCGAGTCTGGGTCAGCAGGCTGAGATGCTTGCCAAGATGTAGGGTCAGAAGACCCCACGCTTCAAGCAGTTCAGGGCAATGAAGCCGAGGACTTTTTCCGGCAAGGAGACTGCATTGGAGGTCTATGAGTGGTTACGACACACAGAGGATGACCTCACAACTGTTGGAATTCCATTGTAGAGTTGGGTTGATGCAGCAAAAAGGCAGTTGACACATCAGGCTAGACATTGGTGGGATGCCCAGGAGCGGCATCTGACTGGTCCTATCTCTTGGAAGACCTTCAAGGAGCGTTTTGAGTCCAAGTTCCTTCCAGAGACTACAAAGGATGAGTTCAGATAGCGTTTTGAGCAGTTGACTCAGGGCCGGCGGAGTGTGGATGAGTATGCCGCTGAGTTTTCCTTGCTGAGCAAGTTTGCCCTGGAGCTTGTTGCGACTGATGCCACCCGAGCTTGACGCCTCTGTATGGGACTAGATCCGGAGTATAGAGGGGTGATGTCTATACAGAAACTCACCACACAGGAGGATGTGCTCGAGGCAGCAAGATTATGTGAGATCCATTTATGGAGCATAGGGAAAATGCCTACATGTGATAGACGACCATCAGGACCATAGAAGGCTTTATCTCGGCCAGTACAGACGGCCTAGTTCAAGAGGCTAGGAGCCCCTGCAGGGACACAGAGACGTCTGACATGCCAATTCTGTGGCAAGACTAGTCATGAGCAGAAGGAATGTAGGGCTTGAGCTAGACAGTGCTTCGCTTGTGGTGGTCGAGGACACATTAGCAGGTTCTGCCCGCAGCAGGGTGCATACCCAGACCCCGTTGCACCTGTGACTACTAGGCCGATGCAGTAGCAAGCTCTTCCACCTGGTTCGCAGCGGGCTTCCCTTCCAGCAGCAGCTGGACTAGGTTTACCAGCCCCTAGAGGACCTTCCTTGCCTCCTAAGCGGCAGACCTTTAAGAAGACAAACTCTGCTCCAAAGTCCCAGGCTTTCACGATGACGGCAGTAGAGGCAGAAAACACAGGTCAAGTTATCATTGGTATGGTTCTAGCCCTCTCCTTTCTTTACATTATATCACCTGTTGCTTAGTTATGATAAACGTTGGTTTGATTTCCTTGTTGGTTTCTAGGTATGGTTAAAGTGACATCTTTTCCTGCTTTGACACTTTTTGATTCTGGGGCTTCACATTGTTTTCTGTCTCGACAATTTGTGGACAAACATGCTATACCAGTAGCCTCCTTAACTGTTAGTTGGAATATTCATACAGGGGGTGGTGTGATTAGGAGTACTTCAGGGCTCCGTTGTTGTCCAGTGGCAATTTGTGGTCGGGAATTATATGCTGACTTTCTTGTGATTGAGATGCCCACCTTTGAAGCGGTGTTTGGGACGAACTGGTTAGCGATGTTTTGTGCCACTATTGATTGCAAATTAAGGAGGATAGTCTTCCAGATTCCAGATCATCCAGAGTTTGAGTTCAGAAGTGGTAATTGCACATTAGAACATGTAAGATTCAGAGCAACACTAGTGGAAGCAGAGGTGTTGGAGATGGCCATGGAGGCAGTGCCAGTCTTACCCAGGGTTGTGCGAGACTTTCCTGATGTCTTTCTTGATGACATTTATGGACTTCCTCCTGATCGATCATTGGAGTTCACCATTGATTTGATACCAGGCACGCAACCCATTGCGAAGGCTCCTTATCGGATGGCACCGCCTGAGTTGGCTGAGCTTCGTAATCAGTTAAAGGGCCTATCAGAGCGAGGGTTGATACAACCAAGCGTGTCACCTTGGGGAGCACCAATGCAATTGGTGAATAAGAAAGATGGATCCCGGAGGATGTGTATTGATTATAGGGAATTGAACAAGGTGACAATAAAGGACAAGTACCCACTTCCTCGCATCGATGACCTCTTTGATCAGCTTGGTGGATCTCGAGTCTACTCAAAGTTGGACTTACGGAGCGGTTATCATCAGATAAAGGTTTGGGGGTCTGATGTACCGAAGACAGCTTTTCGAACCCGTTATGGACATTATGAGTTCATGGTGATGCCCTTCGGAGTGACTAATGCTCCAGCTACCTTCATGAGATTAATGAATCAGGTATTCTTTGACTACTTGGACAAGTTCGTGGTAGTCTTTATTGATGATATCCTGATATATTCCAAGGATGAGGAAGAGCATGCAGAGCACCTGAGGATTGTTCTAGAGACCTTGAGGCAGCATCAGTTATATGCCAAATATAGTAAATGCCAGTTTTGGTTGTCTAAAGTGGATTTTCTGGGGCACATAGTTTTAGGAGAAGGTATATCAGTTGATCCAGAAAAGGTGGCTGCAGTGGAGAAGTGGCCTCTTCCCAGGTCAGTTTCAAAGATTCGAAGTTTCTTGGGATTGGCTGGCTATTACAGGAAGTTCATCAAGGATTTCTCCAAGATTGCGGCACCACTTACTCACCTGACTAAGAAGGATGTTGCTTATGTCTGCTCTGAGGAGTGTCAGCATGCATTTGAGGAGTTGAAGAGAAGGTTGACTACTGCGCCAGTTCTGAAGATTCCAGACCGTTCTGGAGGATTTAAGATTTTCTGTGATGCTTCTGGTAAAGGGCTTGGATGTGTCCTACATCAGCATGGTCGTGTTGTAGCCTATGCCTCTAGACTTCTGAAAGTGCATGAGCTAAACTACCCTATACATGACTTGGAGCTGGCAGCAGTGGTTTTTGCATTAAAGCCGTGGAGACACTTTTTGCTATGGAGCATGTTAAGGTGTACACCGACTACAAGAGTTTGAAGTATGTGTTCACCCAGAAGGAGCTCAACATGAGACAACGTCGGTGGCTTGAGCTGATGGTAGAATATGATCTCGATCTCTAGTATCACCTTGGAAAAGTGAACGTGGTCCCTGATGCTCTCAGTAGATATCCAGCTGTGATGATGTTGACCTCTCAGCCTCAGCTCCAGTGGGCCCTGCGATAAATGGAGATAGAGGTTGTACTTCCGGGTGTTAAAGCAACTATGTTGAGCTTGCAGGTCCAGTCCGATCTAGTGGACCGGATCAAAGCCGCACAGTCAGGAGATGAAAAGTTGAGGAGCATTCGAGAACAGGTAGATGTCGGACTTTGGACCGACTTCCACATTCACGAAGATGGCTCTCTTAGATTTGGGACTCAGCTATGTGTGCCGGCTGGTGCTATTCGAGAGGATTTGCTTAAGGAGGCCCATAGCTCCCCCTATTCAATTCATCCAGGTGGGACAAAGATGTACCACGACCTGCGACAACATTACTGGTGGCATGGGATGAAGCGCAGTATAGCCAGAAGTGTGGCCTCATGCTTGGTCTGTCAACAGGTGAAGGTCGAACACCAAAGAGTTGCATGTCTGTTGCAGTCTCTCCCCATTCCTGAATGGAAATGGCAACATGTGACGATGGATTTTGTGACTGAGCTACCTCGCACACCCAAGGGAAATGATGCAATTTGGGTAGTCATTGACCGCTTGACCAAATCTGCACATTTCGTTCCCTTTTGAGTTGGGCAGTCTACCGAGCATTTGGCTCAAAGATACATGGAGGTAGAACTCCTTCGTCACCCTTGCATCTTCTATATTTGGTAACATGAGGTGTTTGACATATCCTTTCCTTGTAGGAGATCGTGAGGCTTCACGGAGTTCCTCTTTGTATAATCTCTGATCGGGACACCAGATTCACCTCACATTTTTGGAGAAGTTTGCAGTCTAGTTTGGGGACTCACCTCAAGTTTAGTACGGCATATCATCCCCAGACAGATGGGCAGTCCGAGCGAGTTATTCAGATCCTCGAGGACATGTTGAAGGCGTGTATGTTGGACTTTAAGGGATCCTGGAAAGATCATTTGCACCTGGTGGAGTTTGCTTACAACAATAGTTATCAAGCAAGCATTGGAATGGCACCGTTTGCTACTCTGTATGGAAGGAAGTGCAGATCACCTCTAAGCTGGGACGATGTTGGGGATCGTGAACTCTTAGGACCTGACTTGGTGGTGGAAGCGATCGATGTAGTTCGGACAGTCAAGGAGAATCTTCGTATCACTCAGGATCGCTATAAGCATTGGGCAGATACAAAGAGGCGTCCTTTGGAGTTTCAACCAGGTGATTATGTGTTCTTGAAGATCTCCCTGACACGTGGCACGATTCGATTTGGTCGAGAGGGAAGTTGAGCCCGAGGTTCATTGGTCCATTCGAGATTTTAGCTCGTGTTGGTGAGGTTGCCTATCGTCTTGCCTTGCCACCCTCCCTTGAAGGCATCCATGATGTGTTCCACGTATCTCAGCTTCGGAAATATGTGGGAGACCATATTCACCTCGTGGACTTTTTAGAGATTGAAGTGCATCCCGACCTGACTTATGAACAGCAACCACTGGCCATCCTCGATCGGAGGAAAAAGGTACTGAAGAAGAAGGCCATTAATTTAGTAATGGTCATGTGGCAGTAGGAATCTCCTGGTGAATCCACCTGTGAACGTGAGGACGAGATGAGAGACAAATACACTCACCAGTTTATGTAAGTGTCTTATCCCTGTATCAATGTTTCTTTTGATAATCTTGAATGCAAATTTTGTGGTATCCGTGGTATAGGGTATTAAAGAAAGTATTCCACTTCCTAGATTAGAACCATTGACCTTCGAAAGTTCGAGGACGAACTTTAGTTTAAGGAGGGTAGGATGTCATGGCCTGTTTAGCCCTATATGGCGACTGATACGGTAGTCCTCTACGCATGAGTAGAGGGAGTATAGTGAGTTGATAAGAGGTGATATGGCGTGTATGTGGCTAGTGGCAGTCGTGTAATTTCGTGAAGAGTGTAGGGGCATTTTAGTCATTTGGCTATATGGGTGGAAGTGTGTGTAGAGTAACAGTGGGTGTGTAAAGTAGTGTCATACTTGTAAATTTTGAAAGAGTGGGTTAGTGTGAGAGGGGATAGTGTGAAAAGGGATGGGATTAGTAGCATGCTTGAAAATTTTTAGAAGGGTTTGGGGCAAATGGTCATTTGGACTAAAACTGTTGTGCGTACATACTAAAGTTGTGTGTGCATAAAGTAATGGCAAACTTGTAAATACTTGAAACTTGAGGGGTAATTTTGGAAGGGTATTAAAGTCATTTTGACATATGCATGCTTATCCTAAGAGATTTCTAGTGCTAGATATTTTTGTAGGAAAATTCTATCTCTTTCTTTAACTTTCTTCATTTTTTTCTTTTCATTTCCTATCTCCTCTTTTACCATCTAGAAGTGGCCGAAATCCCACTCTCCCCTTTTCATTTCTTCAACACTCCAAACCCTAATTTTTTGCTTCCAAAAATTTCAAGAAAAACCCTAGCTTTTCAAGAGAAAGAAAGGTGGAAAGAAGAGAAAGAGAAGAGAAGGAGAAAGGGATTCCTTTGAGGTAGGAAACTAATCTTGGTTTGAAAATTTTTATTTAGGGTTATGATGTTGTTGTGGTGTATTTGATTGCTCATAAACTTGAATTCATGGATTATATGTGCAATAGATCAAAAAGATGATATTTTTCCTTTGTTTTCTTAGCTAATTACCCTCCCCTGAAATCAAGATTTTCTGTTATGTGATTCTTCTTCAATTCTGATCTCTGTGGTTTGATTTACTCTCTGAAAAAATATGTAAGTATAGATCTTGAAGTTCTACCCCAGATTCATATTAAATATGACATATATTGAGTTTAATAAGCATGAGTAAAAATTCAATGTTTTTAACATGTCTGGAATTCTGTCAAACTGAACACAGTTTAGAAAAATGAAGATTATTACCTGCACACTCTATGGAATTTGCTGATCTTGGTCTTGTTGAAAATTTAACAAGTTTATCTACAAATTCATCACATTTCTCATATTTCGAATTTCTGGCTGAAACATGCCTAAAATTGACTTTTAATACAGACCCATAATTCTGTCTGAAAAACAGTCTGGACATGCCACACCAAATAAATCACCATATATTTCCTAGTCCATATATCTGCATGAAATTTTATGGGTGAACCCAGGACTATAATATCTCCAACTTTCATTCAGTGATTTTTGTCAAATTCATAATAGAATTGATTAAATGTGATGACTTTGTAGCTGTTCCTGCAAATTTCAGCAAGCTGAACTGTTTTGGGTAAAGTTGAATTTGTGATGTTGTTAAATTTTCCATTTAACATGCATGAATGTTGTTGATACCTTTAAGAAAGTTTAATTATGGGATTTGTTACAAAAATTGATGGTGTGACACCTTCCATTTACATGGCGACTGCCATATGTTTGTTAAAATGCCCAAATGAACTTGAAATGGAAGAAACTTGGAAATGGCCATTATAACTTGTGTGCCATGTATTACATTTGAGAAATTGTGCATGTTCATTGAAGATCATGACACATGACATGTCAACTGGGATGTCTCGATCTGCTCTAAGGCGGGTGAACATCCCAGCATGGGGATGGGGGAAGTTTGGGTATAACTTAACTATAAGGGGTTGGACTGAGAAGTTGGGGAAAGAGATATGTGATATGTGATATTTATTCCCACTCGCCTTTACCGGGAGTGGAGGGGACATACAGAGGTTGTGTTATTATGTGGAGAGCCTCACTCCTGCCAGGGACGGTGGAGCTGAGAGGCCCGACGTACAATGCCCGTGTCCACTGCGTCGTGCGCTATATTCATCCCAAATTTGGGGTGAGGTCCAGGCTCTTATCTTTAAGTGATACCCAGGCTTCCAAAGAGTCACTAACATCTGCTAATTAATGAACTTTATATGTGTTGTTGTTGGACCCTGTGTGTAGTACTCTTTACTTTGGTTGCTTGTACTCATATTGCCATTACACTCATAACTCCTAAATGATTTTCCCTACCCTAGTTAGTTTTTTACTGGGCACGTTTTGCCGTGCTCATTTTACTTTTCAGGTCTTGAGCAGGTGACACCAGAGCAGAATCTCCCTCAGGAGATTTCTCAGACGTGAGTTTTTGACTTGGGGACACCACTCTTTTTGGGCTGTGTCTTGTACTGTGAGTTGGGTCGAGGGGTGAGCGAGTTGTCTTTTGTAGCTGTGGAATGTGTTGGTGGCTTGTAGTACTTCCCATATGTACTTAAGTCTGATTCACTTTGTACTTGATGCTGGTGTGTAGTTCTCTCCTTAGTTATGTAAACCTATGGTTGATGTACTTTCTGTGATGGCTGAATGTGTTGCTTTCTTTTTATATGAATATATGTGATGTATGATCGCAACATTCACAGTGGCTTGCTTATTGTGTGTTTCTTTTCACGCTTAGTGTAATGCCGTGGCTTGTCAGGCACCATCCTCCTTTTCCCATGGTATGTGATGTCATATAAGGTATTTGTGAGAATGAGGCGTGACACATGGGGCCTCTCGTAACTCCCCCTTCCAGGAGTGAGATGGTGTTGATCCACTGCCTCATGGTGTATCATGAGTACACCATGTGCCACTCTAACCCTGCCCACTCCCATTGCCGACTGTCGGGAGTGTGAGTGAGATTCATATCAACTGGTCCAATCCTTAATCTTATATTTTACACGTGTTTCCCCCCAAACCCACTGTCTGGAATCTCACCTATTTCAAGATAGACCGAATGATTGTTCCAGGTTGTTGTTATGCTCAATTCTTCACTTTCAATTTATTGAATAATTTCATCATTTCATTCATTTCCATGGTCTCATTTACCGTATTCACATCTTTTCATTTCTTTCATAATTTCGGCGATGTCCTGATTAAACGACGAACATCGTATCACAATCTTATAAAACAAACATTGCATCACATTCTTATTAGGAAAACATTACAACGCAATGTGCTTCCATGGCTTGAGCATCATTAACATTATCATGAACATGGGTAACATCATAGCTTAAACATGTATAACATTACTACTAATCATAAAATAGCATCGAAGGACATGCCATACGACATATGACAAGTCATTAACAATGAAGCTACTAACATAGTTAGGTTGCAAGACTTTACTATCATAACCTAGATCATAGCTCGAGTTTGCACGAGAGTAGGCTCGAGATGCGATTGGACGATGATGTTGATCTTCACGCTAGCGGCTTAGGGTAGGGTTTGCACGAGAGTGGGCTCTATTCTAGGTTTGCTATAGACCGGCGATAGCGCGAGAGCGTGAGCTTGGTTCTACATTAAGTTGCGACTAGTTCACCTATATTCAAGCTTTGCAACAATGAAATTTATGATTCACAAGGATAAGAGACGGTCCGTAGGGGGGATTTCCTATCCCTAGACGCTTTATTAAATTGATATATTCTTGCTATTTGAACGATTGTGACGATTACACCAAAACTATTCTTATTCTCTTAATAGCTAGGTAATCAAAGTAAGATACTGTCATTTGTCCTCCCTGTGTTCGATACCCGCTCGCCACTACACCGTGCGCTTGCGGTAAGACTACAAGTCGTTTTCCGGGTGTATATCCGGGCACGATCAATCGGCATGTGCATTTGAATGTGAGCCAATTGTGTGGCGAGACCCATATTCACGAGCAGGAACATGGAGCTCTTTTAGAGGGAGATTCAGGGGAAACCCGACCTCCTCCAAAGTCCCTTCTGCATCAGGAATCCTGGCCTTGGGGGGCATGTTCCCTCCAGTGTCTCTGGCTGAGGATATTTCTGAAGAATTCAGATCACTTTTGCTAGAAAGTCGATCGCCTCAAGCCCCATTTGATTGTCATGTAGAGGAACTCCTTCAAATGGAATTTCCAATAAAGAGAGACGATTTTGCTCTTCTGGATTGCAGGACCGCCTCAGCGATTGCCGAAAATGCGACCTTCCATGGGATGGTGCCATTCTGGAGAGGGTCGATTACGAGATGCTCACTTTAATTACCGTCCACGCAAATGTCCAGATAACTATTGTGCTATCCTTCATTATGGATGAAGCAAGCGTGGATGTTGACCAATGTGCCTTGTATGCATGCTCTCGTGGCCAATGCTGCATTGCGTCGATGCACATCGATGGTGGCTAATCATGAAGTCACCGTATGGGCCGTTAAGAAGGCTGTGGAGAAATCTCAGGTGGAGCTGGATAGACTGGGACTTCTATGTAAACTGAGACGATCACGGGTGCTTGAGCTTGATCACGGTTTAAGTGAGTCTCATAAGAAGGAAGCTGCCAAGCCGCCTCGAGGGAGAGAGCAGAAAAAACGCTGCTGGAGGAGAAAGCCAGGTGGGAAATCAGTGAGAACGAGCTCCTCACCCAACTTACCGATAGCTTCCGGGGAGTTGGTGCAGAGGCCGTAGCAAAGAGGGCAGTCAAGAAATACAAGGATTCATTGCCCGACTTCGACGAACTGTATACGCATGGATATGAACGATGTCGGTCGGAGGTGAAGGATCGATTCCCTGGTATCGTCGCTGAGATTGACCAGATCCCCGTGCTATTCCCGGTCATCGATGGTGATGATTTAAGTCAAGGCACAGATGGGGGCCGCTCCTACTGGCAAAATCGTCATCACGACGGGTGACGATACGGATGCTGGTGCTCTGGGGGATTAAGAGCTTGTTGTTGCGCTTGAGGGAGACCAAGGTCATCGTAATTCGTTGCAGAATCTTGACGCTCTTCTTATTCCACCAAAATTTTCAAATGTATAGGGGGGTAATTGCCATATAAACAATGACAATTTTGTAATGTAGTATAACGCCAGAAAAGTTGACTTACATCTCTTTGTTTGTCATCGCCCATACGGGTGGTCGTAATGCCTGTTGGCCCCTTTCGACTGGTTAAACCCTTGCTCAAGATGGTCGGAGTTAAGTCATTGAACCATGTCCAAACTAGACCACCTCGTTTAGTTGCGAAGGGGTGATCCCCTCGCCTTACAGCTGAATATTCGAAAGGGTCGTTCAGTGGCGAGGGGGTGGCCCCCTTGACTTGCAGCTGAAGATTCAAAAGGTTTGTTCAGTGGCGAGGGGGTGGCCCCTTCGACTTACAGCTGGCGACGTGAGAGGGTCATTCAGTGGCGAGGGGTGGCCCCTTCGACTTACGTCTGACGACACGACAGGGTCGTTCAGTGGCGAGGGGGTGGCCCCTTCGACTTAAGTCTGACGATTCGAAAGGGTCGTTTAGTGGCGAGGGGTGGCCCCCTTGACTTATGGTTGAAGATTCGAAAGGGTCGTTCAGTGACGAGGGGGTATCCCCTTTAACTTACGGCTGACGACACGATATGGTCGTTCAGTGGCGAGGGGCGGCCCCCTCCACTTACGTTTGATGACACGATAGGGTCGTTCAGTGGCGAGGTGGTGGCCCCTTCGACTTACGTATGACGACACAATATGGTCGTTCAATGGTAATGGGGTGGCCCCTTCGACTTACGGCTGACGACAGGATATGGTCGTTTAGTGGCGAGGGGGTGGCCCCCCCGACTTACGTCTGATGACACGATAGGGTCGTTTAGTGGAGAAGGGGTGGCCCCTTCAACTTACGTATGATGACATGATAGGGTCGTTAATTGGCAAGGGGGTGGCCTCGTCGACTTACGTCTGATGACACAAAAGGGTCGTTCAGTGGCAAGGGGTGGCCCCTTCGACTTACAGCTAACGACATGAAAGGGTCGTTCAGTGGCAAGGGGTGACCCCTTCGACTTACGGCTGACGCCTGTTTAAAGGGTCGTTCAGTGGCGAAAGGGTGGCCCCTTCGACTTATGGCTGACGCTCGTTTAAAGTGCACAAATCAGTTTTCGTCAATATAATTTTTCAATGAATGTGGCCCATCTATATTTTTCTAAGGATCGGATCCTTGTAACGAGGAGCTTGATGGGGTAATTCTCACAAAATTCACAAATTCTCTATCGAAGAAAGTTGTTTCGAAAAGAAAGCAGAATTGTATTTGATGAAAAACATGTTTAACACAGAAAGGGAAAAAAGCATGCATGCATTTTCGATTCTCACTGGGGATCGCTTTCTTTCCACGTCTTTATTTGATCTTGAGCTTAGAAGCTCGCTAATCGACCACCTTAGTGTTAGGTGTGATTCGGATTGAATATTGCTTATTTAACCCCTCATCTAGTAATATTTTGTGCTCATATGATGCTAAATTGATCTCTAATACATTCGTATTTTGTACACCATCATTTATTAAAGAAATCACCTTGTTTGAGCACAAAACGGCAATTAACTGAGTATTTCTGCACTTTTTATATTTTTCCTAGCTTGGTCTCGATCTCACGATTCCAACGACTATTTATTTGTATTTTTCTGAGATCTGTGCTAATTACTATGAATTTTTGAATGCAGGATACAATTTAAATGAGAAATACACAGGAAATACTCTAAAAATACGAAAATACGGCGATCCGCACGAATCTCCGCGTCCACGTGGCAGCATCTGCCGCAATCCCCGCCATATCGAACGCTCCAACAAATGAGACGACGCGGCCGCTTCTTGGACTTCCGATCGTAATCCAAAGGTCGAGGCGCAAGCGGAATTCCTTGGCGACGTGGCCCGCTCCTGACCGCTCATCTCTGATCCAACGGTCACTACACTCCCCGCAATCTGAAGAAGCAATCGGCGAAGAGGCCGCATCAGGACCGCTCATAACTGATCCAACGGACGAAGTGAATTCCGCTTCGTATTATAATTCGATTGCCTTTCGAGCGACGCAGCAAGCCATGATCCATCCGATCGAAATCGAACGGCGGAGAAGCAACCCGAATTCGAACGCAGCGGATGCAAAGCGGAGCGGGCGCGCACGATTTCTAAAGGCCACGTGTCGAAGCACGGTCAAATCCCGCTTTGATCAATGGCCTTGGTTTGCTCCGGTTATTTAAATGCGGGTTTGGGTCGATATCGATGCGGATTTAGACCCGTTAAGCTATTAAACCCGCAATGTGTGTATTTAAGGTATTCTTAGGGTGTTTGAGCGTAATTCTTGGCGTATTTGGGCGATTTTGGAGCCGATTTTTGCAGAATTTCAAGGAGAAGACAGAGGGAAACCTGAGGCAAAATTCCAGAGGCTTTGAGGAAGAAGAAGAGGGGTTTTCTTAGACTATTTGCTAGCGTATTTGGTTATATCCTTGAACTCTTTAGCGTATTTTGAACTCTTTTTGATTGTATTGCTTAGAACCATGATTTATATGATGAATTCTGTGTTTATTTTCAGTATGAGTAGCTAAATTTCTATTGTGCATGGTATGGCGTAATTAGGAGATATGATTTGTATTCGTTTGGTTGTATTTTTGCGCTAAAATTGTATGTCGGTAAAGTTGTGATCTTTGGCTTAAAAATCAACCTTTTCATATTCCAAAAGAGCGTGATTGAGTTGATGATGACCCCACAAGGGTGAGTTTTGATCTCTCCAAAAGAGAGTTTCATATCTTAATTTTAGAAGAATATAACTTTAGCGACAACCTTATTGAATTTTGTGCTTTAATCCCCAAAAGGGTATATTCCGATGAATTTCTCCCAAAAGGGGAGTTTATTGAGTTATATTTAATCAACCAAATTAATACGAATCATTGATCCTAACGAACCCATACCATGCGCATACTTCTCATAAATATTTTCATGAATTTTCCTTGTTCGTATTGTTCACGTATTCACAAATCACCATCAAACCAATCCACACCAGCACCATTTAAAGTGGTTAGTTTCTCTACGTTGGCTTTTTATTTGATTTAAGCTTTGTGGTTTCAATAGATTTTCTCCCGAGGATTCGACATCTGGACTCCCAGATTATATTACTTGTACGGACTCTTGCGCTTGAGAGAAGCACTATTTTGGGCCTACCAAGTTTTTGGCACCGTTGCTGGGGAGAACGGTTTGTTAATACGGTTTATTTCATTCAGAGGACCTTCGGTGAGATCTTTCCACTTTACTGTATATAAATCTTTGCTTATTTTTAAAAAAACAAAAAAAATTGTGCTAGTTTATGTGGCATAGGACTCCTAGGACACAGAGGTTGACTAGACGATTTGAAATGGCTAATAATAATATGGATGAAAATTTTAGCAACAACAATGAGAATAATGTGCAACCTGGAGCTCCTAGAACTTTAAAAGATCTTCTTTGACCCACTAGGACTATCACAGCTTCTTGCTTTATCTTGCCCACTGATGCAAATTCTTTTAATTTCAAACCAGGGGTAATCCAACTCTTACCCACCTTTCATGGGTAAGACAAGGAAAACCCTTATCTTCATATAAAAGGATTTGAGGAAGTGTGCTTGACATGCTTTGATGGAAAAACTAGCGAGGACACGGTATATCTGAAACTGTTTCCATTTTCATTGAAAGATAAAGCTAAGAACTGGTTAAATGCATTGCCATCACGTTCTATTACTACATGGATTGACTTGCAGGCTGAATTTCTAAAGAAGTTTTTTCCTATTCACATGACACAGGGATTGAAGCGGCAGATCATGGACTTTGCTCAGAAAAGCGAGGAAACATTCTACCAGGCGTTTGAAAGGTTCAATGAGCTGTTGCTTGCATGTCCACACAATGGCTTCGACAAAAGCAGGATTATTGGCTTCTTCTACGATGGACTGCAGCCTCAGATGAAGCAATTTGTAGAAATGATGTGCAATGGAGGATTCTTCGATAAAGAGCTAGATGAAGCTTGGACGTATCTGGAGGAGATAGCAGAAAATGCGCAAACATGGGACACTACTTCAGACTACGACAGAGGAGGCCACTCTGCACCATCTCAGCCTACACGAGGAGTGGTATTCAATTTGAAGCCAGAGGATGCGTTGGAGGCAAAGATGGAGGCCATGATCACAAACAAGCTTCACGCCATGAATTTGAAAGAGGCCAAGGCAGTTGAGATAGAGCAGACTTGTGCACTTTGCGACATTGGTGGCCATGACACTAGTGCCTGTCCCACACTTCCAGCTTTGAAGAGCATGCTAGGCAATCCAACGGGGGTGAATCAAGTGTCTACAAACTACCAGAGTTTCAATTCTAACAACAAGGGGTGGCGCAACAATCCAAACTTAAACTGGGGCCCCAATCAGTAATCTCAGCAGCAAGCTCCACCTCAGTTCAGATAAAATTAATATAACAACAATTATCAAGGTGGGAACCAAAGGAGAGACCATGAGCCAATGCCACAACAGCAGATGCAACCATTTGGCGATGCACTTCAGCAGCTCATTCAGTTACAACAAGCCCAAATGCAGCAACAACAGGCTCAATTTCAGGCTCAACAGACTCAAAATCGGCAGATGAGCGAAAGCTTGGCTAGGCTTACGACGACACTGGAGAAAGGTAAGCTTCCATCTCAGTCAATTCCAAATCCTAATATGGGCTCATCTTCTTCTGCAGGTAACAATATGAAGCCTTGCCAAGCTGTGTCCACTCTGAGGAGTGGAAAAGAGATCCGGAAACCTGACCCATCGAGCAGAGAAGCTGAACAAGAGGAGGGAGTTTAGATCCAAGAAGAGGAAATTCAAGAGCAAGAGGAGGTGCAGGAAGAGAGCACGGAGGTGGGTTTGAGCAAGAATGTCATTGAAGAGAAGTAACCCGCAGCATATGTACATGCAGCACCTTTCCCTCATCGGCTACTTCAGAAAAACAAAGATAAGTATCAAACTGAAATTCGTGAAATTTTTCAGAAGTGCCAGATAAATATTCCATTGCTTGATGCTATAAATCAGATACCTGCATATGCTAAATTTTTGAAGGACCTGTGCACCATTAAAAGAAAATTGAATGTGAAAAAGAAAGCATTTTTAACTGAACAGGTTAGCTCTATTGTGCAACAAAATGCCCCACCTAAATTTAGAGATCCTGGATCACCCACCATTACTTGTACTATTGGCACTAAAAAGATTGAAAATGCTTTATTGGATTTGGGGTCTAGTGTTAATATCTTGCCATATCCTATCTTTGTGCAACTTGGATTAGGACAGCTAAAACCTACATCTGTTATATTGCAATTAGCTGATAGATCTATTAAAGTTCCAAAGGGATGCATTGAGGATGTCCTCGTTCAAGTGGACAAATTTTACTACCCTGCAGACTTTAAAGTTCTAGACATCCAAGGACCCCCAAACTGCCAATTCCACTCCCATCATCCTACGTAGACCATTCCTAGCAACATGCAATGCTTTAATAAATTGTAGGGATGATCAACTTAAAATCACTTTTGGTAACATGACTTTGGATTTGAATATATTTAATACTTGCAAGTTGCCAAATGTGGATGATGAGGTTGAAAAAGTACACATGATTGATTCATTGGTGGATGATTATATTTGCTCTGAATTTTATGGTGATGCTTCTATTGTTGAAACTATTGTGGACGATACTGATGACATCTCTCTTGTGCAGGAAAATGCGAAGGAGCTTAACGCAATATATGAGCCTAGGTTCGAGGTTTTGCCACCAAATGCACCAACACAAATATCATCTGAGGTGGAAGATCCAAAGCCTGAATTAAAGCCACTACCTGAATATCTCAAGTATGCCTTTCTTGGAAATGAAAACAGCTTCCCTGTGGTAATATCTTCTAAACTTTCTTTAGAACATGAAAGCTCTTTACTTGAAGTGTTGAAAAGGCATAGAGGGGCCATTGGTTGGTCCATTGCTGATATAAAAGGTATTAGTCCCATTGTATGCATGCATCACATTTACTTGGAAGATGACGCCAAACCCACTAGAGAAATGCAACGTAGGTTAAACCCCACATTAAAAGAAGTGGTGAAAGGCGAGGTTCTAAAATTATTGGATGCAGGTATTATATATCCAATTTCTGACAGCAAGTGAGTCATTCTTACACAGGTTGTTCCAAAAAAGTCTGGGCTCACTGTTGTTAAAAATGAAAATAATGAGCTTATCCCAGTTAGAGCCACCACAGGTTGGAGAATGTGTATAGACTATAGGAAGTTGAACTCCCGAACTAGAAAAGACCACTTCCCTCTACCATTTCTTGACCAAATTTTAGAGAGGGTGGCTGGACATGAGTACTATTGCTTTCTAGACGGTTATTCAGGTTACTATCAGATTGAGATTGCACCAGAGGACCAGGAAAAGACCACTTTTACCTACCCCTTTGGTACTTTTGCATTTAAAAGAATTCCGTTTGGTTTATGTAATGCTCCAGCTACTTTTCAGCAATGCATGCTCAATATTTTTGATGATATGGTTGAGAAAATTGTGGATGTATTTATGGATGATTTTTCAGTGTTTGGTAGCTCTTTTCATGATTGTTTAACTAACTTGGCTCATGTTCTTGACAGGTGCATTGAAAAGAATCTCCTATTGAATTTGGAGAAGTGTCATTATATGACCACAGAGGGACTTGTCCTTGGTCATCTGGTTTCTAAAGCTGATATACAGGTAGACAGAGCCAATGTAGCAGTAATTGAGAAGCTACCAAGTCCCAAATGCGTGAAGGACATCAGATCATTTTTGGGACATGCAGGATTTTATAGGCGATTCATCAAAGATTTTAGCACTATATCTCGCCCTCTTTGCATCTTACTTACTCAGAATGTGGATTTTATTTGGACACCTGAGTGTCAACATTCTTTTGAAACTTTAAAGAAGTTGCTGATTTCTGCTCCCATTTTACAGGTACCAGACTGGTCTCTACCATTTGAAATCATGTGTGACACAAGCAATTACGCAGTTGGTGCAGTCCTAGGCCAAAGAAAAGACAAAGTTCCAGTAGTGATTTGCTACGCCAGCAAGACATTAAATGACGCTCAGAGGAATTATACGACCACAGAAAAGGAGTTGCTGGCTGTAGTATTTGCGTTGGAAAAATTCAGGAGCTATATTTTGGGATCACCAATTTTAATTTATACTGATCACTCTGCTTTAAAATATTTATTGTCTAAAAAAGATGCTAAACCTCGATTGATACTATGGATTTTATTGTTACAGGAGTTCAATGTCATAATCAAGGACAAGAAAGGCGTGGAGAATCTAGTAGCTGACCACTTATCACGATTGACAGTAGGCCTTGATTCAACAGATGTGCCTTTGAAGGACTCCTCTCCCGACGAGCATCTTTTTAGCGTTTCCACCTCACCATGGTATGCTGATATAGTAAATTATCTAGTGACTGGTAAGACTCCTGACACTTGGTCTCTTCAAGACTTTAAAAGGTTCAAGTACGAGGTAAAATATTTCTTCTTTGATGATCCATACCTCTATAAATACTGTAGTGACCAAATTGTTAGGAGATGCATTCCTGATCATGAGATAAATAGTGTGATAAAATTTTGTCATGATGGGGTGTGTGGAGGACACTTTTCTGCGAATAAAACTGTGGCAAAAATCTTGCAATGTGGCTTTTATTGGCCAACTATGTTTAAGGATACATTTCATTATTGTAAGACTTGTGTTGCATGCCAACAGTTAGGGGGAATTACTAGACGTAACATGATGCCTTTAAACCCCATTTTAGAAATTGAAATATTTGATTGTTGGGGCATAGATTTCATGGGACCTTTCCCACCTTCATTTGGATATGTTTACATTTTGGTTGCAATCGATTATGTTTCTAAATGGGTGGAAGCTATTTCTTGCAGGTCGAACGACACTTCAGTTGTGCTCAAGTTTCTCAAGGAGAACATCTTCTCTAGATTTGGAGTGTCCAAGGCCTTGATCAGTGATGGAGGGTCCCACTTTTGCAACCGCATGTTCGCTAATCTAATGAAGAGGTTTGGGCTCACGCACAAAGTCTCCACTCCATATCACCCCCAAACCAATGGTCAAGCAGAGCTGGCAAATAGAGAGATCAAAGGCATTTTACAGAAAACGGTGAATCCATCAAGGAAAGATTGGAGTTTGCGCTTACCTGAAGCGTTGTGGGCCTACATGACGGCCTACAAAACAATTTTGGGGATGTCACCTTACCGTCTTGTTTTTGGGAAGTCTTGTCACTTACCTGTTGAATTGGAACATAGATCTTATTGGGCTATAAAGAAATTGAATTTTGATACTGATTCATCTTTTTCTTCTCGCATGTTACAATTGTTGGAGCTAGAGGAGTTGAGGAGAAATGCTTATGACAACTCTAAAATATCGAAAGAGAGGATGAAATCCGTCCACGACATGATGATCTTGAGGAGGGAGTTCACCCCAGGCCAAAAAGTTCTTCTATACAATTCCAGGCTACACATCTTTCCCGGGAAGCTTCGCTCTAGGTGGTTTGGACCTTTCACAGTCAAAGAAGTTTTCCCACATGGCGCAGTGCTATTATTGAATGAAAAAGATGGAAGTGAGTTCAAGGTGAATGGCCAAAGATTGAAGCATTTGCACGAGCCTTGGACCAAGGAAGCGAGCACCGTGGATTTCACAGACCCACCTTCGGGTGGGAACTAATCAGGTGTGTTCTTTCCATGATTCCCTCTTCCTAACATTGAGGACAATGTTTATTTTAAGTTGGGGGGAGGGTATAAACTTTTAGGATTTTTATTTTTATTTTTATTTTTCTTTTAGGATTTTATTTTTTAGTTCCCTTTTTGCATTGAAAAAAAAGAGACAAGTTATATCACCAATACTTATTTTTACATAGAGATGAACCTCATGTGATGAAAATTCTCGATATCTATTCACCACCGTACACATGTGAATTATTTTCCTCCACCACTATTGTTAAATATTTCAGTCTCATTTGACATGAATGTTAGTACTCGTGGTAAATTCCTTTTGATATTTCTCCATGGTGGAATTGATTGAAGACTTTATGAATCTAGAAATTATGAATTAGCAAATAGTATATTTTCAATGGAACACACCAAAGTTCATGCACCAATAGTTCACAAAATAACTGGAGCATTGCTTTTTATTTCGTATTCATTGCTATCTGCATGCTTTGTGTGATTTTGGGTAGAAAAGTCTACACCGTCTTTTGAAATGATTAGGATAACCCATTCTTGTGAAAAAAAAATTACAAAGAGGAAGCTATCTTGCTAAGTTATTTATGCACACACAAAAAAGAGAGAAAAGAAGAAATGAATGAAGAGAAAATGAATAAAGGTGTCACTAAAATACATAACTTGGTTGGCTCGAGTAGTACAATCCGAGGGGTCCTTTTTGGCCTAATGCCATATTATCGTCTGATTTGGAAGCCATTGACCGGAACCTCACTCATTTGATGGACCGATCCAAGTTATACATTTTTCTGCGAATGTTGCTTGATGCGCGTTACGCGGAACTATTAAATAAGCGAAAGAAAAGAGAGGATAAGTGTGCATGATTAGCAAGGCAAGAGAACTTCCAAAGCTTAAAGAAAGCACAAGTTATGGCGTGATTTCCTATGAATAAAGATTAACGTGTGTATGTCTTGATACCATTCTATTCTATATGTTTACTTTGCATGATACATCTACGCTCCAAGTTAGAATCTTTGATTGAACGGTGTGGACCATTGATTTTGTATACTATGAGCTATGAAGTAATGAATAGTGAAATTAAGTCTGTTTTATAACCATTTGAGATACTTGATCTTCATTTTTAAACCCACAAGTACCATTATTTGATGAGCTTGAAATTTTGATATTAGTGTGTGGTTATCTCTTTTGTCGTTGTAATATAGTGGTGAGTGATTTGAGATCTGATAAGGTGATCTAGGTGCATATTTGATGTTATATTTCGCTCATTTTGCTAGAGACTAGCAAAACGCTAGTTGGGGGGTGTGATTCGGGTTAAATATTGCTTATTTAACCCCTCATCTAGTAATATTTTGTGCTCATATGATGCTAAATTGATCTCTAATACATTCGTATTTTGTACACCATCATTTATTAAAAAAATCACCTTGTTTGAGCACAAAACAACAATTAACTGAGTATTTCTGTACTTTTTATATTTTTTCTATCTTGGTCTCGATCTCACGATTCCAACGACTATTTATTTGTATTTTTCTGAGATCTGTGCTATTTACTATGAATTTTTGAATGCAGGATACAATTTAAATGAGAAATACGCAGGAAATACTCTAAAAATACGAAAATACGGCGATTCGCACGAATCTCTGCGTCCACATGGCAGCATCTGCCGCAATCCCCGCCATACCGAACGCTCCAACAAATGAGACAACGCGGCCGCTTCTTGGACTTCCGATCGTAATCCAAAGGTCGAGGCGCAAGCGGAATTCCTTGGCAACGTGGCCCACTCCTGACCGCTCATCTCTGATCCAACGGTCACTACACTCCCCGCAATCTGAAGAAGCAATCGGCGAAGCGGCCGCATCAGGACCGCTCATCGCTGATCCAACGGACGAAGTGAATTCCGCTTCGTATTAGAATTCGATTGCCTTTCGAGCGACGTGGCAAGCCATGATCCATCCGATCGAAATCAAACGGCGGAGAAGCAACCCGAATTCGAACGCAGCGGATGCAAAGCGGAGCGGGCGCGCACGATTTCTAAAGGCCACGTGTCGAAGTGTGATCAAATCCCGCTGTGATCAACGGCCTTGGTTTGCTCCGGTTATTTAAATGTGGGTTTGGGTCGATATTGATGCGGATTTAGACCCGTTAAGCTATTAAACCCGCAATGTGTGTATTTAAGGTATTCTTAGGGGTTTTGAGCGTAATTCTTGGCGTATTTGGGCGATTTTGGAGCCGATTTTTGCAGAATTTCAAGGAGAAGACAGAGGGCAACCTGAGGCAAAATTCCAGAGGCTTTGAGGAAAAAGAAGAGGGGTTTTCTTAGTCTATTTGCTAGCGCATTTGGTGATATCCTTGAACTCTTTAGCGTATTTTGAACTCTTTTTGATTGTATTGCTTAGAACCATGATTTATATGATGAATTCTCTATTTATTTTCAGTATGAGTAGCTAAATTTCTATTGTGCATGGTATGGCGTAATTTGGATATATGATTTGTATTCGTTTGGTTGTATTTTTGCGCTAAAATTGTATGTCGGTAAAGTTGTGATCTTTGGCTAAAAAATCAACTTTTTCATATTCCAAAAGAGCGTGATTGAGTTCATGATCACCCCACAAGGGTGAGTTTTGATCTCTCCAAAAGAGAGTTTCATATCTTAATTTTAGAAGAATATAACTTTAGCGACTACTGTAACGACCACTTTTCGTGGTATGTAGTTCGTGCACGTGCTTTTGTCCGTGCACGTGTTTATTTTAGACTTTATTTGCTTGTGAACACTTTTGTGTGATATGCCGTTGTGAACGTCTCTGAGAGTATTAAATAGTGGCACTATCTTGGAACGACACTTTTCGAGTCGTTTTTCCACAATTTAAACTTACTCGATGAGACGTGACGATTTTCACTTTTGACGGGAGACGTTTCTATTTTTAGTTTCGTCGTCCGACATCGAATTTGAGATCCGTCTTCTTAGTTAGCTCACATTCGTCGTCACGATCACCACGATATTTATTTTATAATTTTTGGAGTTTATTTAACAACTTTTATATTTTTAACAAGTTTTATATTATTTTTAATAATTAATTTATAAATTATTTTCGGCCAAATAAAATTTATTTAAGTTTTAAACGTTTTAAAGAATTTTTGAGCCAATTTCCAGCTCATTTGGACCAAGTCAAATCCTTGGGTGAGTTGGAGAAGTTGAATTTCAAATTTTAAATTATTTTAAACTTCTAATCCTATTAGATTTAGCCCTAGACCAAGTCAACCCATCTACACTATATAAACAACCCCTAGGAAGACCCATTTTCGCAAGAAATTAGCCCTAGCCTCTTCCAAAATCCAAATTGGACGTTGCGACGATTCGTCGCAACGTTGCGACGTTCAGCCCCCGCTCTGACCGAGAAAACCAATCAATATCCCCCGCACCGACCGACAGCCGCCCCCGCTCACGCCCGCTTCGCATCCCGTTGCAACCCCCGCTTTGCACCGACCCGCACCGACCGATAGATCCTCTCGGTCTGACCGAGAAGCACAGCCCCGCATCGCCCCGCTCCATCGCCCGCTCCCGTTCACCCGCTCCGCTCCGTGCCCGACCGATGCTCTCGCCCGCATCGCCCGCTCTCCGCAACGTTGCAACGCCCGCTCCCCCGCATCCGCAGCGCACGACCGGTGCTGTCCCCCGCAGCGACCGACCAAACCCTCCGCACCAAGGCCCCGCCGCACTGCTGCACATCCCAAGCGCTGCACCAAGCCCGTTCCCCCGCAGCGACCGATGGATATCCCCGCATTTGGCTGAGTACGACCGAGAGCAAACGTCGCAACCCCGCATCCGTCGCACCACTTGCCTCCGTGGCCCCCCCAAGTTCTCCAGAGGTATTGTGGGTTCCCCAAAGGTCCCTAGGACTACTGTGGGCCCCACCTAGGTGCGTTCTCTTCGGCGACTTGCCGCGTACGACGTTGTCGCACGTCGTAGCCCGTCGTCGCACGTGCGAGCTTTGGAATCTGGAATCGTCGCCCGGGTTGATTGCTCTGAAATTTCCAGCGAGGAATCTAATTGGAATCTGGACTTGGAGCGCGATCTTTTATTCCAACCCCCGGCGTCGCTACCCGACGCCAGTGTAGCTTTCGCGTCGTGTTGAGGTAACGCTTTGCACCCCTAGGACCCCCAACCCAATTGCATGCTAACCAAGATTAAAATCAGTATTTTTAAAGTATTTTAAATGTTTTAAAATTCACAAATCAAGATTAATAAAATGGATGTAGGCCGGTGGACTTGTGCACGTAGGGTAATTGTGACTTTGGACTCGTTGGACGTGTTGCTCAGACGTGATACTTGCAGGCAAGTGAAACTTGCCAACTCTTGTGTAGGGCCATGTTTTTAGGCCACTTCCTTGTTCCTAGCGTAAAAGAGACTAGTCAGTGAAATGATAGCTGGCTAGACGCCTACTTGATCTAGTTTGACAACGAAACTAGATCCGTCACCTAATTGATCTAGCTTGACGACGAAGCTAGATCCAACCCTTAAACTTGTTGTTCATGCATACTAAACTGTCACGTTTACTTTCCTTATCTGTACGCACTTTTAACTGTCATGCATTGCATTCTACATGTCATCCAAGTTGAATATTGCATTCGTAGCACACGCTACATACTTGTACTTGCTTGTCCTGGCTAGGTGCACCCCTATGCCATCATGAAAAACACTTCCTGGCTCGTGTTCCAGAAGCGAGCATTACCGTTCGGGGGTAAGGCCCTGGCTCGATACACGTGGGAGGGGTAAGAGTTAAGCGGCCAATTGATCACTCCATATTTTACACCTTTTTCTGCATATTTGCATACCGTTTTGATCGCCCATATCACGCTTTTCACGATTATTCGACAATATTGCGATACTTTTCACTATTTCTTGTTTTTGTCGTATTTCAGGAAATATGGAGCGATTTGGATCGATTGTGAGATCAAGAGGATTTGCACCCACTCCGGAGTGTCAACCATGGCCCTTTTGAGGGTTATTCTGCAATGGAAGAGGAGTGGAAGAAGAAAGAACGTCGTAGGAGCGACGGGGGAGCGAAAAGATGAAGATTGGGCATTTTCAGCATGCCACTCGGCCGAGTGAAGGAGTCACTCGGCCGAGCATTGAGACCCCGCTCGGCCGGCCAGATCGGACACGCAACAGAGATGTATCGGCGTGCACTCGGCCGAGCATCGCACGCCGACTCGGCCGAGTGAGGATACTCCGTCCGTCCGAGTGGCACCCAGACGACGGCAAGCCAAAATATCCAACTTACTGTAATCCGTCAGTCTGCCCCAGAAGCCCGACTCGGCCGAGTGACGAAAGCCGTCCGCCCGAGTACCAAATGCCCCTCGGCCGAGTGACATTTGCCACTCGACCGAGTGATGCCGAGGACATGCAGCGCCCAGATTTTCAGACAGCCTCTCACTCTTTTGAAATCTGCTATCATTCCAGCAATCAAAGTATTTTTCTCATATTTTTTATGGATAGTAGACTTCATGACGGTTCCAACGCCGCCAAGAACGCGCAAATCGGAGGTCGGATGAAATCTGGGGAATTTCTGCAAGTTGATGCTGCAGTGCTGGAATTTGCATGTCAGTGTCACTCGGCCGGGTCACATATTCCACTCGGCCGAGTGCGGCCTGGGCCCAGATTTTAAGTTGCGGTTTGGGCTGTTTTTGGGCACGAATTTGAGGGGTTTTCTAGGGTTTTTTGCTAGGGTTTTGGGGGAGTATTTAAGGGGTTTGTAGCCACCATTAGAGGGGGTCCCCAAGATGTTTTAGGAGGGATTTATTTTAGAGGTTAGGCCATGCCCTAGGCCCCCTCTTGGATCAAAAAGCTTGTATTTGGATTGGAATTCTTCATCTAAGCTAAGTATTTCTCTTCTTTTTATTTGAATCTTTGTTTTTCTATCTTTTTGTATGCAAGCAATGATTTTTATTGATTCATATATCCTTGCTGCTATGCTAGAGTAGATTTGTTGTTCTAGGGTTTGGGGATGAACCCTATGGATCTAATTTCATATTTGTGAAGAATGAATTCTAAATTGCTAGAATTGCTAGGAGGTTAGGTTGTGATTGATTTCCTACGGATAGCTAGGGATTTCCATCGATTTGGGATTTGCAAGAGATTGGATTCTAATCGATGGGAAGGCCTAGATATTCGATTTAGGTTTACAATTGGGTTTCTCTAGATTTGGTTTGCAAGAGATTGGACCAAAGTTAGGATTTTTAATTGTAAATCTATACACATATTCGTTTGCAAGAGATTGGACGAATACGAACTATCACAACCTAGATCGTAACTCGAGTTTGCACGAGAGTGGGCTCGAGGGGCGATTGAACGATGATGTCGATCCTCATGCTAGTGGCTTAGGTTAGGGTTTGCAAGAGATTGGGCCCTAACCTAGGTTTGCTATAGACCGGCAATAGCGCGAGAGCGTGAGCTTGGTTCTACATTAAGTTGCGACTAGTTCACCTCAACACAAGTCTAGTAATATTGGGATTCACTATTAACAATGATGCATGACGGTCCGTAGTGGGGATTCCCTAACCCTAGACGTCTTTATTTGATTTTATATCCTAATACTTTGCCCGACGATTGTGACAGGATCGCCGCAAGGCAAATTCCCTCTTTTATTATATTGTATTTGAATCGATACTCGACCAACATTTTTATCACCGACACCAACATCCACCACCATTGCCATTACATCATACCATAGCCATCTCCACCAATAAAACCATCATAGTCAAACCAACCTAGGATAGATTGGAACCAACACCACCTCCTCGTGTTCGATACCCGCTCGCCACTACGCCGTGCGCTTGCGGTAAAACTACAACCGTCGTCCCGGGTGTGTATCCGGGGGCCGATCAAGTTTTTGGCGCCGTTGCCGGGGAGGTGTTTCCGTTGGTGCCAATTTGTCACAATTAGGTTGATTAGACTACGAAAAAAAAAATAAATAAATAAATAAATAAAAAGGAAATTTTCACCCCTGCCACCATTATTATCATTTCTATATTCTTTTGTGCCACTGATATCTTTTCTCCAGGTATTTATCTTTGTTGATCAGGTGCTATGGATTATACTACGTGGACCACAGATTTTGATCAGAGTGCTCAGATGGGAGAATACTATTATGATCAGAGTGCTCAGATGGGAGAATACTATTATGATCAGAGTGCTCAGATGGGAGAATACTATTTTGATCAGAGTGCTCAGATGGGCGAATACCTTTTTGAGGAGATGCACTGGCCCGAGCTTGATGAGAGACAAAGGATCTTTTTTGATGAGATGCATGCACACCAGGTTGAAGTGCAAGCCGGGCTTGAAAAGGGTAACCTTCTATTGGAACGGGTGAAGAGGCAACTTGAAATGAATATGCTCATGCTTAAGGTTGAAGGGATTTCCAAAGATATCAGTTCTGCTTCTTCATTTTATGGGCAAGAAGCATCGCCAGACTTACTACCAGAGCCAGAATGTGCCGTCGTCGATCCCACTTCCTACGATACATCTATTGCATATGAAGAGTGGATGGACGAAGAGGCAGTGAAGGAAGCAGAAACCGAGTCATATGCGCAGCCAGAGGAGGACGCATTTCAGAGATTATTGGAGGGTCTCTTGGAGTCAGTGAGGTTCACCGGTTCAGAGAGCATTACGGCAGGTGATGCATTTGAGCTACGATTTGCAGATTTTGTTATGAACCGTGTTTCAGCTGCAGGAACAATTGAGGAGGACATCCATGTCAGACTTGAGGGGGATAGACTATATTTTCGGATTTCTTGCGGGCATTCCCCTCCACATGATACATCCCCACAAGCTGACACACATGAGCAGCCAGCATCACCATCCCAGGGAGAGCCTACATTGATAGTTGATGAGAAGGCAAATGAGCACACTATCGAGCCAGAGCATGCTTTTGAGGAGGCCTTACACACAGAGCCAGAGCTTATCACCGAGGAGGTCATGCATCGGGACGAGGACACATCCATTCATGATGATCCCGAGCACTATCCTCCTCCATTAGAGCTTCCACAGCCACCTCATCCTCCCACTGACGCAGAGGACTACCCCACAGAGCTTATGGCTCCCCTTCAGGGAGATCTCTTTACTCCCTCGCCCTTTATCTTTGATTTCCCTCCAGTGTATGATGTTTTTTATGATTCATCGTGCCTTTTGCAGGATTCATGTACATACGATCAAGAGGTACGATGGGACGTATATGTGGAGGAGAGCGAGGAGTTAGCACCCATGGACACATATGAATATGATCAAGGGGTGCACTGGGATGAGTCCGACGATGATGAGGAGCATCTTGATGGGGTCCGCATATATGATCTAGATTTACCTGAGCAGCATAGAGAAGACACCGTGGAGACAGCTATCATGACACGTGAGGATATTGGATTATTTCCAGGGAAGTATCGTCCACCACTATTTATTTCATATATTTCTATTGACGATCCTCTTTGGAATACTTTTATTATGAGGGTGAAATTTTTGCAGCGAACTGATGCATCCTATTCTCTGCAGGGTACAGGTGGAGTCCTTGTGGGAATACTGGAGGATGCATTGCTAGAGTTCGTTGGTGTCCGTGGACATGTGCGCCTGGCAGAGCCACGGAAGGAGCAGTTGGAGCAGTTGCCTGCACCGGCAAAGATACTGGATCCGCCTTTTGCTATAGGTGATATCAATCCAGTAGTGTAGAAATTTTTATGCTTTCAATAAACACGAATCCTCTCGACAGCGAGAGGACCGTATAGATTTGCTTGAATAAATATCACCTCATATGATGGCAACAAAAATCTTTTACACCCCAAACCCATTATATATATTAATTGCCCCTTCATATTTTGAAGTGTCACATCCTTTTGCTCACCACCATCGAGCATTTCTTTCAAGTGAATACTCACTTTCTTATTCATTTGACTTGATCACGCTTTGCAAAGCCATGACATTTTTGGTCAAGTCATTTGAATAGGATTGTTTGGTATAAGCTTGGGGGAAGGCGCTCTCATGCATCATTGTATGTGCATGTAGTTGCATTAGGATTTCATGTCATTCATTTCATCATTTTTCATTCACCTCCCTCATATTTATCGTTGTTCCTCATATTCTTTCATTATGATCACATTGAGGACAATGTGAAGTTTAAGCTTGGGGGAGTGCATTTCCATGCCATTTAGATGCATTAGTTGCATTTTTTACTTTATTTTAGGATTTTTTTTAAATTTTTCAAATTTTTGCATCATCTTTTTGATTTTTCCATCCTATTTTCCTTTTATGTGTGTTCATGCATCATATTCCGTGCTTGTTTTTTCTTTTCTTTCCTCTCTTTTATTTTTTCTTATTTCTTCATTTTTTTCCTCTTCTTTTGCTAGATTTGTTCCTTATGATGATACCTCTTATTGCTTTAGCAACCATCACGATGCTTACTATTCTTTGCCATGCTACTTAGAGTATTCCATAGTCTTGCTATTCACATGTGCTTGCAAATCTATTTCTCTTGATGACCCCTCTAAGTGATCGCATGATATTCATTGAAACTGAATGTATGGATTAGTGTTTAGTATGCTTTTGTTGAAAATGCAACAAGATTCACGCATCATTAGTATATCTAAAGCATCAGTTTTATTGTCTTATTCACCTCCTGTTGCATGCTTGATATGAAAGTACTATTTACCGCTTGACTTCGCTTTTTATTGAGATGATTGAGAATATCCATGCTTACATATGAGTTTTAGTTGAAGTATTATTTTATTGAACCGTTCGTGCACATCTTAGAGTGAACCGAGTGTTACATTATTTCTTTCTCCACATATATCTTTTTATTCTCTACATGTCACTTGAGTTCACCTCCTAAAGCTACTTATATCGCATCTATTTCCCAAAAACCCCCACAAAAGAAAAGTTAGCTCCAAAAAGTCCAAAAAGCCAAAAAGGAGCCAAAAGCCAAAAATACAAATCATATAGCTCCTACAAAAATCCAAAAAGAAAAAAATGAGAAACAAAAAGTTCAAAAAGAAAAAAAAAGAAGAAAAATACATTTCTCTATCTCATTATTGGAGCCACAAAATACTTGGGAAAACCAAGGCAAAAATCCCATTTTCCACTATCATATTCCTTTAGATGTGATGCCTCAAGCTAAGCTTGGGGGGGGGTGAATTCATTTGACCATATGAGTGAGTGCGACATTAGAGTGGAGAGGTGCACGAATGGGGAAGTTTGATAATGCTGAAACTTAGCAAAATACCTTAGTTATGGAAATTTCTTATGAATCGATATAAATACGTGAATGCCATGATTTATTCCATTCTCTATTGCATGCTTGGTGTGATTCTTATATGCTTCGTTTATAACTTTTGATTGAAAAGTGCATTGCCAACATTTGTATATTAAATCCTATGAAATGTGTGACGTGGATATGAATTGATTGTATGAATTTAGAGAATCCCTTTTGTTGTTATTAAAAACTTGCAAGAACCATGTTTATGTAAGATTTGAAATCCTTATAGCATGTGATTTGTATTTTCCAAGTTATCGTGATGTGTAGCTTATGGCTTGAGATCTGAGAGAATAATCTAGCGACCCCTTCCACCTCGTGTTCTTTCTTTTTTCATTTCATTTTCTTTATTTTCATCTCCCGAGTTCGTCTCTCTACTTATCTTCCTCGAGGACGAGTAAGAGGTAAGCTTGGGGGATTTTGATCACTCCATATTTTACACCTTTTTTCTGCATATTTGCATACCGTTTTGATCGCCCATATCACGCTTTTCACGATTATTCGACAATATTGCGATACTTTTCACTATTTCTTGTTTTTGTCGTATTTCAGGAAATATGGAGCGATTTGGATCGATTGTGAGATCAAGAGGATTTGCACCCACTCCGGAGTGTCAACCATGGCCCTTTTGAGGGTTATTCTGCAATGGAAGAGGAGTGGAAGAAGAAAGAACGTCGTAGGAGCGACGGGGGAGCGAAAAGATGAAGATTGGGCATTTTCAGCATGCCACTCGGCCGAGTGAAGGAGTCACTCGGCCGAGCATTGAGACCCCGCTCGGCCGGCCAGATCGGACACGCAACAGAGATGTATCGGCGTGCACTCGGCCGAGCATCGCACGCCGACTCGGCCGAGTGAGGATACTCCGTCCGTCCGAGTGGCACCCAGACGACGGCAAGCCAAAATGTCCAACTTACTGTAATCCGTCAGTCTGCCCCAGAAGCCCGACTCGGCCGAGTGACGAAAGCCGTCCGCCCGAGTACCAAATGCCCCTCGGCCGAGTGACATTTGCCACTCGACCGAGTGATGCCGAGGACATGCAGCGCCCAGATTTTCAGACAGCCTCTCACTCTTTTGAAATCTGCTATCATTCCAGCAATCAAAGTATTTTTCTCATATTTTTTATGGATAGTAGACTTCATGACGGTTCCAACGCCGCCAAGAACGCGCAAATCGGAGGTCGGATGAAATCTGGGGAATTTCTGCAAGTTGATGCTGCAGTGCTGGAATTTGCATGTCAGTGTCACTCGGCCGGGTCACATATTCCACTCGGCCGAGTGCGGCCTGGGCCCAGATTTTAAGTTGCGGTTTGGGCTGTTTTTGGGCACGAATTTGAGGGGTTTTCTAGGGTTTTTTGCTAGGGTTTTGGGGGAGTATTTAAGGGGTTTGTAGCCACCATTAGAGGGGGTCCCCAAGATGTTTTAGGAGGGATTTATTTTAGAGGTTAGGCCATGCCCTAGGCCCCCTCTTGGATCAAAAAGCTTGTATTTGGATTGGAATTCTTCATCTAAGCTAAGTATTTCTCTTCTTTTTATTTGAATCTTTGTTTTTCTATCTTTTTGTATGCAAGCAATGATTTTTATTGATTCATATATCCTTGCTGCTATGCTAGAGTAGATTTGTTGTTCTAGGGTTTGGGGATGAACCCTATGGATCTAATTTCATATTTGTGAAGAATGAATTCTAAATTGCTAGAATTGCTAGGAGGTTAGGTTGTGATTGATTTCCTACGGATAGCTAGGGATTTCCATCGATTTGGGATTTACAAGAGATTGGATTCTAATCGATGGGAAGGCCTAGATATTCGATTTAGGTTTACAATTGGGTTTCTCTAGATTTGGTTTGCAAGAGATTGGACCAAAGTTAGGATTTTTAATTGTAAATCTATACACATATTCGTTTGCAAGAGATTGGACGAATACGAACTATCACAACCTAGATCGTAACTCGAGTTTGCACGAGAGTGGGCTCGAGGGGCGATTGAACGATGATGTCGATCCTCATGCTAGTGGCTTAGGTTAGGGTTTGCAAGAGATTGGGCCCTAACCTAGGTTTGCTATAGACCGGCAATAGCGCGAGAGCGTGAGCTTGGTTCTACATTAAGTTGCGACTAGTTCACCTCAACGCAAGTCTAGTAATATTGGGATTCACTATTAACAATGATGTATGACGGTCCGTAGTGGGGATTCCCTAGCCCTAGACGTCTTTATTTGATTTTATATCCCAATACTTTGCCCGACGATTGTGACAGGATCGCCGCAAGGCAAATTCCCTCTTTTATTATATTGTATTTGAATCGATACTCGACCAACATTTTTATCACCGACACCAACATCCACCACCATTGCCATTACATCATACCATAGCCATCTCCACCAATAAAACCATCGTAGTCAAACCAACCTAGGATAGATTGGAACCAACACCACCTCCTCGTGTTCGATACCCGCTCGCCACTACGCCGTGCGCTTGCGGTAAAACTACAACCGTCGTCCCGGGTGTGTATCCGGGGGCCGATCACCAATCAGCTGGGAGTCTGCCTGATCAGCAACTGCAGCTGTAAGGCGTAAACTCTGGGTGGGGCGGAGTTAAGCGACCAATCAGTGTGAAAGAAAGTCATTTCAGCTGTAAGGCGTAAACTCTGCACATGACATGAAAACACGACTAGAGAAATCCTTGTAAATGTTTATAGTCTTGCCACACTTGCCATGCCATGCTAGGTTACTTCTTTTCTTTACCTGCTGCACTCATACTTTAACTGCCATGTCATTGCATCATGCTAGAACTGCTAGGTTGCTTTACTTTCAGTTTCAGTTTCCTTGCACAAGTCTCTTGTAGACTTGCTGACATGTGCCCCTTGCTCTTTTGGGTGTCACATGTTAGATCTTGAGCCAGAGACCGTTTCTGTGTACGTGATGTGTTGCTGACGCTGAGACTGAGTCCATGATTGCACAGGAGGATTTTGGTGGACACCGGTGACCATTCTTTGAGTCTTTGTTGAGCTTTATTTTTTAGGCCTTTTGTTAGTTGTTGGTGCGTAGCACCGTTGTTTTGTACTTTATACTTTTGTTGGCCTTGTTTGGGCCTTTAGTCTCTTTTTCTTTTAGCCTGGTGGCTTTTTCTGTGATGTTGAAACTTATTTTATGGATATTCTGAGATTATTCTTTTGTCTCATTTCATTATTATTATCTTGTTTCGCTCGCGTTGCAAGGACCTGCAGTTTTAAATTTGATTGACGCTTATCGGACTTGCAGCTTTGTAGCTTCAAGTCTGAGCGGACCTTCTCACGCTTCGCCTCCATATTTTTGGGAAGCGGGGCGTGACAGGTTTTGTTGGTGGCCCATGCAGGTCCAATCTTGCAATTGCGAATTAACGGAACAACGATAATAACGGAATGTCCATTAAATAAATTGCAACATCCGAGTCATAAGCCCTGAGCCTAGTCGTTTTCTTATGACACTAGGTGGTAAGAAGACTTAGTTAGACGCCCGTGTTTGCTAGTTAGAGGCCTCTGATTGTTAGTTAGACCCCCCTGTCAGCAATTGATCTAATCGTCGTAGGAGTTACCTTAGTGGTCCTTGCCTAACCCTGACCATATTAGACTTCTAGATTTTCCTTCGGTCGTTCGCTTTTGGGTTCATCGATTTCGGACCAAGCTGAACGCATTTCTTTACCGTCTAACCTTTAGAAGTCTTAGCGCTTAGTTTTTAATCCTTAGTTGGTCGATCGTAGGAGTTTCCCGTAGACTCTTCTGATTCATATCCTAGGCGTATGAATGTTTTGATCTCCGACCAATTTCCTTGCCTCGATTCACGAGATCGCCTCATGACGATCGTCGTCCATTTTCGAACCTCTCCATTACGAACCTTGAAACTCTTGAAAGTATTTTTGACCCCCTCCTTTCCGAAGTTTAACCTTGTTCCAAATCTTAATGTATATGTACTTATACTTCATCCTCCTTCATTGATTTAAAATTTTTTTAAAACGTTTGTCGGAATTTTTGAACTCTAGCTTATAATATTTTTCCAGCTTATATTTTTCGTACTTATGTAAATGCGTTGCCCCTTCATATATTAACTTTATTTTGAACCGTACTTTTGCTTTGCCCAATTCGATTTATAATTTTCCTCCTTATTTGTGTTATACGAATGATACGTCGTGTTTACTTTAATATACTTTCAAGACACATGGAATTTCAGCTTTCAGCAAGTTGGTTTTTGCTCGTCGTTTTCGCCACTTCAGATTTTTGCAAAATTACTATTTTCATAACCTCTTCCTGCTTTAGACCCTCCCTGATTTGATTTTAAAGATTTGCTATTCGATCTTGATAACTCTTATGCTAAGTTACTATTATTTTCTTTCCGCTCACCATACACGCTTTTAGAAAAATTTCTAAACCAAATTGAATTTCAATTATTTTTATACCCGTATCAGGCTCGTTGTGCTTGTACGCTAAGAGCTTAGTGTAACCAGTTTTATTTTTGACAAATCCTGATTTCTCTAAAAGAAGTTTCAATATTGATTTTCCATAGCCTAAAAGTTTTGAAAGCATTTAACATGAGTTTAAATCCTTCCGTTACTTGATTTCATTCTTTGACTTTCAAAAACTTTTGACAACATTATATTAAATTACTGCCGTATAATATTTTCAAAAAATTACGTCTTTAATGTCCGTGCGAATGATTTACTTTCCTTTCTTAATGATTTGCAATAAGCCATTAAAAACATTTTCCCTTATTATGAATTTTCGACTCAAACTTATTTTGAACAACTCGTTTTATCGACCTCCAATATTTCTTTTCAGACTGGGATTTCAACTTTTGAAGAACGACAGTTTTCAAAATCCACGTATTTTAGCTTACGCTATTCACACTATTTCCCTTTCTGTATCCTATTTAAGCATCACTACATCTCCCTTTCCCACGACCTAAACATCACCATTGAGTCTATGTTTCGTCTAACCAAGCTATCTCCTTGTATTCGTCCTATCTGAACTCGTGCTTATCGATCCTTCCCTCGTCACGCTCTCGATCTCTCTTTATTGCTTAGGCCTTAGGGTCCTTCAATGTCTGTGTCAACTCTTAGTTGTTAGTAGACCCTTGGGCCCTTGTGAGGTTGTCGTGGTGCACATACCTAAGTTGTGTACGTGGGCTTGAATGAGAATTCCCATAGTATATTGATGTTTGCCTATTGAGTGATATATATATATATATATATATATATATATATATATATATATATACTCGGAGTTATTCGTGATAGTATGAAGTTGTTGTGTGTTAGTAGTTGTAGATTTTGTGTGGATAGCTATACTATACTAGGGATGCCTGTGTATATAAGAGTTAGCGTTGAAATATCTAAGTTGTGTATGTAGTTAGAGATACTTATAATGGTTGAAATAAATGATTGGTAAAGCTATGTGTATGTTAGTAGTGATAATAATAAGAGTACGTATGGTTAAGAGGGTGGGCCTATTATGAGATCTATATGTTAGCACGTATGAGTGTGTGCTCGTACGTGGATATGAAATGTGCTTATATGTAAGTAGTTATGTTTTGTTGCCTGAGTATATAGGTGATATGCATATGGTAGTAGGAGTATAATTTTGATTGGTATTGCTTGCTTTTCGGGATGTTGCATGCGTGCATGCCGTGAGGTATACACGACTATTGCACATCTTAATTATGTATGTGTGAATGTGTTAGTATACTAATTATAGGTAGTAGGCTATGGTATGAATATATACATTACTTAGGTGTGACTATACGGTGAATGTTTGTACTAGGGAGGGTATTAAAAATATGTGGGTACTGATGTCTGTAGTGTTATTATTACGGTATATAAATTGATTTAACTATGTAAGTATTACCGGACTAAATATTAAGTGTGATTGACTTATGGAATGTATACGGTTGTATTGGTAGATGTATATATATGGGAGTGGTATTGGTATAGTTATGAATGTCGTGTTACATATATAGAATATTCTAATATGTGTATTGAGTCTCACTCAAGCTTGAGTGGGTATGCTCCAAGTATATTGAATGTATGTTTGTAGTTTGAATATAGCAATGCTTGATGTATGTATAGTGATAGAAGTGTTCGTGCCTGGTTGAGTTACGCACATGATTGTGGGTCGCTACGCCAGTATATAGTTATAGGTGTTGGTCTTGTGGTATAGCTAATTACTAAGGACTTGCCCGTGTGAACATATGTGTACTAGCTAAACTAGGTGTGTAGATGTACTAGTAATGTAATGGTATGATTGGTATGCGTAAATGAAATGTCAGCGTGTATGGGTGTGCACCTTGCACGGGTAGGTATGTGCTTAGTTATAGGTATTGATGACTATGATATATGTGGCGTGTCGTAAATACAGTTATAGGACCGTACGTAATGTGAATGTATGGTGAAATATTTGAATGCATTGAATGACTATATATATATTGTGAAACTATAAGTGAATATATATATATATATATAGTGAAACTTGATTAATAATGGTATGGTGTGACTGCTTATGTGGATATGCTTAGTATTGGATGTATACTAGGAAATATTCGAGGGTAGTATACCCTTGATGTTTGTGCATAGGTAGCTACATATAGGTAGAGCAATGATTGTATTGGCTAAGTGTGAGACTATCCTTATATGAGTATCTGAACTATTGTTTTGTGAGTAGTAGTATATAAGGGATGTATGTTTATATATATTTGATTGAAATACATGTATGAATTTGACTGACTATAATAGGTATAAGAGTGTGACGTACGTGAATATATATAAATATATATACGTGTTGGTAGTATTAATGTTTGACTACCTAGTGCATATATAAGCACTTGTAATGACTATACCTGGTTGAATTATAATATGACTTGATTGGGGTAGTTACTAGAGCGACTAGCTATATTAGAAAGTCTGAGGACGGACTTTATTCTAAGGGGGGGGGGGGGGGATGTAACGACCACTTTTCGTGGTACGTAGTTCGTGCACGTGCTTTTGTCCGTGCACGTGTTTATTTTAGACTTTATTTGCTTGTGAACACTTTTGTGTGATATGCCGTTGTGAACGTCTCTGAGAGTATTAAATAGTGGCACTATCTTGGAACGACACTTCTCGAGTCGTTTTTCCACAATTTAAACTTACTCGATGAGACGTGACGATTTTCACTTTTGACGGGAGACGTTTCTATTTTTAGTTTCGTCGTCCGACATCGAATTTGAGATCCGTCTTCTTAGTTAGATCACATTCGTCGTCACGATCACCACGATATTTATTTTATAATTTTTGGAGTTTATTTGACCACTTTTATATTTTTAACAAGTTTTATATTATTTTTAATAATTAATTTATAAATTATTTTCGGCCAAATAAAATTTATTTAAGTTTTAAACGTTTTAAAGAATTTTTGAGCCAATTTCCAGCTCATTTGGACCAAGTCAAATCCTTGGGTGAGTTGGAGAAGTTGAATTTCAAATTTTAAATTATTTTAAACTTCTAATCCTATTAGATTTAGCCCTAGACCAAGTCAACCCATCTACACTATATAAACAACCCCTAGGAAGACCCATTTTCGCAAGAAATTAGCCCTAGCCTCTTCCAAAATCCAAATTGGACGTTGCGACGATTCGTCGCAACGTTGCGACGTTCAGCCCCCGCTCTGACCGAGAAAACCAAGCAATATCCCCCGCACCGACCGACAGCCGCCCCCGCTCACACCCGCTTCGCATCCCGTTGCAACCCCCGCTTCGCACCGACCCGCACCGACCGATAGATCCTCTCGGTCTGACCGAGAAGCACAGCCTCGCATCGCCCCGCTCCATCGCCCGCTCCCGTTCACCCGCTCCGCTCCGTGCCCGACCGATGCTCTCGCCCGCATCGCCCGCTCTCCGCAACGTTGCAACGGTCGCAACGTTGCAGCGCCCGCTCCCCCGCATCCGCAGCGCACGACCGGTGCTGTCCCCCGCAGCGACCGACCAAACCCTCCGCACCAAGGCCCCGCCGCACTGCTGCACACCCCAAGCGCTGCACCAAGCCCGTTCCCCCGCAGCGACCGATGGAGATCCCCGAATTTGGCTGAGTACGACCGAGAGCAAACGTCGCAACCCCGCATCCGTCGCACCACTTGCCTCCGTGGGCCCCCCAAGTTCTCCAGAGGTATTGTGGGTTCCCCAAAGGTCCCTAGGACTACTGTGGGCCCCACCTAGGTGCGTTCTCTTCGGTGACTTGCCGCGTACGACGTTGTCGCACGTCGTAGCCCATCGTCGCACGTACGAGCTTTGGAATCTGGAATCGTCGCCCGGGTTGATTGCTCTAAAATTTCCAGCGAGGAATCTAATTGGAATCTGGACTTGGAGCGCGATCTTTTATTCCAACCCCCGGCGTCGCTACCCGACGCCGGTGTAGCTTTCGCGTCGTGTTGAGGTAACGCTTTGCACCCCTAGGACCCCCAACCCAATTGCATGCTAACCAAGATTAAAATCAGTATTTTTAAAGTATTTTAAATGTTTTAAAATTCACTAATCAAGATTAATAAAACGGATGTAGGCCGGTGGACTTGTGCACGTAGGGTAATTGTGACTTTGGACTCGTTGGACGTGTTGCTCAGACGTGATACTTGCAGGCAAGTGAAACTTGCCAACTCTTGTGTAGGGCCATGTTTTTAGGCCACTTCCTTGTTCCTAGCGTAAAAGAGACTAGTCAGTGAAATGATAGCTGGCTAGACGCCTACTTGATCTAGTTTGACAACGAAACTAGATCCGTCACCTAATTGATCTAGCTTGACAACGAAGCTAGATCCAACCCTTAAACTTGTTGTTCATGCATACTAAACTGTCACGTTTACTTTCCTTATCTGTACGCACTTTTAACTGTCATGCATTGCATTCTACATGTCATCCAAGTTGAATATTGCATTCGTAGCACACGCTACATACTTGTACTTGCTTGTCCTGGCTAGGTGCACCCCTATGCCATCATGAAAAACACTTCCTGGCTCGTGTTCCAGAAGCGAGCATTACCGTTCGGGGGTAAGGCCCTGGCTCGATACACGTGGGAGGGGTAAGAGTTAAGCGGCCAATCAGCTGGGAGTCTGCCTGATCAGCAACTGCAGCTGTAAGGCGTAAACTCTGGGTGGGGCGGAGTTAAGCGACCAATCAGTGTGAAAGAAAGTCATTTCAGCTGTAAGGCGTAAACTCTGCACATGACATGAAAACACGACTAGAGAAATCCTTGTAAATGTTTATAGTCTTGCCACACTTGCCATGCCATGCTAGGTTACTTCTTTTCTTTACCTGCTGCACTCATACTTTTACTGCCATGTCATTGCATCATGCTAGAACTGCTAGGTTGCTTTACTTTCAGTTTCAGTTTCCTTGCACAAGTCTCTTGTAGACTTGCTGACATGTGCCCCTTGCTCTTTTGGATGTCACATGTTAGATCTTGAGCCAGAGACCGTTGCTGTGTACGTGATGTGTTGCTGACGCTGGAGACTGAGTCCATGATTGCACAGAAGGATTTTGGTGGACACCGGTGACCATTCTTTGAGTCTTTGTTGAGCTTTATTTTGTTTTAGGCCTTTTGTTAGTTGTTGGTGCGTAGCACCGTTGTTTTGTACTTTGTACTTTTGTTGGCATTGTTTGGGCCTTTAGTCTCTTTTTTTAGCCTGGTGGCTTTTTCTGTGATGTTGAAACTTATTTTATGGATATTCTGAGATTATTCTTTTGTCTCATTTCATTATTATTATCTTGTTTTGCTCGCGTTGCAAGGACCTGCAGTTTTAAATTTGATTGACGCTTATCGGACTTGCAGCTTTGTAGCTTCAAGTCTGAGCGGACCTTCTCACGCTTCGCCTCCATATTTTTGGGAAGCGGGGCGTGACAACAACCTTATTGAATTTTTTGCTTTAATCCCCAAATGGGTATTTTCCGATGAATTGCTCCCAAAAGGGGAGTTTATTGAGTTATATTTAATCAACCAAATTAATACGAATCATTGATCCTAACGAACCCATACCATGTGCATACTTCTCATAAATATTTTCACGAATTTTCCTTATTCGTATTGTTCACGTATTCACAAATCACCATCAAACCAATCCACACCATCACCATTTAAAGTGGTTAGTTTCTCTACGTTGGCTTTTTATTTGATTTAAGCTTTGTGGTTTCAACAGATTTTCTCCCGAGGATTCGACATCAGGACTCCCAGATTATATTACTTGTACGGACTCTTGCGCTTGAGAGAAGCACTATTTTGGGCCTACCAAGTTTTTGGCGCCGTTGCCGGGGAGAACGGTTTGTTACTACGGTTTATTTCATTCAGAGGACATTCGGTGAGATCTTTCCACTTTACTGTATATAAATCTTGGCTTATTTTTAAAAAAACAAAAAAATATATTGTGCTAGTTTATGTGGCATAGGACTCCTAGGACACAGAGGTTGACTAGACGATTTGAAATGGCTAATAATAATATGGATGAAAATTTTAGCAACACCAATGAGAATAATGTGCAACCTGGAGCTCCTAGAACTTTAAAAGATCTTCTTTGACCCACTAGGACTATCACAGCTTCTTGCTTTATCTTGCCCACTGATGCAAATTCTTTTAATTTCAAACCAGGGGTAATCTAACTCTTACCCACCTTTCATGGGTTAGACAAGGAAAACCCTTATCTTCATATAAAAGGATTTGAGGAAGTGTGCTTGACATGCTTTGATGGAAAAACTAGCGAGGACACGGTATATCTGAAACTGTTTCCATTTTCATTGAAAGATAAAGCTAAGAACTGGTTAAATGCATTGCCATCACGTTCTATTACTACATGGATTGACTTGCAGGCTGAATTTCTAAAGAAGTTTTTTCCTATTCACAGGACACAGGGATTGAAGCGGCAGATCATGAACTTTGCCTAGAAAAGCGAGGAAACATTCTACCAGGCGTTTGAAAGGTTCAATGAGCTGTTGCTTGCATGTCCACATAATGGCTTCGACAAAAGCAGGATTATTGGCTTCTTCTACGATGGACTGCAGCCTCAGATGAAGCAATTTGTAGAAATGATGTGCAATGGAGGATTCTTCGATAAAGAGCTAGATGAAGCTTGGACGTATCTGGAGGAGATAGCAGAAAATGCGCAAACATGGGATACTACTTCAGACTACGACAGAGGAGGCCACTCTGCACCATCTCAGCCTACACGAGGAGTGGTATTCAATTTGAAGCCAGAGGATGCGTTGGAGGCAAAGATGGAGGCCATGATCACAAACAAGCTTCACGCCATGAATTTGAAAGAGGCCAAGGCAGTTGAGATAGAGCAGACTTGTGCACTTTGCGACATTGGTGGCCACGACACTAGTGCCTGTCCCACACTTCCAGCTTTGAAGAGCATGCTAGGCAATCCAACGGGGGTGAATCAAGTGTCTACAAACTACCAGAGTTTCAATTCTAACAACAAGGGGTGGCGCAACAATCCAAACTTAAACTGGGGCCCCAATCAGCAATCTCAGCAGCAAGCTCCACCTCAGTTCAGACAAAATTAATATAACAACAATTATCAAGGTGGGAACCAAAGGAGAGACCATGAGCCAATGCCACAACAGCAGATGCAACCATTTGGCGATGCACTTCAGCAGCTCATTCAGTTACAACAAGCCTAAATGCAGCAACAACAGGCTCAATTAAAGGCTCAACAGACTCAAAATCGGCAGATGAGCGAAAGCTTGGCTAGGCTTACGACGATACTGGAGAAAGGTAAGCTTCCATCTCAGTCAATTCCAAATCCTAATATGGGCTCATCTTCTTCTGCAGGTAACAATATGAAGCCTTGCCAAGCCGTGTCCACTCTGAGGAGTGGAAAAGAGATCCGGAAACCTGACCCACCGAGCAGAGAAGCTGAACAAGAGGAGGGAGTTTAGATCCAAGAAGAGGAAATTCAAGAGCAAGAGGAGGTGCAGGAAGAGAGCACGGAGGTGGGTTTGAGCAAGAATGTCATTGAAGAGAAGGAACCCGCAGCATATGTACATGCAGCACCTTTCCCTCATCGGCTACTTCAGAAAAACAAAGATAAGTATCAAACTGAAATTCGTGAAATTTTTCAGAAGTGCCAGATAAATATTCCATTGCTTGATGCTATAAATCAGATACCTGCATATGCTAAATTTTTGAAGGACCTGTGCACCATTAAAAGAAAATTGAATGTGAAAAAGAAAGCATTTTTAACTGAACAGGTTAGCTCTATTGTGCAACAAAATGCCCCACCTAAATTTAGAGATCCTGGATCACCCACCATTACTTGTACTATTGGCACTAAAAAGATTGAAAATGCTTTATTGGATTTGGGGTCTAGTGTTAATATCTTGCCATATCCTATCTTTGTGCAACTTGGATTAGGACAGCTAAAACCTACATCTGTTATATTGCAATTAGCTGATAGATCTATTAAAGTTCCAAAGGGATGCATTGAGGATGTCCTCGTTCAAGTGGACAAATTTTACTACCCTGCAGACTTTAAAGTTCTAGACATCCAAGGACCCCCAAACTGCCAATTCCACTCCCATCATCCTACGTAGACCATTCCTAGCAACATGCAATGCTTTAATAAATTGTAGGGATGATCAACTTAAAATCACTTTTGGTAACATGACTTTGGATTTGAATATATTTAATACTTGCAAGTTGCCAAATGTGGATGATGAGGTTGAAAAAGTACACATGATTGATTCATTGGTGGATGATTATATTTGCTCTGAATTTTGTGGTGATGCTTCTATTGTTGAAACTATTGTGGACGATACTGATGACATCTCTCTTGTGCAGGAAAATGCGAAGGAGCTTAACGCAATATAGGAGCCTAGGTTCGAGGTTTTGCCACCAAATGCACCAACACAAATATCATCTGAGGTGGAAGATCCAAAGCCTGAATTAAAGCCACTACCTGAATATCTCAAGTATGCCTTTCTTGGAAATGAAAACAGCTTCCCTGTGGTAATATCTTCTAAACTTTCTTTAGAACATGAAAGCTCTTTACTTGAAGTGTTGAAAAGGCATAGAGGGGCCATTGGTTGGTCCATTGCTGATATAAAAGGTATTAGTCCCATTGTATGCATGCATCACATTTACTTGGAAGATAAAGCCAAACCCACTAGAGAAATGCAACGTAGGTTAAACCCCACATTAAAAGAAGTGGTGAAAGGCGAGGTTCTAAAATTATTGGATGCAGGTATTATATATCCAATTTCTGACAGCAAGTGGGTCATTCCTACATAGGTTGTTCCAAAAAAGTCTGGGCTCACTGTTGTTAAAAATGAAAATAATGAGCTTATCCCAGTTAGAGCCACCACAGGTTGGAGAATGTGTATAGACTATAGGAAGTTGAACTCCCGAACTAGAAAAGACCACTTCCATCTACCATTTCTTGACCAAATTTTAGAGAGGGTGGCTGGACATGAGTACTATTGCTTTCTAGACGGTTATTCAGGTTACTATCAGATTGAGATTGCACAAGAGGACCAGGAAAAGACCACTTTTACCTGCCCCTTTGGTACTTTTGCATTTAAAAGAATTCCGTTTGGTTTATGTAATGCTCCAGCTACTTTTCAGCAATGCATGCTCAGTATTTTTGATGATATGGTTGAGAAAATTGTGGATGTATTTATGGATGATTTTTAAGTGTTTGGTAGCTCTTTTCATGATTGTATAACTAACTTGGCTCATGTTCTTGACAGGTGCATTGAAAAGAATCTCCTATTGAATTGGGAGAAGTGTCATTATATGACCACAGAGGGACTTGTCCTTGGTCATCTGGTTTCTAAAGATGATATACAGGTAGACAGAGCCAAGGTAGCAGTAATTGAGAAGCTACCAAGTCCCAAATGCGTGAAGGACATCAGATCATTTTTGGGACATGCAGGATTTTATAGGCGATTCATCAAAGATTTTAGCACTATATCTCGCCCTCTTTGCATCTTACTTACTCAGAATGTGGATTTTATTTGGACACCTGAGTGTCAACATTCTTTTGAAACTTTAAAGAAGTTGCTGATTTCTGCTCCCATTTTACAGGTACCAGACTGGTCTCTACCATTTGAAATCATGTGTGACACAAGCAATTACGCAGTTGGTGCAGTCCTAGGCCAAAGAAAAGACAAAGTTCCAGTAGTGATTTGCTACGCCAGCAAGACATTAAATGACGCTCAGAGGAATTATACGACCACAGAAAAGGAGTTGCTGGCTGTAGTATTTGCGTTGGAAAAATTCAGGAGCTATATTTTGGGATCACCAATTTTAATTTATACTGATCACTCTGCTTTAAAATATTTATAGTCTAAAAAAGATGCTAAACCTCGATTGATACTATGGATTTTATTGTTACAGGAGTTCAATGTCATAATCAAGGACAAGAAAGGCGTGGAGAATCTAGTAGCTGACCACTTATCACGATTGACAGTAGGCCTTGATTCAACAGATGTGCCTTTGAAGGACTCCTCTCCCGACGAGCATCTTTTTAGCGTTTCCACCTCACCATGGTATGCTGATATAGTAAATTATCTAGTGACTGGTAAGACTCCTGACACTTGGTCTCTTCAAGACTTTAAAAGGTTCAAGTACGAGGTAAAATATTTCTTCTTTGATGATCCATACCTCTATAAATACTGTAGTGACCAAATTGTTAAGAGATGCATTCCTGATCATGAGATAAATAGTGTGATAAAATTTTGTCATGAAGGGGTGTGTGGAGGACACTTTTCTGCGAATAAAACTGTGGCAAAAATCTTGCAATGTGGCTTTTATTGGCCAACTATGTTTAATGATACATTTCATTATTGTAAGACTTGTGTTGCATGCCAACAGTTAGGGGGAATTACTAGACGTAACATGATGCCTTTAAACCCCATTTTAGAAATTGAAATATTTGATTGTTGGGGCATAGATTTCATGGGACCTTTCCCACCTTCATTTGGATATGTTTACATTTTGGTTGCAATCGATTATGTTTCTAAATGGGTGGAAGCTATTTCTTGCAGGTCGAACGACACTTCAGTTGTGCTCAAGTTTCTCAAGGAGAACATCTTCTCTAGATTTGGAGTGTCCAAGGCCTTGATCAGTGATGGAGGGTCCCACTTTTGCAACCGCATGTTCGCTAATCTAATGAAGAGGTTTGGGCTCACGCACAAAGTCTCCACTCCATATCACCCCCAAACCAATGGTCAAGCAGAGCTGGCAAATAGAGAGATCAAAGGCATTTTACAGAAAACGGTGAATCCATCAAGGAAAGATTGGAGTTTGCGCTTACCTGAAGCATTGTGGGCCTACAGGAAGGCCTACAAAACAATTTTGGGGATGTCACCTTACCGTCTTGTTTTTGGGAAGTCTTGTCACTTACCTGTTGAATTGGAACATAGATCTTATTGGGCTATAAAGAAATTGAATTTTGATACGGATTCATCTTTTTCTTCTCGCATGTTACAATTGTTGGAGCTAGAGGAGTTGAGGAGAAATGCTTATGATAACTCTAAAATATCGAAAGAGAGGATGAAATCCGTCCACGACATAATGATCTTGAGGAGGGAGTTCACCCCAGGCCAAAAAGTTCTTCTATACAATTCCAGGCTACACATCTTTCCCAGGAAGCTTCGCTCTAGGTGGTTTGGACCTTTCACAGTCAAAGAAGTTTTCCCACATGGCGCAGTGCTATTATTGAATGAAAAAGATGGAAGTGAGTTCAAGGTGAATGGCCAAAGATTGAAGCATTTGCACGAGCCTTGGACCAAGGAAGCGAGCACCATGGATTTCACAGACCCACCTTCGGGTGGGAACTAATCAGGTGTGTTCTTTCCATGATTCCCTCTTCCTAACATTGAGGACAATGTTTATTTTAAGTTGGGGGAGGGTATAAACTTTTAGTATTTTTATTTTTCTTTTTCTTTTTCTTTTAGGATTTTATTTTTTAGTTCCCTTTTTGCATTGAAAAAAAAGAGTCAAGTTATATCACCAATACTTATTTTTACATAGAGATGAACCTCATGTGATGAAAATTCTCGACATCTATTCACCACCGTACACATGTGAATTATTTTCCTCCACCACTATTGTTAAATATTTCAGTCTCATTTGACATGAATGTTAGTACTCGTGGTAAATTCCTTTTGATATTTCTCCATGGTGGAATTGATTGAAGACTTTATGAATCTAGAAATTATGAATTAGCAAATAGTATATTTTCAATGGAACACACCAAAGTTCATGCACCAATAGTTCACAAAATAACTGGAGCATTGCTTTTTATTTCGTATTCATTGCTATCTGCATGCTTTGTGTGATTTTGGGTAGAAAAATCTACACCGTCTTTTGAAATGATTAGGATAACCCATTCTTGTGAAAAAAAAATTACAAAGAGGAAGCTATCTTGCTAAGTTATTTATGCACACACAAAAAAGAGAGAAAAGAAGAAATGAATGAAGAGAAAATGAATAAAGGTGTCACTAAAATACATAACTTGGTTGGCTCGAGTAGTACAATCCGAGGGGTCCTTTTTGGCCTAATGCCCTATTATCGTCTGATTTGGAAGCCATTGACCGGAACCTCACTCATTTGATGGACCGATCCAAGTTATACATTTTTCTGCGAATGTTGCTTGATGCGCGTTACGCGGAACTATTAAATAAGCGAAAGAAAAGAGAGGATAAGTGTGCATGATTAGCAAGGCAAGAGAACTTCCAAAGCTTAAAGAAAGCACAAGTTATGGCGTGATTTCCTATGAATGAAGATTAACGTGTGTATGTCTTGATACCATTCTATTCTATATGTTTACTTTGCATGATACATCTACGCTCCAAGTTAGAATCTTTGATTGAACGGTGTGGACCACTGATTTTGTATACTATGAGCTATGAAGTAATGAATAGTGAAATTAAGTCTGTTTTATAACCATTTGAGATACTTGATCTTCATTTTAAACCCACAAGTACCATTATTTGATGAGCTTGAAATTTTGATATTAGTGTGTGGTTATCTCTTTTGTCGTTGTAGTATAGTGGTGAGTGATTTGAGATCTGATAAGGTGATCTAGGTGCATATTTGATATTATATTTCGCTCACTTTGCTAGAGACTAGCAAAACGCTAGTTGGGGGGTGTGATTCTGGTTAAATATTGCTTATTTAACCCCTCATCTAGTAATATTTTGTGCTCATATGATGCTAAATTGATCTCTAATACATTCGTATTTTGTACACCATCATTTATTAAAGAAATCACCTTGTTTGAGCACAAAACAGCAATTAACTGAGTATTTCTGCACTTTTTATATTTTTCCTAGCTTGGTCTCGATCTCATGATTCCAACGACTATTTATTTGTATTTTTCTGAGATCTGTGTTAATTACTATGAATTTTTGAATGCAGGATACAATTTAAATGAGAAATACGCAGGAAATACTCTAAAAATACGAAAATACGGCGATCCGCACGAATCTCCGTGTCCACGTGGCAGCATCTGCCGCAATCCCCGCCATATCGAACGCTCCAACAAATGAGACGACGCGGCCGCTTCTTGGACTTCTGATCGTAATCCAAAGGTCGAGGCGCAAGCGGAATTCCTTGGCGACGTGGCCCACTCCTGACCGCTCATCTCTGATCCAACGGTCACTACACTCCCCGCAATCTGAAGAAGCAATCGGCGAAGCGGCCGCATCAGGACCGCTCATCGCTGATCCAACGGACGAAGTGAATTCCGCTTCGCATTAGAATTCGATTGCCTTTCCAGCGACGTGGCAAGCCATGATCCATCCGATCGAAATCAAACGGCGGAGAAGCAACCCGAATTCGAACGCAGCGGATGCAAAGCGGAGCGGGCGCGCACGATTACTGAAGGCCACGTGTCGAAGCGTGGTCAAATCCCGCTGTGATCAACGGCCTTGGTTTGCTCTGGTTATTTAAATGCGGGTTTGGGTCGATATTGATGCGGATTTAGACCCGTTAAGCTATTAAACCCGCAATGTGTGTATTTAAGGTATTCTTAGGGGTTTTGAGCGTAATTCTTGGCGTATTTGGGCGATTTTGGAGCCGATTTTTGTAGAATTTCAAGGAGAAGACAGAGGGCAACCTGAGGCAAAATTCCAGAGGCTTTGAGGAAAAAGAAGAGGGGTTTTCTTAGTCTATTTGCTAGCGTATTTGGTGATATCCTTGAACTCTTTAGCGTATTTTGAACTCTTTTTGATTGTATTGCTTAGAACCATGATTTATATGATGAATTCTGTGTTTATTTTCAGTATGAGTAGCTAAATTTCTATTGTGCATGGTATGGCGTAATTAGGAGATATGATTTGTATTCGTTTGGTTGTATTTTTGCTCTAAAATTGTATGTCGGTAAAGTTGTGATCTTTGGCTTAAAAATCAACTTTTTCATATTCCAAAAGAGCGTGATTGAGTTCATGATCACCCCACAAGGGTGAGTTTTGATCTCTCCAAAAGAGAGTTTCATATCTCAATTTTAGAAGAATATAACTTTAGCGACAACCTTATTGAATTTTGTGCTTTAATCCCCAAAAGGGTATTTTCCGATGAATTGCTCCCAAAAGGGGAGTTTATTGAGTTATATTTAATCAACCAAATTAATACAAATCATTGATCCTAACGAACCCATACCATGTGCATACTTCTCATAAATATTTTCACGAATTTTCCTTATTCGTATTGTTCATGTATTCACAAATCACCATCAAACCAATCCACACCATCACCATTTAAAGTGGTTAGTTTCTCTACGTTGGCTTTTTATTTGATTTAAGCTTTGTGGTTTCAACAGATTTTCTCCCGAGGATTCGACATCTGGACTCCCAGATTATATTACTTGTACGGACTCTTGCGCTTGAGAGAAGCACTATTTTGGGCCTACCAAGTTTTTGGCGCCGTTGCCGTGGAGAACGGTTTGTTACTACGGTTTATTTCATTCAGAGGACATTCGGTGAGATCTTTCCACTTTACCGTATATATATCTCTGCTTATTTTTAAAAAACAAAAAAATATATTGTGCTAGTTTATGTGGCATAGGACTCCTAGGACACAGAGGTTGACTAGACGATTTGAAATGGCTAATAATAATATGGATGAAAATTTTAGCAACAAAAATGAGAATAATGTGCAACCTGGAGCTCCTAGAACTTTAAAAGATCTTCTTTGACCCACTAGGACTATCACAGCTTCTTGCTTTATCTTGCCCACTGATGCAAATTCTTTTAATTTCAAACCAGGGGTAATCCAACTCTTACCCACCTTTCATGGGTTAGACAAGGAAAACCCTTATCTTCATATAAAAGGATTTGAGGAAGTGTGCTTGACATGCTTTGATGAAAAAACTAGCGAGGACATGGTATATCTGAAACTGTTTCCATTTTCATTGAAAGATAAAGCTAAGAACTGGTTAAATGCATTGCCATCACGTTCTATTTCTACATGGATTGACTTGCAGGCTGAATTTCTAAAGAAGTTTTTTCCTATTCACAGGACACAGGGATTGAAGCGGCAGATCATGAACTTTGCCCAGAAAAGCGAGGAAACATTCTACCAGGCGTTTGAAAGGTTCAATGAGCTGTTGCTTGCATGTCCACACAATGGCTTCGACAAAAGCAGGATTATTGGCTTCTTCTACGATGGACTGCAGCCTCAGATGAAGCAATTTGTAGAAATGATGTGCAATGGAGGATTCTTCGATAAAGAGCTAGATGAAGCTTGACGTATCTGGAGGAGATAGCAGAAAATGCGCAAACATGGGACACTACTTCAGACTACGACAGAGGAGGCCACTCTGCACCATCTCAGCCTACACGAGGAGTGGTATTCAATTTGAAGCCATAGGATGCATTGGAGGCAAAGATGGAGGCCATGATCACAAACAAGCTTCATGCCATGAATTTGAAAGAGGCCAAGGCAGTTGAGATAGAGCAGACTTGTGCACTTTGCGACATTGGTGGCCACGACACTAGTGCCTGTCCCACACTTCCAGCTTTGAAGAGCATGCTAGGCAATCCAACGGGGGTGAATCAAGTGTCTACAAACTACCAGAGTTTCAATTCTAACAACAAGGGGTGGCGCAACAATCCAAACTTAAACTGGGGCCCCAATCAGCAATCTCAGCAGCAAGCTCCACCTCAGTTCAGGCAAAATTAATATAACAACAATTATCAAGGTAGGAACCAAAGGAGAGACCATGAGCCAATGCCACAACAGCAGATGCAACCATTTGGCGATGCACTTCAGCAGCTCATTCAGTTACAACAAGCCCAAATGCAGCAACAACAGGCTCAATTTCAGGCTCAACAGACTCAAAATCGGCAGATGAGCGAAAGCTTGGCTAGGCTTATGACGACACTGGAGAAAGGTAAGCTTCCATCTCAGTCAATTCCAAATCCTAATATGGGCTCATCTTCTTCTGCAGGTAACAATATGAAGCCTTGCCAAGCTGTGTCCACTCTGAGGAGTGGAAAAGAGATCCGGAAACCTGACCCACCGAGCAGAGAAGCTGAACAAGAGGAGGGAGTTTAGATCCAAGAAGAGGAAATTCAAGAGCAAGAGGAGGTGCAGGAAGAGAGCACGGAGGTGGGTTTGAGCAAGAATGTCATTGAAGAGAAGGAACCCGCAGCATATGTACCTGCAGCACCTTTCCCTCATCGGCTACTTCAGAAAAACAAAGATAAGTATCAAACTGAAATTCGTGAAATTTTTCAGAAGTGCCAGATAAATATTCCATTGCTTGATGCTATAAATCAGATACCTGCATATGCTAAATTTTTGAAGGACCTGTGCACCATTAAAAGAAAATTGAATGTGAAAAAGAAAGCATTTTTAACTGAACAGGTTAGCTCTATTGTGCAACAAAATGCCCCACCTAAATTTAGAGATCCTGGATCACCCACCATTACTTGTACTATTGGCACTAAAAAGATTGAAAATGCTTTATTGGATTTAGGGTCTAGTGTTAATATCTTGCCATATCCTATCTTTGTGCAACTTGGATTAGGACAGCTAAAACCTACATCTGTTATATTGCAATTAGCTGATAGATCTATTAAAGTTCCAAAGGGATGCATTGAGGATGTCCTCGTTCAAGTGGACAAATTTTACTACCCTGCAAACTTTAAAGTTCTAGACATCCAAGGACCCCCAAACTGCCAATTCCACTCCCATCATCCTAGGTAGACCATTCCTAGCAACATGCAATGCTTTAATAAATTGTAGGGATGGTCAACTTAAAATCACTTTTGGTAACATGACTTTGGATTTGAATATATTTAATACTTGCAAGTTGCCAAATGTGGATGATGAGGTTGAAAAAGTACACATGATTGATTCATTGGTGGATGATTATATTTGCTCTGAATTTTATGGTGATGCTTCTATTGTTGAAACTATTGTGGACGATACTGATGACATCTCTCTTGTGCAGGAAAATGCGAAGGAGCTTAACGCAATATAGGAGCCTAGGTTCGAGGTTTTGCCACCAAATGCACTAACACAAATATCATCTGAGGTGGAAGATCCAAAGCCTGAATTAAAGCCACTACCTGAATATCTCAAGTATGCCTTTCTTGGAAATGAAAACAGCTTCCCTGTGGTAATATCTTCTAAACTTTCTTTAGAACATGAAAGCTCTTTACTTGAAGTGTTGAAAAGGCATAGAGGGGCCATTGGTTGGTCCATTGCTGATATAAAAGGTATTAGTCCCATTGTATGCATGCATCACATTTACTTGGAAGATGACGCCAAACCCACTAGAGAAATGCAACGTAGGTTAAACCCCAAGTTAAAAGAAGTGGTGAAAGGCGAGGTTCTAAAATTATTGGATGCAGGTATTATATATCCAATTTCTGACAGCAAGTGGGTCATTCCTACACAGGTTGTTCCAAAAAAGTCTGGGCTCACTGTTGTTAAAAATGAAAATAATGAGCTTATCCCAGTTAGAGCCACCACAGGTTGGAGAATGTGTATAGACTATAGGAAGTTGAACTCCCGAACTAGAAAAGACCACTTCCCTCTACCATTTCTTGACCAAATTTTAGAGAGGGTGGCTGGACATGAGTACTATTGCTTTCTAGACGGTTATTCAGGTTACTATCAGATTGAGATTGCACTAGAGGACCAGGAAAAGACCACTTTTACCTGCCCTTTTGGTACTTTTGTATTTAAAAGAATGCCGTTTAGTTTATGTAATACTCCAGCTACTTTTCAGCGATGCATGCTCAGTATTTTTGATGATATGGTTGAGAAAATTGTGGATGTATTTATGGATGATTTTTCAGTGTATGGTAGCTCTTTTCATGATTGTTTAACTAACTTGGCTCATGTTCTTAACAGGTGCATTGAAAAGAATCTCCTATTGAATTGGGAGAAGTGTCATTTTATGACCACGGAGGGACTTGTCCTTGGTCATCTGGTTTCTAAAGATGGTATACAGGTAGACAGAGCTAAGGTAGCAGTAATTGAGAAGCTACCAAGTCCCAAATGCGTGAAGGACGTCAGATCATTTTTGGGACATGCAGGATTTTATAGGCGATTCATCAAAGATTTTAGCACTATATCTCGCCCTCTTTGCATCTTACTTACTCAGAATGTGGATTTTATTTGGACACCTGAGTGTCAACATTCTTTTGAAACTTTAAAGAAGTTGCTGATTTCTGCTCCCATTTTACAGGTATCAGACTGGTCTCTACCATTTGAAATCATGTGTGACGCAAGTAATTACGCAGTTGGTGCAGTCATAGGCCAAAGAAAAGACAAAGTTCCAGTAGTGATTTACTACGCCAGCAAGACATTAAATGACGCTCGGAGGAATTATACGACCACATGAAAGGAGTTGCTGGCTGTAGTATTTGCGTTGGAAAAATTCAGGAGCTATATTTTGGGATCACCAATTTTAATTTATACTGATCACTCTGCTTTAAAATATTTATTGTCTAAAAAAGATGCTAAACCTTGATTGATACTATGGATTTTATTGTTGCAGGAGTTCAATGTCATAATCAAGGACAAGGAAGGCGTGGAGAATCTAGTAGCTGACCACTTATCACGATTGACAGTAGGCCTTGATTCAGCAGATGTGCCTTTGAAGGACTCCTCTCCCGACGAGCATCTTTTTAGAGTTTCCACCTCACCATGGTATGCTGATATAGTAAATTATCTAGTGACTGGTAAGACTCCTGACACTTAGTCTCTTCAAGACTTTAAAAGGTTTAAGTACGAGGTAAAATATTTCTTCTTTGATGATCCATACCTCTATAAATACTGTAGTGACCAAATTGTTAGGAGATGCATTCCTGATCATGAGATAAATAGTGTGATACAATTTTGTCATGATGGGGTGTGTGGAGGACACTTTTCTACGAATAAAACTATGGCAAAAATCTTGTAATGTGGCTTTTATTGGCCAACTATGTTTAAGGACACATTTCATTATTGTAAGACTTGTGCTGCATGCCAACAGTTAGGGGGAATTACTAGACGTAACATGATGCCTTTAAACCCCATTTTAGAAATTGAAATATTTGATTGTTGGGGCATAGATTTCATGGGACCTTTCCCACCTTCATTTGGATATGTTTACATTTTGGTTGCAATCGATTATGTTTCTAAATGGGTGGAAGCTATTTCTTACAGGTCGAACGACACTTCAGTTGTGCTCAAGTTTCTTAAGGAGAACATCTTCTCTAGATTTGGAGTGCCCAAGGCCTTGATCAGTGATGGAGGGTCCCACTTTTGCAACCGCATGTTCGCTAATCTAATGAAGAGGTTTGGGCTCACGCACAAAGTCTCCACTCCATATCACCCCCAAACCAATGGTCAAGCAGAGCTGGCAAATAGAGAGATCAAAGGCATTTTACAGAAAACGGTGAATCCATCAAGGAAAGATTGGAATTTGCGCTTACCTGAAGCGTTGTGGGCCTACAGGACGGCCTACAAAACAATTTTGGGATGTCACCTTACCGTCTTGTTTTTGGGAAGTCTTGTCACTTACCTGTTGAATTGGAACATAGATCTTATTGGGCTATAAAGAAATTGAATTTTGATACGGATTCATCTTTTTCTTCTCGCATGTTACAATTGTTGGAGCTAGAGGAGTTGAGGAGAAATGCTTATGACAACGCTAAAATATCGAAAAAGAGGATGAAATCCATCCACGACATGATGATCTTGAGGAGGGAGTTCACCCCAGGCCAAAAAGTTCTTCTATACAATTCCAGGCTACACATCTTTCCCGGGAAGCTTCGCTCTAGGTGGTTTGGACCTTTCACAGTCATAGAAGTTTTCCCACATGGCGCAGTGCTATTATTGAATGAAAAAGATGAAAGTGAGTTCAAGGTGAATGGCCAAAGATTGAAGCATTTTCACGAGCCTTGGACCAAGGAAGCGAGCACCATGGATCTCACAGACCCACCTTCGGGTGGGAACTAATCAGGTGTGTTATTTCCCTGATTCCCTCTTCCTAACATTGAGGACAATGTTTATTTTAAGTTGGGGGGAGGGTATAAACTTTTAGTATTTTTCTTTTTCTTTTTCTTTTTCTTTTAGGATTTTATTTTTTAGTTCCCTTTTTGCATTGAAAAAAAAGAGTCAAGTTATATCACCAATACTTATTTTTACATAGAGATGAACCTCATGTGATGAAAATTCTCGATATTTATTCACCACCGTACACATGTGAATTATTTTCCTCCACCACTATTGTTAAATATTTCAGTCTCATTTGACATGAATGTTAGTACTCGTGGTAAATTCTTTTTGATATTTCTCCATGGTGGAATTGATTGAAGACTTTATGAATCTAGAAATTATGAATTAGCAAATAGTATATTTTCAATGGAACACACCAAAGTTCATGCACCAATAGTTCACAAAATAACTGGAGCATTGCTTTTTATTTCGTATTCATTGCTATCTGCATGCTTTGTGTGCTTTTGGGTAGAAAAGTCTACACCGTCTTTTGAAATGATTAGGATAACCTATTCTTGTGAAAAAAAATTACAAAGAGGAAGCTATCTTGCTAAGTTATTTATGCACACAAAAAAAGACAGAAAAGAAGAAATGAATGAAGAAAAAATGAATAAAGGTGTCACTAAAATACATAACTTGGTTGGCTCGAGTAGTACAGTCCGAGGGGTCCTTTTTGGCCTAATACCCTATTATCGTCTGATTTGGGAGCCATTGACCGGAACCTCACTCATTTGATGGAGCGATCCAAGTTATACATTTTTCTGCGAATGTTGCTTGATGCGCGTTACACGGAACTATTAAATAAGCGAAAGAAAAGAGAGGATAAGTGTGCATGATTAGAAAGGCAAGAGAACTTCCAAAGCTTAAAGAAAGCACGAGTTATGGCGTGATTTCCTATGAATGAAGATTGACGTGTGTATGTCTTGATACCATTCTATTCTATATGTTTACTTTGCATGATACATCTACGCTCCAAGTTAGAATCTTTGATTGAACGGTGTGGACCATTGATTTTGTATACTATGAGCTATGAAGTAATGAATAGTGAAATTAAGTCTGTTTTATAACCATTTGAGATACTTGATCTTCATTTTTAAACCCACAAGTACCATTATTTGATGAGCTTGAAATTTTGATATTAGTGTGTGGTTATCTCTTTTGTCGTTGTAGTATAGTGGTGAGTGATTTGAGATCTGATAAGGTGATCTAGGTGCATATTTGATATTATATTTCGCTCACTTTGCTAGAGACTAGCAAAACGCTAGTTGGGGGTGTGATTCGGGTTAAATATTGCTTATTTAACCCCTCATCTAGTAATATTTTGTGCTCATATGATGCTAAATTGATCTCTAATACATTCGTATTTTGTACACCATCATTTATTAAAGAAATCACCTTGTTTGAGCACAAAACAACAATTAACTGAGTATTTCTGCACTTTTTATATTTTTCCTAGCTTGGTCTCGATCTCACGATTCCAACGACTATTTATTTGTATTTTTCTGAGATCTGTGTTAATTACTATGAATTTTTGAATGCAGGATACAATTTAAATGAGAAATACGTAGGAAATACTCTAAAAATACGAAAATACGGCGATCCACACGAATCTCCGTGTCCACGTGGCAGCATCTGCCGCAATCCCCGCCATATCGAACGCTCCAACAAATGAGACGACGCGGCCGCTTCTTGGACTTCTGATCGTAATCCAAAGGTCGAGGCGCAAGCGGAATTCCTTGGCGACGTGGCCCCGCTCCTGACCGCTCATCTCTGATCCAACGGTCACTACACTCCCTGCAATATGAAGAAGCAATCGGCGAAGCGGCCGCATCAGGACCGCTCATCGTTGATCCAACGGACGAAGTGAATTCCGCTTCGTATTAGAATTCGATTGCCTTTCGAGCGACGCGGCAAGCCATGATCCATCCAATCGAAATCGAACGGTGGAGAAGCAACCCGAATTCGAACGCAGCGGATGCAAAGCGGAGCGGGCGCGCACGATTACTGAAGGCCACGTGTCGAAGCGTGGTCAAATCCCGCTGTGATCAACGGCCTTGGTTTGCTCTGGTTATTTAAATGCGGGTTTGGGTCGATATTGATGCGGATTTAGACCCGTTAAGCTATTAAACCCGCAATGTGTGTATTTAAGGTATTCTTAGGGTTTTTGAGCGTAATTCTTGGCGTATTTGGGCGATTTTGGAGCCGATTTTTGCAGAATTTCAAGGAGAAGACAGAGGGCAACCTGAGGCAAAATTCCAGAGGCTTTGAGGAAGAAGAAGAGGGGTTTTCTTAGTCTATTTGCTAGCGTATTTTGTGATATCCTTGAACTCTTTAGCGTATTTTGAACTCTTTTTGATTGTATTGCTTAGAACCATGATTTATATGATGAATTCTCTGTTTATTTTCAGTATGGGTAGCTAAATTTCTATTGTGCATGGTATGGCGTAATTAGGAGATATGATTTGTATTCATTTGGTTGTATTTTTGCGCTAAAATTGTATGTCGGTAAAGTTGTGATCTTTGGCTTAAAAATCAACTTTTTCATATTCCAAAAGAGCGTGATTGAGTTGATGATCGCCCCACAAGGGTGAGTTTTGATCTCTCCAAGTTTCATATCTTAATTTTAGAAGAATATAACTTTAGCGACAGCCTTATTGAATTTTGTGCTTTAATCCCCAAAAGGGTATTTTTCGATGAATTGCTCCCAAAAGGGGAATTTATTGAGTTATATTTAATCAACCAAATTAATACGAATCATTGATCCTAACGAACCCATACCATGTGCATACTTCTCATAAATATTTTCACGAATTTTCCTTGTTCGTATTGTTCACGTATTCACAAATCACCATCAAACCAATCCACACCATCACCATTTAAAGTGGTTAGTTTCTCTACGTTGGCTTTTTATTTGATTTAAGCTTTGTGGTTTCAACAGATTTTCTCCCGAGGATTCGACATCTGGACTCCCAGATTATATTACTTGTACGGACTCTTGCGCTTGAGAGAAGCACTATTTTGGGCCTACCAAGGTGACACCGTCATCTTGTCCTTTTGCTTTGAGGCCCCTTCTTTGCTTGGCTGGTCATCGACTGGGTTCTTGGGGTGCCTAGCTTCACCAGTGCATTGATTTCTTTTTTAAGTTCCAACAATCATTAGTATCATGCCCATAATCATGGTGGTACTTGCAGAATTTGAGGTCATCCCTTTTTCATATTTTCCCTTCTTGGCAGACTCTTGAACCAGTTCCTCCTGCTGGGCATAAGCCAGGACCTCTGCCTTGGGTGTGTTTGGTCTTGCATAAGCTGGACGCTCCTTGCTTCGAGGGCTCCTCTCCCTCTGTCTCTTATCCCGAGATTCCTGGTGAGGGGTTTCCTGGGATTGCTTTTCTCGTCTGGTGTCTCCACTACGGGCAATAGTCCCTTTTTCAGTAGTTTCCATTGTCTCCTCTGCTTCTTCTGAGACGATGAATTAATCTATTATATTGAACAGTTCTATGAGGTTGTTGGGTGGAAACTGGTGAAGGGCCCTCTACGAATGCTTATTCCACACTGCTTGAGTAAAAGCCGCAATGACAGTCACATCATGCGTGTCCTCTACCTCAAGCCTTTCGTCGTTGAACCGATGGATGAGGGCTCGAATTGACTCGTTATCCTTCTGCTTGAAAGTGAAAAGGTGGGAGGACTTTCTCTTGGGGGCGTCGAACCGCGACAAAATTGCCTGCAAAAAAAATCGGCCAATTCGTCGAATGACCCGACATAGTCATCCGTTTGCCGTCTTGATTAGGGTAGTGTGAAAAGCTCGGTAGAGGTATGGCTCATCTGCTCCATGAAGTATCATCATGTTTAGATATTTACGGATGTGGGCCCATGGGTCGCCTTTGTCGTCATACGTCGGTAGGGAGGGGAGCTTGAACTTTGGGAGTGAAGGAGCAGACGTGATGTTCTCCTTCAACAGGGTCCATCGAATTGTGGGATGGGTAAGTTGGAATCGCCTATCCCTGCCATGCAGGTAAGTGGCTCCTAATGATTGGTTGGGAATTTCCTTCGCCTCTCTCCTCTCATTTTCACCTGCAAAATTGAGAGGGTTGTGACCTTGAGTGACCCTATTTATTACCTGATCCAGGATGCTGCGAGTCGCGCATCTATAGTTGGAGGGACTGGGTCCTCCCGGGAGGTCGAAAGCACGGTTATCATTCTCCATTTTGCCATTATGGTGAGATGTAGGTGTTGTATTGAGTGGTGCATTCTTCTGTCGATCTGCTCTTGGATCTCTTGGATCCCTAGGCAAGGCAGTATCCCTCGTCAATGCCAGAGTTGGATTCGGAGGCCGTAGTTGTTCATTTGCGAGCAGTGGGCCTGCCATGCTCTGGCGTATCATGGCCAACAATGCACTGATGCTCTTGTCGACCCGCTTTGCAAATCGGTCGAATTGCTCCTGGGACACCTTAGGCACCTTTGTTGCCCTTCTGGGTCCTTTTGATGAGGATACAGAGTCTGTGGCATCCTCCACCTGGACGCTGTTTGCATTCTGCTATTCGTCTGGACCAGGGTTTGGTCCAACGTTGCTAGGTCCAGTCGACATAGCTTGTTAATTGCTCTGGGATGTCGGACTGATGAACGTTTTCCACAGATGGCACCAAACTGTTAAGGCCAAAAATGACCGAAACAATCACGATGCTGACATAGACCCTTTCTAGCTGAGTTGGAGCCTCATCATTCAATTGAATGAGACCCTAGGTTGGTAGAACCGGGGTCATTGGTTGTTGATAATCGACTTGTGATGCTTATTCGACCCTTGAAAGGATCGATCCTCAGTCAATCGATGTAGAGTAACACCGGCACGACCTTCTCACTAAATCGGGCCTCGATGATCTACACCACAAGAAAGTGGCAGGGGGTCGGATCTGGGTCCCAACCTAAATCCCCTCCAATGCTTAATTTAGAGTGGAACTTAAGGTGGGAAGCTTGGAGTAGCTGAGATCGACCCACAGAGGCTCGTCTCAAGTTTAGCGTTACAAGCTCTTTTCAAGAAGAAGTATTAGTTAGAATATAGAAAAATTTCAGGTATTGGATCTCGTACCTCTTTTATTTTGTTCGTCTCCCGTCTTTTTATAGACCTCCGAGGTCTCTTCAGTGACATTGGGAGGATAACAGTCACCAATTATGGTACCACGATCTTATCCCCTTAATAGGGGTAACCGTCGCCCATGTCCATGCTATTAATGCGCTCACCTTCAATCCCACGTTCAATTGGTGGGAGTGCAATGTGCGAATGATACTTGTGCTTTGACTGAGTTAGCTTCAGGCCTTTTTTGTGGGATCTGTGGGCCTTAGTCGCTTGCCGAACGAGCCCCCTCGAGTGCCGGCCCGATGCCTCAACAATTCTAATATACATGGCAACTAACAAGTGAAGTTAAACAAGAACATGTAACAGCCTACTAACATGCATAGGACTTGGATGTAAACTAGCTCAATATGTGATGTATTGACACAAGCATGATTCTAATTAACTTGAAATATAATCCCATACATAATTGAAGTATAAAAATGGCATGTTGACATACTAACATAACATGGATATGTGATATGCTAACATAACATTGTCATGGCCTAAACTAACATATTCATGTCATAAAAGCTAACACAAAACATAGAAATATATGGAGCAATTAACATATGGCCATTTTAACATAGCATGAACATAATCTCCATGGCCTAATTAACAAAATGTCAAGATACTAACAAAATGAAGCTATTAACAATTAACATGCTAACATAATGTGATCTTCATAACATGAGCAAAATAGCATGAGACTTTACCCTAATTGACACCATATGAAGCATGACATTTCTAAACTTAATCATGATGTTATTCCTCCTTCCTACACAATTCTAAGATTGGCACCCTAGCTAGAATGGTTAGAATTCCTACCTCAAAATCCTTCTTTCTTCTAAGTTTAGTTCCTCCTCCAAGCTTTTCCTTTCAAGCTTCTTTCTTCCTCCTCCTTCATTCTTCTTCATTCTCTTCAAACCAAGGGGATGTGGTGGTGTGGGGTAATGTGGCCAAGATGGTGGAAAGTGAGGAGGTGGCCGGCCTTGGTGGTGCAAGGGGAGGAGAGGGAGGAGCAAGAAAAGAGAAAGAGTGCAAGGGGAGGGTTCGGCCTAGCGTGAAGGGTAAGAAGGAAAAATGTTAACTTGCTCTTCCTTTTTCTTTTTTTCCTTTTCTTCTCCTTTTCTTTCTTTTCTTTTTCCTTTAATCCCTCATTCATGGCAAATTCCCTTCAAGTGACATGTGTATCTTATGTGTCATAATATTGATGAGGCTAGCTTTAGCTAATGACACACAAGGGGCTAATGTGGCATGATTGGAATTTAGGAGTATTAGATGATGACACCTAAAGTGAGGAGGTATCCTATGAAAATTTTGGAATTCTAATTTTTGGAAAATAGAAATACACCCAATATACCCCATACAATACCATACACACTAAATACTTAATGTATTAAAAGATTTAAGACATTTAAAAATAGTTTTATAATAATAATAATTTTAAAAACATTAGGAAAAATATCCAAAAATACATAAAGATGTACATGTATAAATACGATCGAAAATAGATACATAATACTCGTATACATGAAATATGGTATACAAAAACAGAAAGTTCAAGAGAAATAACTCACCAGGTTAAATCGTCTGGAGTTCATTGTCCAGACATCTGAGCAACTGTTGAAACGTCTAGTCTTTGAACATCAGACAGCTGACTCATAGCCATGTCTAGCTCGACAAAAAGCTGACATGCCAAACGTCTAGTGACCCTTCACCAGGCGTTTATCCTGCTCCAAAATACACTATAGTGAGTGTTTTGAGCATGGGACCAAATGGGATGGGTTCTAAATCATTTCTAAGATACCCTATGATGGAAATGATGCATATAAGTGTGTGTTTGTGCATCTGTTCATGGCTTACAAATATTTTATGAAAATAAAATCAAATTACATGAAGAAAATGTAAAATTACATTTGAAGTCCAATACTCTTCATGCAAGCTTTTGCTCCAAAGTGTTGAAGCCATCTTCCCATCATCCAATGCTTTGTCTCCATCAAGATATAACATGAAATTAATCTGAGTCTAAAACATATAAGATGATTAGCACACAACATTATGTTGATCATCATCAAAATAACATTGGTCTTGAACTCAAGAACCAACATTCTCCCATTTTTAATGATGACAAAACATTATGTAAAAATATAACATAAACATTGAAAATTGTCACGACTCGCTCTCTAGGATACCCTGGATATTTGAAACTGTCCCAAGTGAGGTTAGAGAGGCAAGGGTGAAGTGAGAGAAAGGGGAAGAGATAGAACAAAAACAGCAATAGGTCACTGCGCACATGCTGGGATAGTAACTGTAATGCTCCAAAAACAACCACATAGACAACACATATGGGCACAAAAACAATGTACACCAACAGTAATCATATTATTACATTTTACTTATGCATATACAACTACAAAATCTCCAATATCCAGCCCAACCCATAAGATACAACACCAAAGGTAGACCCCCACTACACAACTCATTCCCTACTACTACCCATGCTCAAGGGTACAACTCTGATATAATCCCACTCTCCATGCTTCCCAAGCCTTTATCTCAAATTCACCAACCACCTGAGAATCTATCTTCAGCTACTTGTGGGAAAAAAGGGAGGGCACGTCAAAGCATGTCAAATAGGGATGCCTAACCCGTATGGCATATTATTCAACAATCATGCAAATTCGCATTATGAAATGAACATAAGTGGAACACAAAAGCTACAATAGTGGCATAAAGGAAATGAGACATGAAGGTGTACATAAGGGAATACAACACATCCATGGTTAGAATTGAGTATCATAGTAATTACAACTATAATAAGTAAAGGAAATGACTACAAGTGTGTAAAGTTAAGTTAAGTGTCTTCATTTATTGACAGTTATTTGGAAACCTGTGTAAAAGTAGGACATAAGGACCTGGAGCTCACCCCAAGGTGGGGTGAAAAAAGACTTTCCTGCCAGTGGTACACGAGCACTGTTTCCTTGATAAGGCCTCTCGAACTCCCCCGTCCTGGTGGGAGTGAGAATATCCTCCAACTTTATGATATTACCATATCACAAACCACATCACCATATATCAAAACATTCCCCCCTTGGAACCACATCTACAATACAAATCACAATCCAGTCCTTATGACTACCCTTACTCAGGTATTCCCCCAAGCCCCATCTTAAAAACTCACCATCTTTTGAGAGGATTGAGACTTTCCAAGTATATAATTATTCAACATTATTGGTTTATTTATACAATGTACAAAATATGACATGAAAGTAATTATGCATAAAGAACAAAAGTGCATAAAGAGTAATAGTGTATAAAGGCAATTGTGTACTAGAGCAAGTGTTCATAAGACAAATATGTACAAAAGCTATGAGACAATGACATAAAAGAATTAGAAACATAAACACATACATATAGTATTGTGGAGTCATATTTGGCATGGTCACCTATTTTCATATCCTTCTCATTTCATAATTTCTCTCATTCTACCATAAAGGGGTCATGCACCTAAGTACCATGCACATCCCAAATTCCACAACAACACATCACATTGTGCCATGCCAAATAGGAATACCCATTCTCATCATGTGCATTGGATGAACCAACTCATGTCAAATGTGTTCTACTTGTCAAAAACAGCTGATATCCCAAATTTGAATTTAGAATTTGACTTAAGTGTCTAAATGAAAACCATAGGCAATTCATCATGTTTTCATGTCAACAAAAATCATAATTATTGGATGTCTAGGCTAATTGTTATGGCTTATAAATTATATGATGCAGAATCTGTCCTAAAGCTGAAATATATAGGAATAAAGATCAGTTAATTCAATCATTTCACAGTCAGATTCTGATTGAGGTCCCAACATACAATTTGTAGAAAATTAAGTTAGGATTCCAGATTATCTTAAATCAAGTCATTTGGACGGCTGGAGTGAAAGTTCTACTCTGGTCAATAATATGGTGCAGAATCTCCCAGAATTTGACACTACGACAAAGATCAGCAATTCAGTCTAAATACAGGTAGAATCTGAAGTTACTTTCTACATAAAAGTATTTGAATAAATTTCCAAATTATATTTAATCAAAATATTTGGACAACTAGAATGACAATTATGCCCAATTAACTTAGCAGCAGAAATTGGACTAGCAACAGAAACCGAAATTATCATGTAGAGATGACATGGACATAATATACCATAAGGAACCTCAATAAGGTACTGTTCAGCGTCCCGTGCTTATGCCTGGGAGCGCTCGTTTCACCGCAAGTGCACGGTGCGTTATAGTATGTATAGATTGTCAAACTCAGTGGATGCAGTCGTTTAATGTTTAGCTTTTATGGAAGGATGAGAATGCGTGGTCGGGAGTTGTCACGTGAAAGTTTGGTTGATTGATTATGGAAAATGGGGTCTACTAAATAATAATGGTCTAAGGCATTTGGGATTCTCCGCTAGGCCCTTCGGTCATGGATGTCAGGTTAAGATGTCTTTGTTTGGACGATGGATGATGGTAGGAGTGTGACACCCGAGGATGGGAACAAGCGTTTGACTTCTGTCATCGCACTCGTCTAACGCATCCCTATGCGGAGTCGTGCTTTTACAGATGCCACGCTATGGTTGGTTCTAGCGGTCGGGTTACTTTCGTAGTCATCGACTAGTGGATCGAGGATTAGTGGTCGCCACTAGCTCTCGAGTCATTCTTGTGACCGCAAGCCCTAGAAACGGCCACTAAGCCTAAATCGGATCCGTGGGGATTCTCCCTAGGATATGGAACCGCTTTTGCAATCCTCCGATCCTATGGCTAATCCCCAAAACCCCTTGTTCAAACTACCATAGGGAGACCCTAGATTCATCCAACTAAGATTAACCTAACATCCAATCCCTAGGATCCTAGGGATCATCCCTAAGCCCTAGAAACACACTACTCTACCATGGCAATAGCTACAACAATAACAGCAATGGAGATATTCATCATAACCTGAGAAAACATCACGAAATTATTATCAAAGCGTAGAGGAATGAATAAGGATGCAAAATATAATAAAATCAAACAGCAAAAGTGATTCACCAAAGTTTAGATTGCAAAACAATAGCTCAAGAAACATCTCACTCCACAATAGCTCAAGGGTTTTCTAGATTAAAAGAAATCTTAACCTAACTAAAAATCGAGTTTAGTTTATATACAACCCACAACCCATTAAGGTTCGGGTTTTACAAAGAAACCAACCCGAAACCCATTAGAAAGCCCAAAAAAATAGTCTGTCGACATCGCGCTCGGTTGAGCGGGGAAGCCACTCGACCGAGCGGCATCTTAGATAATTGATGTCGCTTGGTTGGCATTGACGTCGCTTGGTCGAGCTAGCTGGGTTGCTTGACCGAGCTTAAGTGCAAATTTTACAGAGAGCTCGAAGGCCAATTTGGAGCTCTCTGCAGGGGATAGCTTGGTCGAGCGAGAGGGGTCACTCGGTCGAGCGAGCTGGGTCGCTCGGTCGAGCGACCCCTTGCCATGTTGCTCCCTGTCTACTGGGCATAGCTTAGTCGAGCGCATCATGCGCTTGACCGAGCGATCTGGGAATCCTCTTCTTCTCCTTCTTCTCTCTTCTCTTTCTTCCTCTCCTTCTCTTCTCCACTTCTTTCTCTCTTCCCTTAGCTCCCTTAGCTCCATTGAGTCGTGAGGCGAGGCGACGTAAGCTTCGGCATCCAACATTGTGTCCATAGTCCAATATTGCTTCGAATCGTGCTGAATTCACTGAAAGTATACAAAACATCACAAGAATCTAACGTTACGACACCCCTTCAAACAAAGCTGTTTTGTGGAGGGATGAGCTGTGAAATGACGTTCACAAAAAATTCCACAAATAAGTACTCTCTCAGAGGGTCACAACGACATATAACTTCGCATGTTCGGGATACAAGATGAGGTCACAAAAATATACGTACGAACAAAAAGATACGCGCACGAAAAACATACGGTCGAAAAGCGACTGTGACATCCTACCCACCTTAGAGCAAAGTCTGTCCTCGGACTTTCTAACCAAAAAATATATCTAGCCATTCTAGTAACTACCCCAATCATATCACACTATAATTCAAACCATGTATAGTTACTACAAGTGCTTATATATGCACTAGGTAGCCAAACATTAATACTACAAACATGTATATATATGCACATTCTATACTTGTACCTATCATAGACAGTCAAATTCATACATGCACTTCAATCATTCATATAGTCACGTACATCCCTTATATAACTATCACTCACTTATTACATAACCATGGTACAGATACATACATAAAAAATAGTTTCACACTAGCAAATACAATCGTGGTACTTCACATATAGATAACTACCTATGTACAACCGAACATGGATATACTACTCACTTATATCTCCTAGTGTACAATCAACACTAAACATATCATCACACATAATCACACCATACCATATTAAATCATGTTTGCTATATCTAATATACATTCACCACTACTATAAATATACAAATATATAGTTATACAAATACACACAGATACTTCATAATATATACACATCACATACAATCCTATAACTATATTCAAGACATAACACGCATACCATAGTCGCAAACACATATAGCTAAGCACATACTTACACGTGCATGGTGCACACCCACATACGCTAATATACTCCTCATACATGCCACTCATACCACTATATACTTAGCACATTCTATACACCTAGTTCTGGCTAGCATATATACATTCAAACATGTAAAACCTTCGTAATGAACTCTACTACAAAACCACACCTATATCTATATAATGGTATAGCCACCCACAACCATGTGCGTAACGTAACTAGGCACAACAAAACCTATCACTATACACACATCATCCATTACTATGTTCATAGCACTATACACCAACCACAGACAAATATAACAATATACTTAGAGTATACCCACTCAAGCATGAGTGGGACTCAAGGACCCATACAAGAACCAGAATACTATATATATAACACGATATTTCTACCTATACCAACACACACCTCCAATATATATACCAACGTAATCATATTACTCGTCACACTATACAGGTAAAAACACATGCTATCATATACACACAATAATATCAATCACACCTTATATTTAGTCAAGTAACACCCCCACAATGCAATCACTTTACATATTATAATAATATTGCAAATATCAGTACACGTATACAATCATAATACATCATCCTATACATGTGTACATCGTATAGTCACATACATATAATATATACACACAATAGCAATTTACGTATAGTTAGTATACTACTACATATACTTATCCATACATAGTTACATCATATCGTAATCGTGCATACCTCATGGTATACGCGTACACACACAACATCCCGTAAGGGCAAGCAGTACTATAAAAAATTATAACCCTATTACCATACGTATATCACACATATCCATATAGTATGTATATATCTACTTATGACTAAGCACATACATATCTACGTACGAGCACACGCTCATACGTACTAACATATAGATCATATAATAGGCCTGCACACTTAACTATAAGTACTCCTATTATCATTACACCTAACATGCACATGACTTTACTGGTATACTATTTCATGCACTTACAAGTACCTTTAAACTACATACAAAACTAGTAGACATTCTAACCTTAATTCTAGTATACACAGACATCCCTACAGTGGTATAGCTATCCACACATATATTCATAAATGCCATCATTCATACAACTTCATATATATTATGAATAACACTAAGTATGCATATATAACACACGAGACAAACATTAATATACTAAGGGTAGCATACTCATACATGAGTGGTACGCAGGGGTCCACACACACAGGTCCACACACTCTACCTATATACATGCACCATGATGACATCACAATAATACAAATGGACCCATCATACTAAACTAAGGTTAACATAGGCAACGATAAGCACTAGTAGGATGACTAAGAAAAGCAAGGGAACCGAAATCAAATAGCGTAACAGAACAAGATCGGAATGAACGGGTTCAGATAAGGCGAGGAGAAGGAGATAGATCGGTTAGGTGAAACAGAGATATAATAGTGAATATTTAAGTAAGGGAAGGAAAGGTGTAAGTTAGAAAATATTATAAGGTAATACTTTAAAGATTTCGGCGAAAGAGTTTCGAAATTCAAAGAATGAATTTAAATCAACTGAAGGGTAGGAAGTCTAAACCCAATGTTTTCAAAGGTTTTAGACTGGGAGAGGAATTCAAAATAAATAATATTGAAAATACTTTTTGAAGGATCAGGATGGTAAATGGGGCAGATTTAACGATTGATGATGAACGACATGAAGGAATCACGTGAATCGAAAGCAAGGAAGTGAATCAAATATTCAAAACATAAATACGACTGGAAAATAACTTAGCGAATCTGCTACGAAGAGATTCTATGGTCATTAGCTCAAAAGTGTAATGATTATGAAAATATAGAAATCAGGGGTTCTAATTTCCGGGCCGACTAGAGATTAGGAGAACTTAGCACTAAGACTTTCTAATGAACTAGACTGTAATAGAAATCTCAGGAAAAGGGTCCTTAGAGGATCAAGATTACATTCTGCTGGGCCCGAAATTTGATGGACCTAAGCGAACAACTAAAGGAAACCTCTAGAAATCTAATATGGTCGGGCTGGGTAAGAGGCTACTAAGGTATCCTAAGATGAGTACGATTAATTCTTAACGAATGTGTCTGACCATAAAACTGGACGTTTATCTAAGTCTACCAATCAAAACCTATTCTAGCAAACAAGATCTAATCTAACATGCAAGATCAACTAATGAAAAGTAAAGACTAGTCTGAGAAGTACCTGTAATAACTCCATCCTCAGCCTCCGCCTCTACTGCAGTCATCGTGAAAGCTTGTTTCATATGCTGAGTTGCCTGTTGGAAAGCCTGCTTCTGAGATATAAGAGGCGCTCCACGACCGGTAGCTACTGGTGCTCTCTGTTGCTGACTAGCACGCAGGCAATCCTTTAAGGTATGCGAAGCGTTGCCACAGATTAAGCACTGGCCCAGCAACCTCCTGCACTGGTCCTGCACGTGACCAGCATTGCCACAATGATAGCACACCTTCCGACTAGGCCCACCTAGCCCTTAAACTGTGCAGACTGATTAGGCTTCAACACATGCTTAACCACAGTTCGGGTAATACGTCTCCCGGCCATCTAAGACAAGGAAAACGTTCAGATTAGACTCAAGTTTTTATGACTCGAATGTTTCGAACGTTTCAATGGATGTTTAATTATTATTGTTGTTTCGATATTTCGCAGGTGCAACGACCAGCATGGGCCACCACAAAAACCTATCACGCCCCGCTTTCCAAGTACGGAAGGCGAGACACGAAGAGGTCCGCTCAGATTTGAAGCTGTGAAGCTACAGTCTGATAAGCGTCTGTGTGTTCATCCATTCACAAATTCTTGCATTGCAAAAGAAACAACAATAATATTAAATAGAACACAGGCAAATAATAACCAACATCCAACATTATTCAAAACATCCAGAGATAGTCATAAAGAAAAAGTACAAGAGTCTGAAAATGAAAGGCCCCAAGCATGGCCGAAATAAAAACAACATAAGGTGCTACGAACCGAAGAGTCTAACAGCAACAGCTAGAAAAGTAAACAGTAACTACGAAAGCCTCTTGCTGAGACTAAGACTGGTCTCCGGTGTCCTTGAACTGGACGTCAGCAAAGGCCTCGGGGTCGACGTCAGCGAACTGGTCGTCCTCAGCGACAATCTCAGACTCAAAACCTGACATGTGACACCCAAAGAGAAAAGAGCACATGTCAGCAAAAATCTTCAAATGGAAAAGGAGACTTTTGTGCAAGGAATCATAAAAGCAAAAGAGTGTAACTAGCAGTTCTAAAATAATGATGATGACATGGCATGATATGTTAATGAATGCAGCAGTCAAAATGAACATGATATTTCCAATGCATGACACATCGTAGCAAGCGCTACTAAACAATATTCATGATTTCACAATTTCACAAAAAACATGCATTCACGATGTGCACAGGGTTTACGCCTTACAGCTGAAGTTGCTGATCGGGCACACTTCTACGCTGCGTAACCACTTAACCCTACCCCTCCATGTGTGTATGGACTTCCGCCCATCTTCTGGATCACGAGCCAGGAAGCGTTCTTGATTTGGCATAGGGGTACACCTAGACGCATTCATGATGTAGGAGTCAAAATCCTACTCGTTGTAGCTTACATTTCAATAGTAACGTGTGCTACACAATCACGACAAAACATTCCAATACATGAAATGACATGCAATATGAGCAGATATTGAATTGTGTACCGTTATATCAAAATAAACGTGACATGTGATATGCATGAAATGACATGGCAAGGGTGTCGGATCTAGCTTCGTTGTCAAGCTAGATCAAGTATGGTGTCTAGGCGTCTATCATTTCACCGCCTAGTCTCTTTTGCACAAATTCACAGAATGGCCTAAACATGGCCTAACAATAATCTTAGCAAGTTTCACTTGCCTGAAAGTAATCGTCCAAAACCTCAGTTCAACAGTCCATAACTCTTCCTATGTGCTCAATCACCAATCACCAATCCTACAGTCTCGTATTCAATTATCTTCAATCAATGATTTAACCGACGCAAGAAAAGTAACGATTTTTATCTTGATTAAGCATGCGGTGTTTGGGTTTCCTACGGTTCGAGATTACCTCAACACGACGCGAGAGCTACACTGACGTCCGGTAGCGACGTCAGGGGTTGGATCCGGTAGCAAGCGAGGGTACGGCGATAACTAGAGACAACGGTAGCATGACGCACGAACGACAGCAAACAAGGGAGATCTTAGCCTGCTATGGGTTGCATGGACTGCGGAGAGGGGATAGGGTGGACTGCGACAGGTGTAGGGCTGCCGTGCAGGGGCTGTCGAGGCAAGGGACTACCGGAAAATGGTTGTGACAGATCTGTGTGGCAGTTGGTGGTAAGGAAAGGGCTGTTTAGTGGCTAGGGGAGAGAGGAAGGCTTGCTGCAGGTTGCGACAAGGAGGTTGGCCGGTGGAAGTCGACCTGGGTGGTGGCCGGCGGGTCTAGGGGGTGAAGTACGATAGATCTATGGGTTGGAGATCGGCAGATTTTGAGGGGAATGATAGATTTTGAGGTGGTTGCGTGGTGTTTTTCGGCGAGTGGAGGCCGCCGTGGAGGAGGCCGGAGGTGATGGGTGGCTGGCGATGAAGGGTGGCCGGCGTGGGTTGATGGAGGAAGATGGACGTGGGTTCTTTTTGCAAGGGCAGATATTGATGAGTGGGTTACAAACCCTAGGATATGGGTTCTGTTAAAACAATGGGAATTTCCTATTTGGGGTTGAAAAGGGGTAGATTTTAGGTGATTGGAGAGAGTGTGTGTGAAGGGGAGAGGGTGCAACTAGTGTGACAAATAGCTAGGTAAATAACATGTGATACGTATCAAATCCTAAAGATTTAATTAGGTTTTAATTAAGATTCAAATTCGAATTAATTAGGGCTAAGTATAGGTTGAAATTGATTAGGTCGATGGGTCGGTCTAACGGTGTCCGATAAATACAAGAAAAATATCGGAACGACTGTGTCGACGAGAGGGTCGAGACTACGATGATCGGTCACATGCTAGGTTAACGAACAACGGAACTAAAAATAAAAAGGTCAAACATCGAAGTCTAAAGTTACGACACCCCTTCAAACAAAGCTGTTTTGTGGAAGGATGAGCCGTGAAATGACGTTCATGAAAAATTCCACAAATAAGTACTCTCTCATAGGGTCACAACGACATATAACTTCGCGCATTCGGGATATAAGAGGAGGTCACAAAAATACGCGTACGAACACAAAGGTACGTGCACAAAAAACCTAAGGTCGAAAGCGACCGTGACACAAATCATCTTCGAAGGAGGGAAGTACTTTGTGATGAAGGCCTCCTCCAGCTGCTCCCATGTTATGAATGTATTGGGCCCTTGGGACTTCAGCCAATAGTGTGCCTTCTCCTTCAAGGCGAACGGGAAGAGCCGCAATCTGATCGCGTCGTCACTGATTACCTGCATCTGGAATGTGGCGCACTTTACCAAAAATGCCTCCACATGATGGCTGGGGTTCTCATATAGGAACCCGTGGAAGCAGTCTTACTGTAGCAATAGGATGAGCCCCGTCTTCAACTCGAAGTTGCCTTTGCGTATCAACGGTATGGCCACAGAGGAAGATGAAATGGTGTCGGGCTTCATGAAATCTCGGATCAATAATAGTGGAGGTGGATGAGGTGGTGGTATATCGAGAATTTCGGCCATCGATTCACATCTCCTTCTCTCTGCTGCGAGTCGTCACGCGGCCGCTTCTATTTCAGGATCTAAAGGCAGGAGATTCTCTGATCCCTGTGAACGTGTAAGCATGCAAAACAGAAGAACTCAAGAAAAATATGAAACTCGTTAGCGAAAAGAGAAAAATAGTAATAAGAGAATAAAATAAAAAATAAAAAGAGTGGTGGGAGATAAAGTGTGGATGAAACCAGCACTCTCTAACCCATAAACTAAAACAAACCGTTGCCTCCCGGGCAACGACACCAAAAACTTGTTCGGCATCCCGTGCTCACGCCCGGGAGCACTCGATTCACCGCAAGTGCACAGTGCGTTATAGTATGTATATATTGTCGAACTCAGGGGGGGCAGTCGTTTAGTGTTTAGCTTTTATGGAAGGGTGATAATGCGTGGTCGGTGGTTGTTACGTGAGAGTTTAGTTGATTGATTGTGGGAAATGGGGTCTACTAAATAATAAAGGTCTAAGGCATTCGGGATTTTGTGCTAGGCCCTTCTGTCATGGATGTCAGGTTAAGATGTCTTTTGTTGGACGATGGATGCGAGTAGGAGTGTCACACACGAGGATGGGAACGAGCATTTGACTTCCGTCGTTGCACTCATCTAACGAATCCCTATGCGGAGCTGTGCTTTCACAGTCGGCTTTGTTCAGGAATGCATGCATTAAGCTTGACATTTGGGCCTGCCTCGCAATCCATATCCACTCGCGTGATCTACAGACTGCGACGCGACGCTATGGTTGGTTCTAGCGGTCGTGGTACTTTCATAGTCATCGACTAGCGGATCAAGGATTAGTAGTCGCCCTAGCTCTTGAGTCACTCTCGTGATCGCAAGCCCTAGAAACGGCCACTAATCCCAAATCAGATCCGTGGGGATTCTCCCTAGGATATGGAGACGCTTTCGTAATCCTCCGATCCTATGGCTAATCCCCCAAAACCCTTGTTCAAACTACCATAGGGAGACCATAGATTCATCCAACTAAGGTTAACCTAACGTCCAATCCCTAGGATCCTAGGGATCATCCCTAAGCCCTAGAAACACACTACTCTACCATGGCAATAGCTACAACAAGAAGAGCAATGGAGATATTCATCATAAACTAAGCAAACATTATGTAATTAATATCAAAGCGTAGAGGAAGGAATAAGGATGCAAAATATAATAAAATCAAAGAGCAAAAGTGATTCACCAAAGTTTAGATTGCAAAACAATAGCTTAAGAAACATCTCCCTCCACAATAGCTCAAGGGTTTTCTGGATTAAAAGAAAGCTTAACCTAACTAAAAACTGAGTTTAGTTTATATACAACCCATTAAGTTTCGGGTTTTACAAAGAAACCAACCTGAAACCTATTAAAAAGCCCAAAAAAGTAGTATGTCGACATCACGCTCGGTCTAGCGAAGTGGTCGCTCGACCGAGCGCGACCCTTTGTCGCTTCACTTTGGGCATTTGGAGAAGGGGCCGCTTGGTCGAGCGGGGAAGCCGCTCGATCGAGCGACATCTTGGAGAATTGATGTCGCTCGGTTGGCATTGATGTCGCTCGGTCGAGCTAGCTGGGTCGCTCGGTCGAGCTTAAGTGCAAATTTTACAGAGAGCTTGAAGGCCAATTTGGAGCTCTCTATAGGGGATAGCTCAGTCAAGCGAGAGGGGTCACTCGGTCAAGCAAGCTGGGTCGCTCGGCCGAGCGACCCCTTGCCATTTTGCTCCCCTTCTACCGGGTCTTAGCTCGGTCGAGCGCATCATGCTCTTGACCGAGCGATCTGGGAATCCTCTTCTTCTCCTTCTTCTCTCTTCTCTTTCTTCCTCTCCTTCTCTTATCTACTTCTTTCTCTCTTCCCTTATCTCCCTTAGCTCCATTAAGTCGCCGTGGCGATGCGACGTGAGCTTCGACATCCAACATTGTGTCCATAGTCCAATATCGCTCCTAATCGCTCCGAATTCATTGGAAGAATACAAAACATCGCAAGAATCAAATATATCGAGAAAAGTGTGATATAATACGAAAATATAAACTTGAGCAATTGAAATGATATGGAAATGCGCGATAAAAATATGGAAAATATGGACACAACAGGTACCAATCTTCTCCAAGATCCTATCTTGCTCCACAAAATCCTACCTTCAAGCTCTACCACCAAAAAAGTTGGCATCTTGCTTCAAATTCCATCTCTTTCTCTTCTCCAAAACCTCCTTTCCACCTTACTCCTAAAGGAGAAGTTTACTAGGGTTTCATGGCCAAGGGGTGAAGAGGAAGGCCTAGGGCCTTGGGGAAATGAGGAGTGAATTAGAAAAGAAGAAGAAAGAAAAAGAGAAGAGACGTGAAAAATGAAGAGGAGAGCATTTCTAGAATTGTCTCTTTCTATCTTTTCTTTTCTTTTCTTTTTCTTTTGGTTTAATTCCATTTTGTTCTCTCTTAAGAATGTCATGTGCTATAGAATATTCATTTGAATGGAAAATTTATGAAGACACACTCTCATGTTTAACAATTATTTCTATGCCCTTGTGCAAATAGACACACTCTCATGTTTAACAATTATTTCTATGCCCTTGTGCAAATTCTACAAAACTCCTCACTATGCTAAACTTTTTCTAAGAGGCCCCTCCTACACAACCATGCATACACATACATGTACACATGCACCACACACACCTATCCATTGCATACTTCTAATATCATACATACAACACCATATCAACACAATACACACCCCCACATATATGTCTACTAGTCATATACTAATGCACACCAACATGCACTACTATACATACACCAATACACACAATTATTTCATGCATACATAGACATCCATAAGTATAAATACCACACATATGTAGTAGAATACGGGTATAGTTCAAAACAGGGCATGACAAAAATACTATGTGTGCTAACAAATTCCCCATATCAATATGCATATGTTCACAAAATAAACAATCATAAAATAAAGGATATTGATGGGTGTTTATGTAAAAACAATACCACAAAGAGTATGTATAAATGCATATGGAATATATTTTTACATAACCATAATTTCTCCCCCTTTGGCATATCAAAAAGAAGGGAGGGTGACAAATTGATAAAATCCAAGGATAAGAGAAAAAACCTACTCATATACTCAAATATAATGTAAATGACATGAAATAAGGCATATGAATGGAAATGAACATGCTAGCAAGCAAAAGTTTCATACTCCTCCTAAATCATGCACTACATGCAAACATGAGAGCTATGTAGAATCTCACACTAAAAGTGGGTACAAAAGTAATCATGCGAAGCATAGTACCCAAGTAATGAATACAATTTGTGGGTGCTAGCAAAGGAAAAATCAAACAAACATAAAGTTTGGTTTCCGTATATAGTTGTATGAAAATATATCATTTCAAACATACGTATCTATATATGTGTTCCTATCATGCCGTGAAACATTCTTAGGAATCCACAAAGAAAGAGTTTTGGGTTTCCTAAATAGAGATCATGTATGGGCATGAATATGAGGTGGGAGTGCATGCTTGTGAGGTGGAACATAAGCATTAGCATGCCCCGTGTGTGAAACATGCGAGTGAGCATTTAAACCATTTACACAAGAAAATTTTCTACCATACATAGGAACATGTGATTCATGCAAATAATGAGCGGGTTCAATTCTAGCATGCAAACAATGTTTAGTCTTGCCTAGGTCTTTCATTTCAAATGTTAGTTTGAGGCTTGCAGATATATCATCAATCTCTGTAGGAGATCCGATGAGGTTTAAGTCGTCTACATAGACGACTATTAATACGAATCATGTTCCCGTGGTTTTAATGAAAATACATGGGCAGACTTCATTATTGGTGAAAGCTTGTTGAACAAGGAATTCACTCAGTCTGTTATACCACATTTTTTCCGATTGCGTAAGGCCATATAATGATCTTTGAAGCTTAACAGAATAGACGTCCCGAGGTCTATCTTTTATTTCTGTTGGTATTTTGAAACCCTCTGGAAGTTTCATATAGATATCTTTATCTATATTGCCATATAGATATGCAGTCACAACGTCAATGAGCTGCATTTCTAGGCCTTCCATTGATGTTAAGCTTATTATGAATCGGAATGTGATCGCATCCATAACCAGGGAATATGTATCATAATCTATCCCTGGTCGTTGGTAAAATCCATGAGCTATAAGTCGTGCTTTGTAGCGTATGATCTGATTATTCTCATTTCCTTCCTTCACTTGTATCCCACAGACTTTGTGTTTCAAGAGTGAGTCCAGCTTTACTCATATTGCTTCATTCCACTTTGCCCAATCATCTCTGCGTTTGCATTCATGTAGAGATCGTGGATCGATATCATCGTTGCATTGAGCAACGTGAACATCAATATCGAATGCAAAGTCATCGTCATTGACATTGCTTTTTCTGTCCAGTACCTCCCCAGTACGTACAAAATTTAACGATATTTCTCCCGTGTTGTCCTCTTCGGGGGACTAAAGGAAGGGAGATGTTACTGGTCGGAGCTCAGCATCCTGTGGTGGGATATTCGTTATTTCTCCAGGTATTTTCCTCTTGCGAGGGAATTTATCCTTGGAGCCAGGAGGTCGGCCTCTTTTTATTTGAGATACAACCGATTTTGCTGTCGGTGGATTGCACCCATCTTTGGGGATGCCAATCCTAGCTGGCATATTTGCTGCAGGGATGTGTGATATGATAATCTTCTGGTTATCAGTGAATTTGTCTGGGAAATGTACTGTATTCTGAATGTGAAGGATCTTCAGGATCTCATCTTCACACAGATTAGTACGCGGATCATAATGAGACAAAGACTTAGTATCCCAAGAAATGGTCTCTGAAGCTTCAGGCTTCTTGGTTTGTAAGCCAAGTTTGGAAAAAGAATTTTCGTCAAACTCACAATCTTCAAGACGAGCCTTAAATGCGTCGCCTGTTAGGGGCTCAAGGTATCTAATAATGGAGGGTGAATTATGCCTGAAGGTTTTTGGCAGACCCTTAGGGCTCAGACCTGTGCCCGTTCTACATCGGACGGACAACAGAGGGATTAAAAATCGTAGCGAAAAAACATATAGCTAAACATTTTACTAAGGCCCTAAGGCGAGCCAGAACCTATCCAGGATCTATGCCGACTTAAGGTGGATTTGACCACCCCAAGAGGGATCTATACTACGGCGACATTATTAAAATTACACTAGAAAGCTACTAAATGACATACACGGAATCTTGGCCTTAGAGCAGGCAAGATGTACCGCACCACCTTCTTTCGCTCCTCGAAGCTGAGCTGCCTTGCGCCTTCGAGCCGATCAACCCGAAGCGAGCCGATCACTTGCCGAAGAAAGTTTCACTTGAGAAGATCCACGTCAGAGACTACTGGATCCGATCCAAACCTCCTCGCTGTCTTGCTAGGACTCGATTGGAGGGTAGGAAGAAAGAGGAGGAATAATAAAGTCGTTGATCGAGCATGCTCAAAAATCAGGAGCTTCTCGAATCGGAGACTTGGTACAAAATTTCTCTTGGGTGTCCACCCCTATTTATATAGGGAGCTAGACCCCATGCTCGTCGCACGAGCAATGTGGGACTAAATAATCAAAGAGGAATTTAATTAAGTTAGTAAGCCTTTCATAAAGGCCTAACTTCAACCAATTAAATCTCCATCACCATTGAGCTTCAGATACGATACAAGTTATCATTTTGAAGAGCTTCGAATGGTGAATGCATAGGAACAAACGGTGACGAATTTCGACTTTGTTTGACCCCTCAAACAATTTTCCAAAGATGGGCAAAAAGTCACTTTCATAGCCGCCGCCTTGGGTTTCCAAAACCCCTAGGAAAACAAGCGAGGGGGGCCCTAACCCGCGGGCACGCCTGCTGGGCCAGCGGGTGCGCCTGCCTCCTTTGCGGGCGGGGTGCCCGGAATCAAGAGCGGGTGCCCCGGCCCGCTCAGCGGGCTGCACCCGCTGAGCCAAGCGGGTGCACCCGCCCGCTGGGCCGCAGCGGTGCCAGGCCTGCCAAGCGGGCCTGACCTGCTGGGTTCAGCGGGTCGCGCCCGCTTGACTCAGTGGGCGGGATCCGCTTACTTTGCGGGTTGGGCCCTCTTACCCCAAAGTGGGTCTGACCCACTTTGCCATTTCCACTTTTTCCACTTTCTAGGCTCGTTTGAGCTCCGATTCCAACGCGGTTTCTTCCTGTGGATTCCTCAGGAAGTCCTCTTCAACCCAACTGCTAAACTCCTTTAGCTTTATACTCAAAAAACTTTTGTGAGCTTAATTATTCCATTGCATCGAATGCATTCCTCTTATCGTTCTTCCTATTACTAAGACGCGAATACTACTCGGTGTGAGACCCTACAGCCTGGCCCTATGGTTATACCCCGGGAGTACACACACCCGGGACAAACGAGTTGTAGTTTTACCGCAAGCGCACGGTGTAGCGGTGAGCGGGTATCGAACTTAGGGAGGATTAATAACAGTGTCTCCTTCCAATCACCTAGCTATCAAGAGGATCGAGAATCGTTTGAGGTAAAATAGTCGCAATCGTGCAGATATCAAGAGAAAGTATCAATTTAATAAAACGTCTAGGGATAGGGGATCCCCACTACGGACCGTCTCTCAGCATTGTGATTCATAGGTTTCATCATTGCTAAACATGAATGTGGGTGAACTAGTCGCAACTAAATGTAGAACCAAGCTCACGCTCTTGCACTATTGCCGGTCTATAGCAAACCTAGGATATGGCCCAATCTCTTGCAAACCCTAGCCTAAGCCGCTAGCATGAAGAACGACATCATTGTTCAATTGTATCTCGAGCCCACTCTCGAGCAAACTCGAGCTACAACCTAGGTTGTGATAGTTCCTATCCGTCCAATCTCTTGCAAACGGATATTGGTATAGATTCACAATTGAAAATCCTAGCTTTGGCCCAATCTCTTGCAAACCAAGTCTAGAGAAATCCAATCGTTAATCTAAATCGAATTTCTAGGCCTTCCTATCAGTTGGGATCCAATCTCTTGCAAATCCCAATCGATATAAATTCCTAGCTATCCGTAATCAATCAATCCCAACCTAACCCTAATCAATTCTAGCAACAATTTCACAAATTCATCACAATTTAGAAATAGGGTCTATAGGGTTCATCCTAACGCCCTAAGACGATAGCACTACTCCTATCCATCATGCAATTCTCAGAAAAATCAATAATAATATCAAGAGAATTCATTGCAATAAAGAAATAGCTAATAAAAATTGAGTTTTTGATAGGAAATAGACAAACCAATGAAGATCCAATGAGAATCCAATAAGAGTAGCCTTTAAATCTTCAAAATAGAAAGTCTAAATCTAATAATATAAAAAGTTCTGAAAAGTTCTGAAAAGTTCTGAAAAAGGCTGCCAAAATCTCTCCTAACTAGGGCAAAAACTGGGTTTAAATACCCTCCAAAATCGCCCAAAAAATCATGACCAAACTGCCCCTGCGCAGCCCAGAAATCGCAACTTTCATAGCAGGCGCAGCGGCTCAAGTGACATTGTCACTCGGCCGAGTGACAGACCCTGTAAGAAAACAGTAAGTCAGGGGGTCTCAGGGTCTGCCTTCGGAGGTGACTCGGCCGAGTATACTTATCCGTTCGGCCGAGTGACTTTCGATAGGACCTTCGAAAAATACAGTAACTTTGGCCTTTCTCTGGACAATTTCCCTGTACAACTCGGGTGAGTGAGATTTCTCACTCGGCCGAGTAGTATTTCTTCATTCTGCCGAGTATATGCTGAAATTGACTCTGTGTGCATATCCGTTCTGCTCGGCCGAGTGGGGCTTCTTGTTCGGCCGAGTGAGTGGTCCACTCGGCCGAGTGGCATGCTGTAAATGCCCAATCTTCTCTGTTTCTCCTCCTCGTCGCTCTTACGAAGTTCCTTCTTCTTCCACCCATCTTCCATCGCTGAATGGCCCTCAAATGAGCCGTGCGTGACACTCCTTAGCGCTTGCGAACCCGTTGATCTCAAAATCGCTCCAAATCGCTTCATATTTTCCTGAAATACGACAAAAACAAGAAATAGTGAAAAGCATCGCAAATTGTCGAATAATCGTGAAAAACGCGATATGTGCGACCAAAACGGCATGTAAACATGCAGAAAAAGGTGTAAAATATGGAGTGATCAAAATCCCCCAAGCTTACCTCTTACTCGTCCTCGATGAAGATAATTAAAAGGTGAGCCCGATGGAAAAAAAATAATAAAAAGAAAAGACGGAAGAGATAGAAAATAAGGAAGAAAGCAAAGAGAGAGGTGCTAGATCATTTTCTCAGGACGTGGGTTTTGCTTACTCATGTAGCACACGGCGAATATAAAACACATGCCAAAGATTTTTATCTCGATACCATAGTATATGGATGCATTCAAAATAGAAAACCCGAGAATAGCAAAATAATATGAAATACAGAATCATTCTAGAATTAACATCGTCTGAAGCATCTAAAGCGGTATACATAATCATAGATCCCACACTTTTCAATTGAATGCTTTCTACTTGGAGTATAAGAGATATCACACAATATGGAGCAGTAAGAATAGAAACGTATGGTTTTCATGAAATGTATGCCAAGTGTCAATTCCTGGATTTCGTAAAACTTTTAGTGATCTCACCAAGTATAGAAAATTACCTAGCTTAGGTTGTCATGCACTGTCAGGTAGTCACTCTCTCACACATCATTGGTTCCTCTCCCCCAAGCTTATCTATAAGGGTGGTGGCATACGATAAATTAATAAATATATTCCCCATTTTTGAAGCTCCATGATAGAATAAAAAACAAAAGAGGGAAGAAAGAGAGAAAGAGTATGAGATGGGATCATGTACAAACTTCTTTTTCTCCTTTCTTTTCTTTTTCTCATTTTTTTTTCATTTCAAAAGATTCATATATACAACTGTGATCCCAAATCAAAAGATAGAAAGATATACATGTTTTTTTTATTTTTTATTTTGGGGGTAGTGGAGCATGAACTTTATAAAGCGGGGGAATTGCCAAATATAGGATCCGCTAAAGGGAGATTCACCAATGAATATAAATAGATAATTAATGCTCAAGATATGTGGAGAAAGAAATAAATGTAACGCTCGGCTCACTCTATAAGACGTGCACAACAACTTCAGCAGAGTAATGTAATCTACTCAGTTTGATCTCATAAAGTAAACTAGTCCAGTTATATCAACCTAACATTCATTCATTCAACCTGAAAGTGGGGTGTACATTTTTCATGCAATAAGAAGTGATATAAGAAAGGAAAGCAGTACTCCAGATATAAGCAATCAATGCGTGAAGCTTGGTGTGTTTTCTACGAAGAGCATACATATGAATTATCAGACTTCAGCTAATAACAGAATTTCATCCATATTCATATACGAAAAGGTGGGTTACTATCTCAAATGCATAGCATGACAAAGCATATGATATCTGAAGTAAAAACTACGGCATGACAAAGTAGTATGCAAACAGAGATAAGCTAATCATCACGTCATCATCATCACAGAAAAATCATCTCTAGCAAAAGATGAAAGAAATAAGGATAAAAGAAAATAGAAACTACTATGAAATGCAGCACACTCAAAAAGGTAAGAAAACGTGATGCATGATAACAAAACGAAAAAGTGGGTGAAAATGAGTGCAAAAGCGGAAAGTGTGAGAAAAGCAAAAATAAAAGGGTGACAAAAAGCAAAAGCGTGAGAACTCACTCCCCCAAGCTAAAGTGCACAGTGTCCTCAATGTGCGAAGTGTGACACACCGAGAGACGTGAAATGGGTGGGGTGGGTGAGGATGCATGCGTGATGAAAATAAAAGAAAAGGAAATGATATGGTAATGCAGGTGATGCATGTAGAGGTCAAAATGGTGCAGAATATAAGTGTCCCCAAAAAGTACTCACTCTCACCCAAAAAGATAAAAACATATATGACAAAAAAGGTACCAAAAACGGTGTGTGGAGGAGGGGAGCAAAAATCACCAGGCTAAAAAATAACCAGCAAAACAACAGAAATATAGTAGGCATCCAGTGTGTGCCTAGGCTGGTGGTGGTGCACTAGCACCGTCCTGTGGCGGAGGAGGAGGAGGTGGTGGTGGGCGTGGTGGCTGCTGGGTGGGTGTCGGTGGTGGAGGCAGACGCGCCAGAATCTGGTTCAGGCAAGCCTGAATACTGGGAAGAATGGCGACGTGGGTCTGCACAGAACTAACTGTGGCAGAGAGAGACATGAAATCCCCTCTCAGTCCACTAACAGCCCACTCAAGAGCTTGAATGCTCTGAACTAGGGTGTCGGGGGGTGTTGGAGCAGAGGGACGCACAGGTCTAACAGGTGAAGTGCGGGGCTGTCTCACGCGGGTAGTGTAGAGGATGGGTCCAGCGGGGAAGTGGGGTTGTGGTGCTGTGCTCACTAAGTGATGCCCAGCCTTTGTGAGAGGCTGGGACGTAGGAAAGGTCGAAGTGGAAGCAGCAGCAGAAGTGGAAGTGAAAACAGACGACGAGATGTTGTGAGATGTCAGTGACGCAGACGTAGGGACAGATGTCACGACACTCTCAGAAAAGACTGCGACAGTAGAGACCGATAAGTCGACGGCTGGGGAGGCCGTGAAGGGCACAAAAGATGACTCCCCAGGAGTCGAAGACAACAATCAGGATAGGGTCTCTACTGCGGAGGCGAAAGAGGACTCGCCGCTCTCAATAATGGTAAGGGGCGCTCAGGGCTCAGAGTAGTAATGGGCTCGACAGAAATAGGCACAGTGGTGGTGGTGGTAGTGGTGGTGGACGGCTCAGCTAAAGTGCTCCCGATACTAACAGACGTGTGGACAGAGGTGTCGGGAGGTGCAGACAGGGCAGGAGCAGGCTGAGTGATCACGGGGTCGACGGGTGGAACGAGGGGATCCTGCTGAGCACCCTCGGGCTCAAGCACGTAGGCGGCAGGGATAAGGAGATCCATCGCTGAAATCCAGTCTCCGCCGTATGGTCTAATATGTGTCCGAGCAGGGCTCGTGAGAACCATGTAATCCGTGCTGAAGGGACCGTGCAGCCACACCCAGTACTGACGACCATGGGGACGAAGCATCTTCATCCGGGCCATAACATCTATAGAAAGTTTAGTGTGGCCCGGAGCTCGACGCAGGTCGTCAGGAAGGTCAACGCTGGTTATGAGGGCCAAGAGGGTGATCAGACCGCCACAACAGATAGGCGTACGAGCGTCGACAGAAATAATAATGTGGTCCAAAAACCAACTGGCAATGTCGATCTCGACGACAGGGACCATATCGTCACTACCCCTATCTAGAACCCTAGGGCATGTCATCGCATAGAGCATGTAGAGCTCTGGCGTAGATAGCGTCCCGGGCCCGTACCTCGCAAGAAATGTAGTCGCCATAAGGCACTGTGCAATGCGGAGGCAGTGGTGGACAATAGCAGATGCCTTGGCCCTACTAGGGTCAAAGGCAAGTGGGGATCCCGTGATCCGTTTCCAAAAGGCGTGAGTGTCGAACGACGGGGATGGAATGTGCGTGGGAGCGTAGGCGCGGTCTGGGACCGGGACGGCGGGCCACTGGAAAAATGCTCTAAGCATGTCGAGAGTTATCTCGCACTCTCGATCCATCAAACGGAAGGAGCATCCTCTAGGGGTCCGGTCAATGGAACTAAGGACCTCTAGTGTCGGACGGATGTAAGTATCCGCCGACACCGACAGAAAGTCGCGCCATCCCACGTTGTCATACAACGTGAGAAGCCCCTCAAGTACCCCTAAGCGGTCTAGGTCAGCTAGGTGTGAAAACCTAGAGGGTACTATCGAGCGATGGCAGATACGCTCGAATCTGGTGCGGTGTGCGTCATTTCGAAACGTAATCCCCATCGGCCCGACGATGGGGGCAGGTGGTGGAATGGGATCAGCAGGAAGCGGCTGTGTAGGTGGGGGTGGACTAGGTGGCGGGGACTCCTCCCTAGCGATAGAGGGACCAGGGTCATCTGGTCTCTTCCGCTTGGAAGAGGGCACCCGGGTGCGTGAACTACGGCGTGGCGGCATGTGTGCCGTGAAACGTGCCCACCCAAAATGAAATGCGCCGCGCTAAATAATGAAACGAGTATACCTGAGCATTCCTCGAGAGCAGTCAACAATGTGTGCGAAGATACGCCTCCTCCGCAAGGCTCCGTATGCGTCAAAAATCTCCCCAAAGCTCCCCCAAGCTAGCCTGAAAAGCAAATGATAGAAGCAGTCAATAACAATCAAGATGTATGGGGGAGATAAGGGGTAACAGACATATATAAGATTTAATTTGAATTTGGGGTGCAACGGGCGTACAAATCGGGAGAAATGAGGAGAAAAATTGAAATCGGGGTGAAATGAGGGTGAACGGCAGTCGGCTGGCGACTGGGAGGCGGCGCCGGCGAGGGCGAGCGGCGGCGAGGCGGTGGCGACCGACGGCGAACGTCGGTCGGCGATGGAGGCGGCGGCTCGGGCGTCGGAGTGGCGTGATTCAGTCGAAGGAAGCGAAGGGGCGGCAGCGGTTCGGGCGATTTGGGGGAATTTTTCACGTTTCGGAATTCGCGCAACCGCATGATTATATATAGGAATGATACGACTCGGTCGAGTGAATAGTTCACTCGGCCGAGTGAGATATGAAATAAAATTTCGAAAATATCTCCCACAAGTTACGACTCGGCCGAGTGACTTTTCACACTCGGCCGAATGGACAAGTTCCACTCGGCCGAGTGGCTCAGCCATTCAGCAATTTTTAGAGCGTGCAGGGTATCTGATTCACTCGGCCGAGTGACAAGTCACTCGCCCGAGTGGAGAATTATACTGTAAAGCGAAAAATTAATAGAGAGTTGGTCAGAACGATCTTCCCTGATCTGTACTCCACTCGGCCGAATGGATTCTTTGCTCGGTCGAGTGACATATGTTACTTGGCCGAGTGGCACCCTGTTTTCTGCAACGGCTCTCTGTTTTCGATCCATTCTATGTTTTTCTTCCTCCAGTCAGTTCCTTCCTCATCCTGGGGCCTGAGCGCATTCCTGAAGTGCTCTCCCTTGCCTTGGAACATTCTCCATTTGAATGATCTCTCTTTCTCCATCTCATGTCATGAAAATTAGGACCAGTTGTCACGATTTTCATAGACACTAGACTCTAAACACTAAGAAAAATCTAAAAAGAAACAAAATTCAAATAAAAACAATATAAAACCGTCGGGTTGCCTCCCGACAAGTGCTCATTTAAGGTCATGAGCTCGACCCTTTAAGATTTTCGTTTAGCGCATGATGTTGGGCGCATACGAGATACGCCCCTCAAATTTACCGGGAAGGCCACTTGGATTTGGTTGTTGGTGGTCGTCAGCCTTCCTCGACGTCCCCTCATCATGGGTAGAGTTAGGGGATAATTCCCCCAAGCTTGAGCTAGCACCAATCTTCCCCCTCCCTGGTGATGCCGATCTTCTATTCGGTGGAGCTTTCTTTGGATTCTTGGCCGTTGAGAGCTTGCAAAGCTCCCTTATCCTTGCGACATCAGCGTCACCTTCATCATCGGCCATGGAGCTATCCGGAGGGTCCTCCAACTTCTCTTCAATGCTAGAAATTTGGCCTTCTTCAAGGCCATCATCATGGAGAGCGCCAATAGAATAAGGAATGGCCTCGTCAATTACCTCATCAAGGAGGTCCACATAGTCCAACTCCTCTTGGTAGGGCATATGCTTCATGGCTTTGGGTATGTGGAACTCAACCTCGATGTTCCCGACATTCAAGGATAACATTCCTTCTCGCACATCGACTATAACGCCGGCGGTGGCCAAGAACGGGCGTCCAAGTATAAGTGAAGTGTCGCCCTCTTCCTTGATGTCCATGACGACGAAATTGCAAGGTAAGCATATCCCTCCCAGAACTTGTAGCGGAATGTTCTCCGCAATCCCTACCGGCCTAGTGACCCGACCATCCGCTAGTTGTATCCTCATGTCGGTTGGCTTCAAGTCGGTCCCCGTATTCAATTTTTGGAATATGCTAAGGGGCATTAGGCTCACACTTGCTCCCAAGTCAACTAAAGCCTTTTTCAATGGGACTCCTTCAAGTGTGCATGGGATGCAAAAGCTTCCGGGATCCTTGAATTTCACGGGCGCCTTTTCCTTTCGGGTGAACCAAGTTCCTTGTTCGGTGAGCATTATTTTCTCCTTCCTCTTCTTTCCTGATATTAAGTCCTTCAAGAATTTTGCATACGACGGGATCTCCACTATAGCATCTAGGAAGGGTATGTTGAGGCTTACTCCCCTCAAATATTCAAGGAACTTAGCGAGCCTCTTCTCAATTTTGGCTCTTGCCAACCGTTGTGGAAATGGCACCGGCGGCATGTAGGTGCGCTCCTCGTTGGGCTTCTTTACTTCAGAATTTCCGCATTCTTGCGGCTCCTTTGGGCTCTCCTCCTCAATCGCCGACTTCTTGTCATCCAAGATTTCTTCCACGGGCTCCTTGGTTTGGACCATGACGGGAGTAGTATCCTTCCCGCCCCTAGTTATGACCACCACTACCACATTTATGTGGTCGGTATTATTCCGTGGATTAGGCTCCGGTTGATCCGGCAATTGTTGGGTGTTTTTGTTAAGCAACATGAGTTGCTCCGCTAGTTGAGCCACTACGGTATTCTGAGAGTCTTGTTGCGCAATCAACCGAGTGTTTATCTTCTTTTGCTCCACCATGAACTCCTCTACCCTAGCTTCATGATCCGATCTTTGGTGTGCTTGAGGTAGGTTAGGAGCTCTCCAACCTTGATTATAACCGGGCGGCCTATACGGTCCCGCTTGTTGCCTAGGCGGGTAATTTGGTTGCGGTGGCCCCCTTGGTTGGTATTGATGTTGTGGAGGTGGAGGCCTAGCTTGAGGTTGTTGCGGTGGTGGTGGGTTTAGGGCTCCTTCATTATTTGCATATGAAAATCCCGAGTGGTTCCTTGCGGCCGGGTTGGCCCAATAACCGGAGTTCCCCGCAACATATTGCACTTGCTCCAAGGCTCCTTCTCCTTGCTCTCCTCCTACGAACATGACTTGAGATGGATCTTACCAATCACTCATATTGCTTACCGGAGTAGATGTAGAGGGAGCTCCATGTGGCTCGGTGATATACTTCTCCAATCTCTCCACTACCTTGTGGAGAGAGTCAAATTTATTCAAAAGCTCCGCTACGGCCTTGGATGATACATGCTAGTAGTGTTAATGTTTGATTACCTAGTGCGAATATAAGCACTTGTAATGACTATACCTGATTGAATGTGATATGATTTGGGGTAGTTACTAGAGCGACTAGATATGTTAGGAAGTCCGAGGACGGACTTTATTCTAAGTTGGGGAGGATGTAACGACTGGTTTTTCAAGTATTGGATTATCTATATTATATATATGTGTTTTGGAGGATTTTCTCCTTATGTGTGGTTTTCGTCTCCGTAGCTTTCGTTTTCGTTCGTTTCGTTGTGATTTTCTAGCTTCTTCCTTAGAATCGTTGATCTTGGAGTAAGTCACTCATGACGAACTTCAAATCGCTCATATCTTAGAGATAGGTTGATCCTAGAAGCCGTAGAAATCTTCCCGAAGCTTTGCGCTTCAATTCGGCACTTTCGTGCACCTTAGTTGGTTCAAGAAGGGGAACCAACCGACTAGATTGAGAGCTAGTCGGTCGGCAACTCTTCTCAAACCGACTAGTTCATTGAATCAATTGTACAGGAGTTACTGTTTACTCTTAGTCGGTCTAAGATCAACCATCGACCGACTAGATGTAAAACTAGTCGGTCAGAACTTGCTCTCAGACCGACTAGTTCCTTTGATAAATTTCACCTAAGTTACTGTTTATCGTTAGTCGGTCTAAGAACGTCTTTCGACTGACTAGGTATCAAACTAGTCGGTCAGCCATTGTTCTTTAACCGACTAATTCATTGACCAGTTTGTCGACCTGGGTTACTGTTTGCTTTTAGTCGGTCACAGTTGGTCTACCGACCGACTAGTTCTCGAACTAGTCGGTCAACAACTCTTCCTTGACCGACTAACTGCTGTCGTAAACCTAGGGTTTGCCCAGCCGCCGACTTTTCCTATTTAAACCCCCCAAACGTTTTTCTTTCTTCCTTCATTTTCTTCTGAGCCTCCTTTTTCCCCAAATCATCATCCATCTTCCCCTAGCCTTCCTCCTTCATCCCCGGAGCTCCCCTCACCTTCATTAGGGCCGGCCATCTCCTCTAGGTCGCCGGAAAACCCCCAAAACCCCCAAAATCTCATTTCTCCTGATTCTCTCCCCAATTCCAGATCTGAGCCCTAGTTTCCCGGATCGTTCTTTCGTTGCCGTGCTTGCTCGGTATCGTTCTTCCGCTCCAATACGGTAGTGTTCGATCCTTTAATGTTCTCATAACCCGTTTTGTGATTTTTGTTAAACCCTAATAAAATGGATGTTGTTTTGCCATGGCAGCGATTCCCTTCCTGTAGATTAGCTTTTGTGCGACGAACCTTCGTGATCGACATCCTCGGTGCTAGGCAAGTGAAACTTGCCACTTAGGGTTTAGGCCATGCCTTAGGCCATTTGCTTGTTGTAGCGTAAAAGAGACTAGACAGTGAAATGATAGCTGCCTAGACGCCTATTTGATCTAGCTTGACAACGAAGCTAGATCCAACCCTTTAACTTGTTGTTCATGCATATTAAACTGCCAGGTTTAAATTCCTTACCTGTACGCCTTACTGCATGCCATGCCATGTCATCCATGCATTGAATGTTGCATCGTAGCACACGCTACAAATCCTTGTGCAAATCCGTGTTTCCGTGTTACCGGCTAGGCACCCGTTATGCGGGCATAACCCTATGACATACGTGTTAAGCACATTTCCTGGCTCGTGTTCCAGAAGCGAGCATTCCGTGTTCGGGGTAATGCCCTGGCTCGACACACGTGGAGGGGTAGAGATAAACAGTCACTTGAGCTTAGGAGTTGGCCCGATCAGCCACTCTAGCCAACAGGCAGAATCTCTGTGCACGACGTGTTTACTTGACATGATTTACTTGACTTGTACTTGTCTGTGTGTATACTTGTAAAACTTGTCATCCATGCCATACTTGTTACTTGCAGCCTACCTTGTTTGTCACTTCCATTTTATACTTGCCATGCTGAGCATCATACTATAACTGCTAGGTTGTTAGTTTACCTTCCTTTCAGTTTCCTTGCCCAAGTCTTTTAGACTTGCTGGCATGTGCCCCTTTACTCTTTTGGGTGACACATGTTAGATCCCGAGCCTGAGAGTGCTGCGGAGGATGTGGTGTTCGCTGACGCTGAGTCAGAGCCCGCGTTCATCGAGGAGTTTGAGGACACGGGCGATCAGTCGTAGAGACTGTTTGATTTGTTGTTTAGACTACTTTTATTGCCGGTGCGTAGCACCAATACTTTGCACCGTGTTGGCTTTTGTTGGCCATGTTTTGGGCCTTTAGACTCTTTCTTTTAGCCTGGTGGCTTTTCTGGATGTTGAACTAAATTTTAATGTTGGACGATGCTGAGATTTGGGGATTTCGTTTCCGTTTCTCCTTGTGTTATTATTGTTTTTCCGTTTGCACTTACAGGGACCTGCATATGATTTATGACGCTTATCAGGCGTGTGGCTTCACAGCTCCACGCCTGTGCGGACCTTCTCACGTCTCACCTCCATTGCTTTGGGAAGCGGGGCGTGACAGGTTTTGTTGGTGGCCCATGCAGGTCACTCTTCTGTAACTGCGAATATCGGAATACCGATAATAATATTAGAATGTCCAATGAACTAAGTTCGACATCCGAGTCATTAAGCTTTGAGTCTAATTTTGGTCCGTTTCTATGGCGCTAGATGGATAGACGACGTCAGATCCAAGCTGGTGGTGGATCTACTCGGAAGGCTTGCTATTTCTACGATAAGACCGGGCACGTCAAGGAGCAGTGCAGAAGCTTTCTAGGTCAGTGTTTGGTTTGTGGTGGTGCTACTCATTCGGCGAAGGATTGTCGGCATGCAAATCAACTGCGGAAGGCATCGGATAGAGTTCCGCAGCAGCAAGCACCGGAAGCTGGGCCGAGTCGGAAGGTGTGCCATCATTGTGGCAAGATTGGTCATAAGAAGGAACAGTGCAGGCGGAAGCTGGGCCAGTGCTTGATTTGTGGCGCCGCAGCGCATGCCTTAAAGGACTGCCCAAGAGCTAAGCATCTGGGGAAAGCGCCAGTCGGAGCTCAACTACGAAAAGCACCCGTAGCTGTTAGACGTGGGGCAGCCCTTGTCCCACAGAAGCAGGCTTTTCGGCAGGCTTTTCCGCTGAGGAGGCAGGCTTCCCTGATGACTGTAGTTGAGGCTGAGGCTGTGGATGAGGTTATTGCAGGTAACCCTCAGTCTAGTTGCCTTCTTCCCTTAGACAGTCTTGTTTGTTAGAATATGTTTGGTTTCTTGAATATCTTATGTTGCTAGGATAGGGTTTGATTGCTAGGCTGGTTGTTAGGTGTGATTTGGGTTTGCACATTTCTGGCACGAGTCCTCTTGACTCTGGTGCATCAATGTGCATTATATCCCGGAGCCTCGTGTAGAAGCAATTCTTGGTGACTACCCCCATCTTCTTAAATATTTAATTCCTCCTTATTCGATCGAGTTAAAATCCTTTCGTAGATTTTGAAGTCTATTGGTTGAAATTTTTAATCTCGTAGCTTTTGCTAACCAATATTTCTCGTATTTTGGTTTTAAAACTTTACTACAATTTTGATTACTTTAGAATATCTTCCAAGATAAATAGAACTTCAATTATTTTCATATATCAGTACTAGGTTCATTGTACTCGTACTTTAAGATCTTGTATAAATCAGTTGTTTGGAAAATCCGGGTCCCTCTAAAAAGTATTTTAAATGTTATTTATTTGGAATTTCTCTTCAGTTTTAAACTTGGAAGCATTTAGCATGGGTCTAAATTTTCACACTATAGTTGATCGGATTTCATTCTTTGAATTTCGAAATTTTGCCGAAATATTATATTAAGCTATTGCCGTATAATATGTTCGAACCTCTCCGTTGCAAATCTTGAGTTTTCTGAAAGTATCTTTTCGACTTCCTTTTCCTAAGTTTAAATTCGTTCGAAATTTTAATATTTATATATTTATATACTTCATGCTCCTTCGTTGACTTAAAGATCTCTAAAACTTTTGTCGAAATTTGGAATACTAACCCATTGTATTTTGCCAGCCTATACCTTCCGTACCCATGAAAACACCTTGTCCCTTCTTATATAAATTTTATTCTGAACCGTACCTTTATTTTGCCCAATTTGATTTATAATTTTCCCTTTCTTATTTATGCCATACAATTGACTCATCGCGTTTCCTTTAATATACTTTTCAAGTCACATATGATTTCAGCTTTCAACAAGCCAAAGTTGTGCTCATCGTTTCCCCTATTTCAGATTATTGTGGAATTACTATTTCGTAACCATTTTCTGATCTGGACCTTCCATAATTTGGTTTTAAAGCTTATTACGAATTTTGATAAACCTACTACTAAGTTTTCCGTTCACCATACATGCTTTTAGAATAATTTCTAAACTAAATTGAATTTCAAATATTTTTATATAACCGTCCTAGGCTCGTTAGCTCGTACGTTAAGAGCTTTGTGTAAAACGATTTCTTTTTGGCAAAACTTGGTTACTTTAAAAGTAGTTTCAATATTGATTATTTAAGTTTTTCCTGGCTTAAAGACCTTGAAAGTATTTAACACGAGTTTAAAATTCTTTAATTAATTTAATTTCATTTCAAAACTTTTTGCCAACATTATTAAATCACCGCCGTATAATGCTTTCTAAAACTACGTCCTTAATATTCGTGTGAATGATTTTAATTTTAAAAAAAATAGCTTTCGATAAACCAATGCACCATTTTCTCTTACTACGTATATTTCACTTAAACTCGTTTCGAACAACTTGTTTTATCGATCTCCAAATATTTTTATACAGATGAGGACTCCAACATTTGAGGTACGGCAGTTTCAATTTCCCCGTGTTTTAGCTTATGCTATTTACCCTATTTCCTTTTCTGTATCATATAAAAGTATCACTACATCTCCCTTTCCTCTACCTAAGCTTTCACAAGTAGATCGCTGTTTCACCTAACCAAGCCGTCTCCTTGTATTCGTCCTATCTGAACTCGTGCTTATCGATCCTTCCCTCGTCACGCTTTCGACCTAGGTTTTCCTCTATTGCTTAGGATTTAGTGCCGTCTATGTCTGTGTCAACCCTAGTTTGTTAAGTAAGCCTTGGACCTTTGTGATGCTGTCGTGGTGCTTGTACCTAAGTTGTGTATGTGGGCTTGAATGAGTGTACTCCCCTGTGGTATAAAAATGATTGCCTATTGTATGATATATACATATTCAGATTTTTTCATGATGTTACGAATCAGTGTTGGATTATTTAATGAGACGTATGTAGTCGGAGATGCTTATAATGCTTGAAATAATATGTTGGTAAAGCTATGTGTTGATGGGAGCAATAATAATAGGTGTACGTATAGTTAAGCGAGTAGGCCTATTATATGACCTGTGTGCTTGTACGTGTGAGTACGTGCTCGTACGTAGATACGTATTGTGCTTAGACGTAAGTAGTTATGGATTGCTGCATGAATTATAGGTAATATACATATGGTAATAGGATTATAACTTTGACTGGTATTACTTGCTTTTACGGGATGTCGTATGCGTGTATACCATGAGGTATACGCGACTATTGCATACCGTAACTATGTATGTGTAGATGTATTGGTATACTAATTATAAGTAGTAGGATATGGTGTGAATGTATGAGTTACATGTGCATGACTATACGGTGAATGCAGGTATTAGAAAGGGTATTATAGTTATACGTGTGCTGAGGTCTGTACTATTACTATGGTATGTAAAGTGATTTAATTATGTGAGTGTGACCTGACTAAATATAGTGATTGATATTTTAGTATGTATGTGGTTATGTTGGTAGATGTAAATGTCTTAGAGTGTGATATTGGTATAAGTATAGATACCGTGTTACGTACATAGATATATGTTTTGGGTCTCACTCAAGCTTGAGTGGGTATACTCTAAGAGTATTGCTATGTATGTCTGTAGTTTGCATATAGCGATGTTTGATACATGTATAGGGGTAGGAGTGTTTGTGCCTGGTCGTGTTACGCACATGATTGTGGGTCACTATACCAGTATATAGTTACATATGTGTTGATCTTGTGGTATAGTTATTTACTAAGGACTTGCCTGTGTGAACGTATGTGTGCTAGCTAACCAGGTGTGTAGATGTGCTAAGTATACAGTGGTGTGATTGGTATATAGGAATGAAATATTAGCGTGTGTGGGTGTGCACCATGCACGGGTAAGTATGTGCTTAGTTATAAGTTTTGGTGACCATAATATGTGTGGCGTGTCGTGGGTATAATTATAGGGCCGTATGTGATGTGAAGTTATAGTGAAATATTTGCATGTATTGGAATAACTAAGAATTGTGAAATTATATTAGCGGTAAATGTATCTTAGATATAATAACATGATTGAATATTGAGGGGTGTGGTTACTTGTAGTGATATGTTGGCCTTGGATGTAACTAGGAAATATTAGGGAGTAATATGCCCATGGTTGCTTGATGCATAGGTACCTATCAATGCGTAGAGCGATGGTTGTAATTGCATGTATGAGACTAATATTATCTATAAGTGAGTAGCTGAACTATTGTTTGTGCTAGGTAAGTAGTAGCTATATAGGGGATGTATATATATGATTGGGATACATGTATGAGTATGAATGGCTATGATAGGCATAAGAGTATGATGTGCGTGGATGATACATGCTAGTAGTGTTAATGTTTGATTACCTAGTGCGAATATAAGCACTTGTAATGACTATACCTGATTGAATGTGATATGATTTGGGGTAGTTACTAGAGCGACTAGATATGTTAGGAAGTCCGAGGACGGACTTTATTCTAAGTTGGGGAGGATGTAACGACTGGTTTTTCATGTATTGGATTATCTATATTATATATATATGTTTTGGAGGATTTTCTCCTTATGTGTGATTTTCGTCTCCGTAGCTTTCGTTTTCGTTCGTTTCGTTGTGATTTTCTAGCTTCTTCCTTAGAATCGTTGATCTTGGAGTAAGTCACTCATGACGAACTTCAAATCGCTCATATCTTAGAGATAGGTTGATCCTAGAAGCCGTAGAAATCTTCTCGAAGCTTCGTGCTTCAATTCGGCACTTTCGTGCACCTTAGTAGGTTCAAGAAGGGGAACCAACCGACTAGATTGAGAGCTAGTCGGTCGGCAACTCTTCTCAAACCGACTAGTTCATTGAATCAATTGTACAGGAGTTACTGTTTACTCTTAGTCGGTCTAAGATCAACCACCGACCGACTAGATGTGAAACTAGTCGGTCAGAACTTGCTCTCAGACCGACTAGTTCCTTTGATAAATTTCACCTAAGTTACTGTTTATCGTTAGTCGGTCTAAGAACGTCTTTCGACCGACTAGGTATCAAACTAGTCGGTCAGCCATTGTTCTTTAACCGACTAATTCATTGACCAGTTTGTCGACCTGGGTTACTGTTTGCTTTTAGTCGGTCACTGTTGGTCTACCAACCGACTAGTTCTCGAACTAGTCGGTCAACAACTCTTCCTTGACCGACTAACTGCTGTCGTAAACCTAGGGTTTGCCCAGCCGCCGACTTTTCCTATTTAAACCCCCCAAACGTTTTTCTTTCTTCCTTCATTTTCTTCTTAGCCTCCTTTTTCCCTAAATCATCATCCATCTTCCCCTAGCCTTCCTCCTTCATCCCCGGAGCTCCCCTCACCTTCATTAGGGCCGGACATCTCCTCTAGGTCGCCGAAAAACCCCCAAAACCCCCAAAATCTCATTTCTCCTGATTCTCTCCCCATTTCCAGATCTGAGCCCTAGTTTCCCGGATCGTTCTTTCGTTGCCGTGCTTGCTCGGTATCGTTCTTCCGCTCCAATACGGTAGTGTTCGATCCTTTAATGTTCTCATAACCCGTTTTGTGATTTTTGTTAAACCCTAATAAAATGGATGTTGTTTTGCCATGGCAGCGATTCCCTTCCCGTAGATTAGCTTTTGTGCGACGAACCTTCGTGATCGACATCCTCGGTGCTAGGCAAGTGAAACTTGCCACTTAGGGTTTAGGCCATGCCTTAGGCCATTTGCTTGTTGTAGCGTAAAAGAGACTAGACAGTAAAATGATAGCTGACTAGACGCCTATTTGATCTAGCTTGACAACGAAGCTAGATCCAACCCTTTAACTTGTTGTTCATGCATATTAAACTGCCAGGTTTAAATTCCTTACCTGTACGCCTTACTGCATGCCATGCCATGTCATCCATGCATTGAATGTTGTATCGTAGCACACGCTACAAATCCTTGTGCAAATCCGTGTTTCCGCGTTACCGGCTAGGCACCCGTTATGCGGGCATAACCCTATGCCATACGTGTTAAGCACATTTCCTGGCTCGTGTTCCAGAAGTGAGCATTCCGTGTTCGGGGTAATGCCCTGGCTCAATATACGTGTTAAGCACATTTCCTGGCTCGTGATCCAGAAGCGAGCATTCCGTGTTCGGGGTAATGCCCTGGCTCGACACACGTGGAGGGGTAGAGATAAACGGTCACTTGAGCTTAGGAGTTGGCCCGATCAGCCACTCTAGCCAACAGGCGGAATCTCTGTGCACGACGTGTTTACTTGACGTGATTTACTTGACTTGTACTTGTCCGTGTGTATACTTGTAAAACTTGTCATCCATGCCATACTTGTTACATGCACCCTACCTTGTTTGTCACTTCCATTTTATACTTGCCATGCTGAGCATCATACTATAACTGCTAGGTTGTTAGTTTACCTTCCTTTCAGTTTCCTTGCCCAAGTCTTTTAGACTTGCTGACATGTGCCCCTTTACTCTTTTGGGTGACACATGTTAGATCCCGAGCCTGAGAGTGCTGCGGAGGACATGGTGTTCGCTGACGCTGAGTCAGAGCCCGCGTTCATCGAGGAGTTTGAGGACACAGGCGATCAGTCGTAGAGACTGTTTGTGTTGTTGTTTAGACTGCTTTTGTTGCCGGTGCATAGCACCAATACTTTGCGCCGTGTTTGCTTTTGTTGGCCATGTTTTGGGCCTTTAGACTCTTTCTTTTAGCCTGGTGGCTTTTCTGGATGTTGAACTAAATTTTAATGTTGGACGATGCTGAGATTTGGGGATTTCGTTTCTGTTTCTCCTTGTGTTATTATTGTTGTTCCGTTTGCACTTACATGGACCTGCATATGATTTATGACGCTTATCATGCGTGTGGCTTCACAGCTCCACGCCTGTGCGGACCTTCTCACGTCTCGCCTCCATTGCTTTGGGAAGCGGGGCGTGACAATAAGTCTAAGGAAATTATCTCAGTATATATAATTTATAATTATTATACTAGGATAATTTGCACCGTATAATTATTAGAACAAGATGTTTATCTTAGGATAAATGTCTCAAGGGCATACATCTTCCTACATCTCCCACTTGCACTTAGGCTATTTATCCCGGTATCTCATGCCGCTTACAGTATATCAGTCATACTGGACATCATATGTCAAACCAAAAAGTGGATCTGCTAACGCGTATCTATTATGCATTTTAATGGAGTCTTATTTATACATCACTTGATCACACCAGGTTGATCCTCCGAAATTGCTTTGATCTCATCTAACGATTTTCCTTCTTGTATAGCTAACGATTAGCTCATACAACTTGATGTAGTGTTTATCATATCTACTAGTCAGTCATAGCATGTTTTAGTTATTTCTGTGTCAATTATGTCAAGTATATAAATGACACCCAAATTTCTATATCTTTGACATGATCAAAAACTTTTGATTTGATGTCACATGTAGAGTTTAATAATTGGGACTTCTTACTTAGTCTGAAAAACGGAACTAAGTTTATATGACAGCTCCCACTGACTTTGAGAACTTCTGGTTAATAACTCCGACTTAAAAGTCTAAATCTCATTTAGAAAATTTATCAAGTGTAACCAGTTTATTAATGCTTAATAGGAGTGCACCGTGTCAGGTTGTCTTGACGAATGAGTTATACCAAGATCCGTTTATAGGAATCTTAATGCTAATTAACTCAGTCAAAATTTCCTATACCGTTCTTTCCTCTAACTGCATTAATCTTCTAATTTGAAGTATTAATTGCAGTTCAATAAGAACTATTCTTATTGACCGTATAAATTAGATCACATCTATTATATGTTACTGGAACCTACATATTACTTTGATTACCTACACACACACACACACTCTCTCTCTCTCTCTGTGACAACTTCCAAATAATCACATTAACATAGAAGTTTTCATGACAGCTCAAGAAATTTTCCACACCAACTTTAATAGCCATATCCGCAGCAATCAACCATTCTCAATAAATCACATTTGAAGACAAAGCGTAAATACCAAGGAAATTAACCAACAACCAATTCATTCATAATGAATTAAAATTTGTTCAACATCAAAATTTATATTGAGCGACAATCGCTCAATCATTATTTTGAACCAAAATATAATTGACACATTTATTCAAATAAAAGAGTGTCTACTTCTTCTTCTCCTTGTTGTTATCTCCTGAAGTTCACATACGGCCCCAGCAGCAATGATTACTCTGATACTGACCGTGAACTGAACTTCTTCCATCCCTTGCTTCGCCTTAAGCACCTGTAGACATTATACAAGTGTCCTAGTAAATATATTGATATCTCATACCATATATCAAAGCTTAATGGAAATTTTATGCTCTTAATTAATAATTAGTACCTAAGGTAGAGGCATCAGCATGTACCTTCTTCTCTGCAAGGTAAACCTTGCAGCTCCTCTTCCAATGGCCTGCCTTATGACAGTGGAAGCATTCGGATTTCAATGGAGCCCCTTTCTTCTTCTTCCCCTTCTTCACTTTGGTTGGTTGTGGGACCTGCCTCTTCTTACCTTTACCTTTTGGCTGGTCAGAAGAAGCAGAGCCAACAACCAATACAGTCGGCTTCTTCTCGATCTCCTCAAACTGCCTAAGCATGTTCAGGAGACCAGGAAGATCCGTTTCAGTACTGTTCATGATGAACCCAGTAATGAATTGTTTGAAGTCGGGGGTTAAAGATTTCAGGATAATTTTCATGCTCATTTGATTTTCAAGGACAAAACCTAACTAGGCAGAATCTTCTATGTACCCGATCATCTTTATAACATGATCTTGCACAGGGCCCGTCTCCATCTTAGTTTCCCAGATGTTGCAGGTGGCTTCAAACCTGGCAGCTCTTGACCGCTTGCCATATAACTCCTATGCGTTCAGAAGCATACTTTGAACATCCATATGTTCATGCTTCCTTTGCAGGCCGTTGGTCATAGAAGCCAGAATAAGGCACCTGGCCTTCTCTGCATCCCTCTGGTGCTGCTTAAAAGCCTACTTTTCCTCGTTGGTGGCATCCGCATCAGGCTTCTCTGGAGCGTCCTCGGTTAGTACGTAGCTAAACCCGGTCAGCGAGAGGACCAACTTAATGTTCCTTAGCCAATCCTTATAGTTGGTTCCATTTAGCACATTCCTCTCAATAATGAACTTCATTCCCGACTCCATACTGCATTTTAAAATAGATCGAATTAGTATACGTTCTATGTATAGTTTTAAGCAGTTTTTATTAAAACTATATTCTCCCACTAATTTTATGAATTAAAGCCACTATAATAAACAATTTATTATAATAAAATATTTGTGGGAGAGGGATCCGACTACCCTGAGTCTGACAACCTTGAGTATAGCTCAACAAGTTGTTAGACTCTGTAGTTGGCTCATGAACTCATCATGAATCATATCAAATATGACTCCATATCTATTTTTACCCCTAGCCATTTATGATCATGAGTGTAGCTCATCCAAATCATATTGTCTAGCCTAGTCGGACTTTTGTTTTCGCGTCTAGCTCAACTTACACCAGCGCTCGATGTATTTACGACACGGCGGTTTGGGTTAAATCAAGATTACATCTTATGTATTTAAGAAGTTGGTTTCTACAAGGTTGCCATGTCACAGCTTGAGTGTAGCTCAATAACTGGAACACGGGTCCTATAGTTGCCAACCCCTAAAATAAGGTGGGCTACAATTTACCTTGAACAAGATTATTATCGTATTAGACTTAGGTATAGTTCAAGGTGTCATATAATCATGATTTGTGTCATTACGGTCCAGCGGATACGGCAAGGGAATTGACTAAGTCAGGATCACTTACCCCCAGTCTAGCTAGGATGACCCAACATACTTAGCCAAGTACATTGACCGGTATCATGATCCATTGAATGACATTTATCATTTATATATGTGTGCCGTAAACTAAAAGGCTTTTATTAACACTAATTAATCCTATCAACTAGTGAAATCCTTAAAATTCAAAATTTATTAGGATTCGTTAATAACTTTTATTAAGTCCTTATCAATTATAAGGTTCTCGTTGTTCAACGTGCTACCCTAATCAACATTAGGATTTTAATAAATCAATTACAACATCTTTAAAATGTAGTCATTTTATGAGAATTATTATTGAAACGATTAAAATAATAATCGTCTTTAAAGAGGACTACCCTAATCAGGAATTATGTTTAAATGTTGTAAATGTTCATTAAAACATAGCATGTCACATTTTAAAAAATTCATCTTATAAAATTTTTTAATGAGTTAATGGCTAACCTAAAAGGGTTCATGAATAATCAAATTATACATCATGTCCATTAATGTCAACCAACAATAATTTTATCGCATAAAACAAGGGTTCAACTATTTAACATTTAAATAGCATAACATGTTAAAACATTTATCAAAATAAATAAATAACATGCTTCTTTAAAATTTAACATTTAAATTAAAAAGACATGAGTTTAAAATTAAAACATTTTATCTAAAATGATGGTTTCATAAAAATATCAAATATTTATTTATTACAAACCATTTTATTTAAAATCATTTAAACACATTAGAAAGCTTCAAAGAAGATTTTATCACATAAAATAATCTTTAAAAATATCTAATCATAAAAACCTAATTTTAACATCATCAAATGAAATTAAAATCTTTCTTAAAAATTTCCATGCCTTTTTAAAACTATTTTAAAAACATTTTACATGGAAGTGGTTCATTCTAACTATATCGCATAAAGTCGGAAACTTTTGTACAATTATTTAGTAAGCAATCAAAAATTTTAAAACGCCGCAATCCAAGATCAACTTGCATACCTAGATGCTGTGATACCACTGAAGGTTTTTGGCGGACCTTAGGGCTCAGATTTGTGCACGTTCTACATCGGACGGACAACAGAGTGATTAAAAATCGCATCGAAAAAACATATAGCTAAACATTTTATCTAAGGCCCTAAGGCAAGCCAGAACCTATCCAGGATCTATGCCGACTTGGGGTGGATCTGACCACCCAAAGAGGGATCTATACAACTGCGACATTATTAAAATTACACTAGAAAGCTACTAAATGACATACCCGGAATCTTGGCCTTGGAGTAGGCAAGATGTACCGCACCACCTTCTTTCGCTCCTCGAAGCTGAGCCCCCTTGCGCCTTCGATCCGATCTACTCGAAGCGAGCCGATCACTTGTCGAAGAAAGTTTCACTTGAGAAGATCCACGTCAGAGACTTCTAGATCCGATCCAAACCTCATCGCCGTCTTGCTGGACTCGATTGGAGGGTAGAAAGAAAGAGGAGGAATAATAAAGTCGTTGATCGAGCGTGCTCAAAAATCAGGAGCTTCTCGAATCGAAGACTTGGTACAAAATTTCTCTTGGGTGTCCACCCCTATTTATATAGGGAGCTAGACCCCATGCTCGTCGCACGAGCAATGTGGGACTAAATAATCAAAGAGGAATTTAATTAAGTTAGTAAGCCTTTCATAAAGGTCTAACTTCAACCAATTTATTCTCCATCACCATTGAGCTTCAGATACGATACACGTTATCATTTTGAAGAGCTTCGAATGGTGAATGCGTAGGAACAAACGATGACGAATTTCGACTTCGTTTGACCCCTCAAACAATTTTCCAAAGATGGGCAAAAAGTCACTTTCGTAGCCTCCGTCTTGGGTTTCCAAAAACCCTAGGAAAACAAGCAAGGGGGGCCCCTAACTCGCGAGCACACCGGCCTCCTTTGCGGGTGGGGCTCCTGGAATCAAGAGCGAGCACCCCGGCCCGCTCAGCGGGCCGCACCCTTTGGCCAAGCGGGTGCGCCCACCCGCTCAGCGGCAGGCCGGGCACCAGGCCCGCCAAGCGGGCCTGCCTCGCTGGGTTCAGCAGGTCGCACCCGCTTGACTCAGTGGGTGCGCCCACCCGCTTAGCAGGTGGGCTCTGCTTGCTTTGCGGGTTAGGCCCTCTTGCCTCAAAGTGGGTCCGACCCACTTTGCCATTTCCACTGTTTTCCACTTTCTGGGCTCGTTTGAGCTCTGATTCCAACGCGGTTTCTTCCTATGGATTCCTCAGGAAGTCCTCTTCAATCCCAAATGCTAAACTCCTTTAGCTTTATACTCACAAACCATTTGTGAGCTTAATTATTCCATTGCATTGAATGCATTCCTCTTATCGTTCTTCCTATTACTAAGACGTGAATACTACTCGGTGTGAGACCCTATAGTCTGACCTTACTACAGGTTAGGACTCGAAATCCCTAGAGTATCAGGTGTCGTCCCTGTTTCAGCATCATACTTACGTGATTGACCCATCGACAAAAGTGTCGTCGGGATCACTCTGACTGTGTCAGCAATGAATACCGCAGTTTTAGTCCCTTCGTCATAAATGTGTCGTTGCATGGCCTATGGTATGGTAAACCGTCAACCCTACTAGCCAGCATTAGTCAGTATACAGCGGTCTTTGTTATATACACGTTGTACATCCTACAATATACCCCGACCGAGGATTAATACAAAGATCGTACTGAGCCTATGACACTAACTCCCCTTTAACAGAAGAGACGAATCCCATCTTATCGTTTACTTACCTCGTATGCTTCAGGTGTCACCCAATCTAAGACCTTTCGACAGGCCTAGCCTCGAAGTTAGGTTATAGATCAAAGTGGCACGATTCACGAATAAGTTCGTACAAACGGCTTCAGGTCTTAAGGACCAGCTTTCCTATCATCACTCTAGAGTTATTATTGATAGTTTAGTTAAAGATTAACCATTTAATAACTCTAAGTTGGTCGTTCAGTGAACTCATTCTCCAATGAGCACATGTGCCTTGTCTCCGACTTCGCTAGGCCGAATGACTATGAGATCATCATTACCCTTAAGGTAAAACAAAGACACAGTGGTCTATTCGATGTGCCGATATCCTATTCTTGACATATCTATGACCACGAACCATTTAAGACACAAGTTCTTATCGGTCAGTTACTTCCCACAATCTAGAACTACATCTAGATACGTAATGACCTCACTATAAGTCTAAGGAAATTATCTAAGTATATATAATTTATAATTATTATACTAGGATAATTTGCACCGTATAATTATTAGAACTAGATGTTTATCTTAGGATAAATGCCTCAAGGGCATACATCTTCCTACAATGCCCTACGTAGATACCAACACAACATTGAGGATCTATTTTAGTCCTCTGTGGAGGTGATATGGGAACATAGACTGCACAATCGAATACTCTCAAGTGAGAAATATTGGGAGCTACACCATATGCAAGCTGCATCGGTGATAAAATATGACCACCAGAGGGTCGTATTCTAATAAGCGAAGCGGCATGCAAAATGGCATGTCCCCATGCATCTACAGGCAACTGTGATTGCTTAGCAATAGACGAGCAATCCATTGCAGTCTCGTTATAAGAGACTCAGCCAACCCATTCTGGGTGTGAACATGAGCTACTGGATGTTCAATTTCAACGCCAGTTGCTTGGCAATAGTCTTGAAAGACTTGTGAAGTGAATTCCCCAGCATTGTCCAGACGTATTTTTTAATCTGATTATCTGGAAAATGTGTCCGCAACTTTATTATTTGTGCCAGTAGCTTTGAAAAAGCTAGGTTGCAGATGGACAAAAGGCACACAAACGACCATTTTGAAGATGCATATATTAGTACCATAAAGTACCGAAATGGACCACTTGATGGGTGAATTGGCCTACAAATGTCCCCGTGTATTCTCTCCAAGAAGCCAGGAGACTCAACCCCCACTTTCAGGTGCGATGGTCTCGTGATTAGTTTACCCTTATAACAGGGGGGACAAGTAAAATCACACTTTTGAAGAATCTTCAGGTTTTTCAAATTATGTCCACGGGATTGGGTTATGATACGGTGCATCATTACCGATCCTGGGTGACCTAGTCTATAATGCCAGAGACTAAAATGGGGTGATATAGAACACTGCTGGTGCACCATCAGATTAGCTTTTATAGGTTGGATGTATATTTGATAAAGGCCCGACGGGAGTCCTTTAAAACATTATAGGATGGTTTTAATACCATCCTTATGATGAGTAACATACAAATATTCTATATTATTGAAATCATCAGTTTCCAAGTGATATCTGTTCAAACGGATGTCCTTGAAACTTAGTAGATTTCTGTTTGATTTTGGAGAAAATAAAGCATCTTTTATTATAACTTGCGTTTAGTTTGGGAGCAATAAAATTGATTCTCCTGATCCTTCTATTATATTGTATAGTCCCAAAATTGTAGTGACGGGACCATGATAATTAATGATGCTATTAAAATAGCATCTATCTCGAAGGATCTGTGTGTGAAGGCACTGTCCACTCGGCATTCACACTTCATCTCTAGAAAAGAATATAAAAACGTATACGAAAAGGAAAACTACATTCGATTCATAATTAAGATAAAGAAAGACATAATTGAAGATACATCATGCATTTATGAAAAAGACTTTAAAGATAACTAAATCAGTTTTAGTCAAGGACGTCGTTATTCTCGAAATCCTTGGTGGTGAACCGAGTAAGAGGCTGTATATCCACGAAATTTGTTTCAGCAGAAGGATTCAGGCTTGCCATATACAAATCTTGGAGGTGTCGTCGAGTACGACAGACCCTGGACCAATGTCCAGTCGTGCCACATCTGTGGCATTTGTCTTCCCAGTTTTTTTTGGAGCAGACGGCTGGCTAGAGGTATTCCTCTTCCACCTATTCTTTTTATTCCCCTCATTATTATTGTTCTGGGGAGGAGCTCTGGTCTGCTTCTTCGCAGCTTTTACCTTATTGAATCTGTATTTGTGCTTGTTCTTCATCTTCTGGGAAGAAACTGTGTAATGGGGGGTAATGGTGGATGCTAGTGGGTGGAGACCAAAGGTCTCCCCCATTCATAACATTAGTTATTTAGTAGTTAATTAGTTTTATTTTCCTTAATAATTAATTAGGGTTAAAATAATAATTTTAATAATTTAATTTAATCAATTTTAATTTATAAGTAGTTTTTAATTAGCTTTTAATATTAAATTTACATTAAACATGAACCCCACAACTACTTCCTAAACACAAAAATCTTTCATCATTCAAACACAAAAAAGTGGTGTGAACCCATACCAACTTCTCCAACACCTATTTTTCAACATACTTTTTTTCCTAAACAAACAAAAAACATTATTCTTATCAAACTTAGATTTCACACAAACTCAAAATTTCGAAATTCACATTCCACAAACCATACAGTCCTTTATCAAATGCAATTAAGTAAGGAATATTATACAAAACATCTCTGAAGCGAGAGTGCTGCTAGTCACATTACACATTTTGATAAACATATTACATTTAATTTACAAGTTTGCCATTATCTTTTACAAGTTAGTTTGCCTTTATCTTTTCCAAGTTCACTGAAGGCATATATGTTTAGCAAAATGTGTAATGTGCAAATCATTTTTTTACTTTACACACCACTATCCCAAACTACCCTTCATCTTTCTTTCTCTTTTTCTCTGAAACCTTCTCCCTCGGCACCGCCTACTGCTTTCGCCGCTTTCTATTCCCTCTCATTCTTCTCCTTTGGAGATGTTTGTAGATGGTTAATTGTTTTTGTTGAAGATGATGAAGAGATAAAAAGGATAAAGAAAATGAAGAAAAAGAAGATAAAGATGAAGAGGATGAATATGATTAAGAAGATGAAGAGGACGAGGCGATGATGGCAGCACTGGGAGAAGGCGGTGGTGGGGTGAATGTGGGTTTGTGAAATTGATTATATTAATAAAGATGACGTATTTGATGAAATGGAAGAAAATGAAAAATATGAAGATGAGATGGCGGTGACATAAGGCAGTCCCATCTGCACCGGGCGAGGAGTGTGAGAAAATTTTGAGGCGGTGACATAAGGCAGTCCCATCGACACCGGGCGAGGATTGTGAGAAAATTTTGAGAAGTGTGTGGATGGTAAAAAAAGAATTTAAAAACAATGAAAGCTTGTTTTGAATGGCAAATTTGTAAATAAATGGCATGAGTGAAGTGAAAATTGGTGTGCGTATAGAATTTCCTATTTATATACTTAACCATGTAACGATAAAACCAAAAATTAGAGAAATTATTATTTGTTATGAATGGGCTCTTGTAAGCCCATGTAAATCCCACGTAGGGCTAATGTATCCACCCATTATGTAATCTTTCCCTTATAATTATAGGGCTACTGGTTCAATAGTTGTCACCTTCACAACACGTTATCAGCACGATTCTCTAAAATTTTCCGAAGATCCGGTCTTGTGAAAGCGACGAGAAGGCAGTAGATCCATCATGTGTGGGTGTCATCTTCCATGCGTAGACTTCGTCAACCGTCGCTAGATTTGGAGGATGGATCTAGAGGCAATAACCCAAAAACTTGATTTAAATCTATTTCTATTGGAGAATATTTTTAGAGCTGCTAAATTACGGACCAAAATTGATGTTTTTAACAATAAAAATCAAATTTTTCCGATGAAAAACATTGATTTCAATGGTTAAAATCAATTTTTTACTACACAAAATTAGTATTTTTAAAAGGAGATCTTTTGTTAGATCTGTGCTTTCCCGTTACCCATAGTCGAAATCCCTGCCGTTGCAAACCATAGCCTGCCGATTGCCGTGACAAACCACAAAAAGGTGGGGCAAACCCTCTTCCCCCGCCGCCGCCATGTCAACCCGCAAAAGGTGGGGCGAACCCCCGACGACTAAAGGGGGGGCCAACAGCCCCCCACGATGACTGAATGGGGAGGCTCGGTAGCACACCCTCACGACGACTTAAAGGGGGCCGGCAGGCCCCCTGGAAACAAAAAGGTGGGGCGGCATCCCCCCCAACGACTGAGAGGGCAGGGGCGGCAGCCCCCCAGTGATAGAGAGAAGGGGGGCCAATAACCCCCTGGTAATGCAAAAAAAGGGCAGGCGGCACCCCCCGATAATGCAAAAAAAGGGCAGGCGGCACCCCCCCGCGTTACCATGTTTTTCGTGGAAAATGGCCCGAAACCACAACCCTAACACGGTAATTTTCGCGATCCTGCTGGCTGCAGATGACACTCGCACATTTTTTTTCACGGCCGACGATGCACAAACCACACGAAAACTATCAAAAGCCCTAATTAGGGTTTTTGGGATAAATTTGAATGACGAGAATTTTATCGGGGCACATTATACAATATTAATCCATTTTCACCTTTAATTTCTGGTCCATACATGCCTATAATACAAATTTTTAGTGCCTGCAGCATGCTCAATTTCTATGATATATATTTTTAATGCATGTAGCATAACTATATGTCTGCGAGGAACTGATGGTATTGACGGACCCTTCGGGCATTATTCTATACCCGTCCTATGTCGGACGAATGATAGAAGCAAACAGAAAAGAAAGCAGCGGAAACGTTAAACTATTTAACGAGCAAGCCCTAATGATTTCAACACCCTAGCCAGGATCTCTACTATCTTGAGGTGGATCTGACCACCCCAAGATAGATTTAAGCTACTGCAATATAATAAATGAAATGCTTAATTAAACTACATACCTGAAACTTTGCTTGCACCGACAAAGTGTACCGAACTGCGTCCTGAGCCGCTCCTCGTCCTGAGCTGAACCGCTTCCAGAATCGCAACGCGTCCCGAGGCGAGCAACCCCCTTGTCGCTGAGTCAACCATGTGCCGAAGAAAGTTTCACCTTGAGTGGATCCTTCGTCAAGACTCCAGATTGAATCCAAGGCCCTTCGTGGCTTTGCCAGAGCCCTTCAGGAGCAAGGGAGAAATATAGGGAGAAGAAAATATTTATTTTAGCTTAGATCCGAGCGTGCTCCAAACTTTAGGGAGCTGTTCAGATCTAGAGCTTGAGACAAGTTATGAGGAGGTGGTAGGCCCCTATTTATATAGGCGGCTGACCCCTCCCCTTTACTCCACTTTCGATGTGGGACTAAAAAACTTGGAGTAAAAAGTTCAAGTTAGTTTGCCTTAAAGAAAGGCCAAAGTTCAATGAATTTTAACTCCCTCACCATTGAGCTTCACATTTGATACAACCTATCAAATCGAAGAAATGGTGAATGCATAGGAAAAAATGGAGAGTCATTCCGAGTCCGTTTGATCCCTCAAACATGTGCTCAAAGCCAACCCAAAATGTTGTTTTTCGTAAAAATTGCAACCGCCAAAAGGATCTAGGGGTTCTAAAACCTGTGGCCCCCACAATGGGGTCCACTGCTTAATATTCCAGCTGGACAGGGGCTTGCCTGCCCGGGCCTAGGCGCTCGAGTGCCTGGGCGCCTGGGCCCAGCGCCCAACGCCCAGGCCGGCCCAGCACCCCGGGCCCCGCCTGGGCCCAGCGCCCGGGTGCCTAGGCCATGGGTGCCTAGGCCCTGGGTGCATGGGTCGGCCTAGGGCCTGGGCTCTAGGGCCCAGTGCCTGGGCAGGCCCAACGCCAGGATTGGCTTAAGCCCATTTAGCTACGGGCCATTTCCTTTTGGTGTTTTGGCTATATTTTGAGCATTTAGACTCCGTTTTTGACGCGTTTTAAACCTGCGTTTAGACCGGGATGATCTCGTCATCCAGGTAATCATTTCAACATGTTTATTATATTAAATATGTACGTAAATATTTTACGACACATTTAATTCTCTTTTGCATCACATGCAAAATTTTCACATCCTATATAAAAAATCATTTGCATCAAACACAAATGATCTGAGGGCATACATCCCCCAACACGAGCTGACTACAAACTATTTGCAATTTTCTATCCCTTGCATCAAATGCATTTTCTCCCTAATTTCTACCTATTACTTGACGAAGGTCTCACTCTGTGTAAGACCCTACAGCCTGACCATACTACAGGTGGGGCTCGAAACCTCAGACGGTAGTAACCGCGAGCAGCATGTGTCGTCCATGTTTCAGTATCATACTTATGTGGTTAACTCATTGACATGAGTATTACCTGGACCACCCTGACAGTGTCCGTGATGAATACCGCAGTTTTAGTCTCTTCGTCAAAACTATGCCGTTTAATTCAAGCCTAGGGTACAGTCAAACTGTCAACCCCAATAGCTCGAAGCCAGTTAGTCTCCATCGATCTTTAGTCAAATAATGTTGGACATCTTCCAACATACTCTGGCCAGAGTTTTCACTAAAGATCGAACTAACACTACGACACTAACTCCCATTGACCGGGAGAGACGAATCCTATCTTGGTCATTACTCTCCTCGCACGTTTCAAATGTCACCCAACCAAAGACCTTTCAACGGGGCTTACCCAAGGCTAGATCAGTGATCTAAGTAACACCGTTCATGCACAGGTTCGTACAATGACCTCAAGTCAAAAGACCAACTTGCCTATCATCACTAAGAGTTATCATTGACAGATTGGTCAATCATAACCATATGATAACTCTTATTGGGTCGTTCAGTGAACTCATTCTCCAATGAGCACATGTGTCTCATCTTCGACTTCGCCAAGTCAAACGATCATGAGATCATCGTCACCGCTACACGGTGAAGACTAAGACACAATGGTCTATCAGATGTTTTGATATCCTTTTCTCGAAACATCTACGACCACGAACCTTTTTAGACTTATGCTACTAACGGTCAAGCACTTCTCCATGATCGAGATCCTCATCTCGATACATGTTTGACCTTGCATTAAGTCTTAGGACTTTACCTAAGTTTCTAATGATTACACCATTTCTATTAACTTAGATAAATACTTACCAAACAGCTTACTGTTATTTCGAACAAGATGTTTGTATAGATACACATGGATGAATTTGCCTCGAGGGCATACCCATCTCTCAACATCTCCCACTTGCACTCGGGCCCATTTATCCCGGTATCTCATACCGCATTTACACATAAGTCTTTCCAGACTTCATGTGGTAGAGCCTTCGTAAGTGGATCTGCTAAAACGTCTACTGTATAGACTTAAGGGGTTTCTATGTTTATCTTAGACCACATATTTGAATCTCATCCAAATAATTCACTCGGTCTCTTGGAATCCATAATTAATTTCTTGACTGGATCTCATCCAGCTCGTCGTACCTTACGAGAATAATCCATAATAAGTTTTACTGGTCATTTAGACGGTTCATAATCATTTTGATAAAGTGTCAAACTCTTTGACCACTTTGTCAAACCATATGTTCCGGCTCCTTGATGCCTCGCATGCTTTTATTCGCTCCCACTGACCTTGAAAACTCTCTGGCCGATTCATATAAGTTCATTCTTCTAAATCACATTTAGAAAACAGACTATACATGAATGCTCCAGTTTTCATGGTTATCATGAGCATTAACATCGAGTTCGGTCCTAGTAGATCTGTACACATCTGCTGGTGAGACAGTTTCATCATAATCCGTTTATAGGAGTTAGGATGATAACCGTTCTCAATCAACATAAGTTGTACTTCACTATTTTCTCTCTGCACCAATCTTCTGTCTTGAAGATTTACTTGCAGCCAATAAGAAACACTTTCTTTCGGCATGTAAACTAAAGTCCATACTTTATTTACGTGCACGGACCTTTTCTGATTGCATCAAGTTATTTCTCAGAGTCACTACTCTGAATGGCATCTTGGAAGTTGTCTAGGCCATCATCGACTATGATGTCTAACTCGACTTTTCGTCTCACGAGCCTCGAGTAATCCTTTAACTTCCTAACGATTGATTTAATGAATATCTTATTGATAAGGTCCTCATAGAACCTTATCAAAACCTAGGCATTACTATCTAGGACTTAACCCAGAGGGAGGATTGTAACTCAGAGTCACTTGCCATGCATCGCACCATGTCCAACAAAGTGTGATTCATGCTCTCTAACACACCGATGTGTTAAGAGACTTGACCTGAGAGAAAATCACATTTTCTTTTTAATTTACGCAAGATTTATATAGCTAAGTATTCGACTATTCGATCTGATCGAAGCAGTTCAAACACTTCTGTCATTGTGTTATCTATTTTATCAGACTTGTGTTTCATCAAGAACACGTGTCGTAATAAAATAAGAACAACTTATCATGGCTAACTTAGACTTGTGTCCGGGTACATCTGTATGTACAAGACTATGAGTTCAACAACTCATTCTCCCACTGTCTTACAGAAGGATTTTCGGCCATCATACCTTTGAGACAAGATTCACAAGTGTCTGTAGACTTCATAATACGAGAGGTCAGACCCCTCTTTATGTGACTTGTGAAGCTTAGTCTCTTTGGTACGGCCTAGTCTATTTTGCCATATAAGTTTTGCTATTATCTTGTGTATTCATGTATTAACATTTAATACATTATCGTTATACAAATTACTCACATAAAACATTGCTTCAGAAGCAAGGTGACGACATTTGTCAAAAATGTGTTTGACGTCCTACATGGTCCAAGAAACAACAATTGTTCCTTTTTCCAACACGTAGACAATCTATTTTTTTGTATAACGGTTATCCTGAAACCGTGACATCAAATATGTCACATTTTCAGTTCCTCCTACTTATGCCTTTACTAATGATAAATAAAACTATCTTTCTCAATTGACTTTCCTTAGTGCCTTCTTCCTTTTCTAAATCTCATTTAGATATTACGCGTCTCAACAAAAATAATAACCATGCAAACATCTCATGTATCCAAACGCTTGAGCTTTGCAACCTTGAGTGTGCTTAATAAGTTGCTCGTCTCAAGATCCGGTTGGAATAAATAATCTTGCACCGTTCATGCACTCATCTTCGATTCAAAAAATTTAATCAAAGTTTCGAACTTTACGGGTCGAAACCGTTTTCCATACAATCTTGAGTGTGCTCAACAAATTGTATGGAGAAACATGCTTTGAATATCAGTATGTTCGAGCTGCCCCTTAAAGAGGCGAGTGACAGGTAGCGTGCATTTATTTGTTGGACCCAGAACTTAAGGAAATCATTGTCCTTAAGCATGTGCTTTAAGAAGGTCATTTTAATGTCAATGAGAACATAGTTTAGTCTATCAATTAGAATTTGAGTTGATATTCAATTAACCAACTATTTGGACCAGTTAACTTATTTTCTTAGAATATTATGTTTTTTGATTCCATCGGTAAATATAGAACTATCCTAGTTTAGCATATGTTCAATTTTAAATATAGATATAATGGATTTTATCTAACTATATCCTCCCACTATTTTTACGATCATTTTAACCCATAAAAATGAACAATTAAATTAAATTAAATTAATTGGAAAGAGATCCAACCACCGTGAGCCTCACAACCTTGAGTGTGTTCAACAAATTGCTTGACTCTGCGATTGGTAGATGACTCTTCATCAATCATATCATATATGTTTCTCTTATTGGTTTTTACCCCTCGCCACTTATGATCATGAGTGTGCTCATCCAAATCACAATGACCAGTCTAGTCGGACCCTTGTTTTCGTGTCTAGCTTAATTTATGCCGGCGCTCGGTGTATTCACGACACGACGGTTTGCGTCAAGTTTAGACTACATCTCATGTATTGAGAAGTTGGTTTTCATAAAGGGTCCATGTCATAGCTTGAGTGTGCTCAACAATTATAACAAAGAACCTATAGTTGCCAACCTCTACAACAATGAGGGCTACGCCTAATCTTGAAAAAGATTTTTAACGTAATTGACTTAGATATAATCGACGATGTCATAATAATCATAATTCGCATCCTTGCGTTCCAGCAGAACACGACTAGGGAATTGACTAAGCCAGGATCACTTATCCCCAGTCTAGCTAGGGTGATCCAACAAACTTAGCCAAGCACATTGACCAGATCATGGTCCATTGAAGGAAACTTATCATTCATATGTGTCTCGTACGATTATTAATGGCTTCATTAAAACTAGTTAATCCTATCAACTAGTTGAATCTTAAAATTCGAAATTATTAGGATTGGTTAATAACTTTTATTAAGTCCTTACCAACAACTATAAGGAATGATTTTTAAGGTGCTATCCTAATCATGTATTAGGCATTTAAAACAATTTTAAATCATAGCAAAGCAATCTAAAATTATCTCATAATAATTAGATAGATTTTAATGGCTAACCTAAAAGGCTTTCTTAAATCTATCTTACAAATGAGGGATGTTTTTGAATTTGTCCCATGTGGCAATGTCACATCGCCACATGGGTCAACCTCCTTAAACCCAAAACCCAAAAATCCATAACCCCACCCAACCCCCCAAAACATATCCAAACCCAAAACACCCAAAATCACACCCCCAATAAAAAAACCAAAAAACCCAAGACAATACACACACTCAAATCCACTCTTCTCATTTTCATCCGGTTTTGCACTCATCGCCGAAGGCGCCTGCTAAATTTTTTACACTAATTTTTTGTTCCGTGCTGAAGGCACCTGCACCGAATTTGTTGTTTCGCGTCAAAGGGGCATGCGCCGAATTTGTTGTTCAACGTCGACGGCGCCCGTGCCGCTAAATATTTTTACGCTAATTTGTTTTTCTTTTAAATTTTGACTGTGGAAAAAAAATTTTGTGGAATAAAGATTTCGCAGATGAAAATCTTAAATGAACCGTGCCCACGGGCACGTGTTATAATTAGTCCTTATTACAATTGAGGGATGTTTTTGAATTTGTCCCATGTGGCAATGTCACATCGCCACATGTGACAACCTCCTTAAAACCAAAACCCAAAAACCCCAAAACCCCACACAACCCCCCAAAACACACCCAAACCAAAAACACCCAAAATCACACCCCCAATAAAAAAACCAAAACCCAAAAGACAATACACTCACCCATAACCACTCTTCTCATTTTCACCCATTTTTGCACTTATCGAAAAATCCAGAGTGGGTCCCGCGTCCTGTGGGTCCCGCGTCCTGATTGTGTGGGTTGGTTTTTGGGGGTGTCCGTGCATTCGCTCCCCTTTTACCATCCGACGCTGCCGACATGCACACCCACGCTTCGCTTTTCGCTCATTCCCGGTTCCGCGCATGCATTGCGGCCGTGTTCGTTGGCGGTTATTTTTGCTCCTGCACCAAGTGCACGGGCAATTTCTAGTTGTCATATAATAAGCAAGAATTTAGAATAACCATTTACAATCATAAACTAACTTTATCGCATAAAATCAGCATGCATCTTATCAACTTACATATCGCATAAAAAGTTTCTCACTATTTAACAATTATCAAATAATTATTAAACATGAACAACATATTAAATTTATCCTATAAATAATAATATGCAACTTAAAATTTAACACTTAAATTATAGGTATGATTTTAAAACATAAAAAATTTTATCTAATAAAAATCAATAGTTTCTTAAAAATTATCACATAATTTTTATTTAAAAAACATTTGTTTTAAAATCATCATATAAAATTAGCATGCTACTAAAAGGATTTTATCACATAAAATAATTTTTAAAGCATCTAATAACAAGTGGTCTCATTTTAACATTATCTCATAAAGTTAGAATAGATTTTATATTTAAAAAGCATACTTGCATTTATAAATATTGCAGTCCTTAGATCAGAAGTAGACCTAAAGCTCTGATACCACTGATGGTTTTGATGGACCCTTAGGGCATTATTTTATGCTCGTCTTACGTTGGACAAACGATAGAAGCAAACAGAAAAGAAAGTAGCGAAAAACGTTAAACTATTTAATGAGCAAGCCCTAAGGATTTCAAGACCCTAGCCAGGATCTCTACTATCTTGAGGTGGATCTGACCACCCAAGATAGATCTAAGCTACTGCAATATAATAAATGAAATGCTTCATTAAACTATATACCCGAAACTTTGCTTGCACCGACAAAGTGTACCGAACCGCGTCCTGAGCCGCTCCTCGTCCCGCGCAGAACCGCTTCCCAAACCGCATCGCATCCTGAGGCGAGCAACCCACTTGTTGCTGAGCCAACCACGCGCCGAAGAAAGTTTCATCTTGAGTGGATCCTCCGCCAAGACTTCGGATCGAATCCGAGCCCCTTCGTGGCTTTGTCAGAGCCCTTCAGGAGCAAGGGAGAAATTAGGGAGAAGAAATTATTTATTTTAAGCTTAGATCCGAGCGTGCTCCAAACTTTTGGGAGCTGCTCAGATATAGAGCTTGGGACGAGTTATGAGGAGGGGGTAAGCCCCTATTTATATAGGCGGCTGACCCCTCCCCTTTACTCCACTTCTGATATGGGACTAATAAACTTGGAGCAAAAAATTCAAGTTAGTTTGCCTTAAAAAAGGCCAAACTTCAATGAATTTTAACTCCCTCACCGTTGAGCTTCACATTTGATACAACCTATTAAATCGAAGAGCGCTGAACGGTGAACGCGTAGGAAAAAACAACGAGTCATTCCGAGTCCGGTTGGCCCCTCAAACGTGTGCTCAAAGTCAGCCCAAAATGTTGTTTTTCGCAAAAACTATAGCCGCCAAAAGGATCTATGGTTTCTAAACCCTGTGGGCCCCACAATGGGGACCACTGCTCAATATTCCTGCTGGGCAGGGGCCTGCCTGCCCGGGCCTGGGCGCCCGAGCGCATGGGCGCCTGGGCCCTACACCCGGGCAGGCGCATGGGCCCTGCACCCGAGCCCAGTGCCTGGCCGCCTAGGCCCTTTGTCCGGCCTTGGGCGCCTGGGTCGGCCCAATGCCTGGGCTCCAGGGCCCAGTGCCTAGGTAGGCCCAGCGCCAGGACTGGCTTAAGCCCATCTAGCTATGGGCCATTTCCTTTTGGTGTTTTGGCTATATTTTGAGCATTTGGACTCCGTTTTTGACGCGTTTTGAACCTGCGTTTAGACCGGGACGATCCTGTCATCCAGGTAACCATTTCAACATGTTTATTATATTAAATATGTACATAAACATTTTACGTCACATTTAATTCTCTTTTGCATCACATGCAAAATTCCCACATCCTATATAAAAAATCATTTGCATCAACTACAAATGATCTGATGGCATACATCCCCCAATACGAGCTAACTGCAAACTCTTTGCAATTTTCTATCCCTTGCATCAAATGCATATTCTCCCTAATTTCTACCTATTACTTAACGAAGGTCTCACTCTGTGTAAGACCCTACAGCCTAACCCTACTACAGGTGGGGCCCGAAACCCCAGACGGCAGTAACTGCAAGCAGCATGTGCCGTCCTTGTTTCAGTATCATTCTTATGTGATTAACTCATTGACATGAGTATTGTCGGGAGCACCCTGACTGTGTCCGTGATGAATACCACAGTTTTAGTCTCTTCGTCAAAACTATGCCGTTTAATTCAAGTATAGGGTACGGTCAAACTGTCAACCCCAATAGCTCGAAGCCGGTTAGTCTCCATTGATCTTTAGTTAAATAATGTTAGAGATCTTCCAACATACTCTGGCCAGAGTTTCACTACAGATCGAACTAACACTACGACACTAACTCCCGTTGACCGAAAGAGACGAATACTATCTTGGTCATTACTCTCCTCGTACGTTTCAAATGTCACCCAACCAAAGACCTTTCAACGCAGCTTACCCGAGGCTAGATCAGTGATCTAAGTAACACCATTCACTCACAGGTTCGTACAATGACCTCAAGTCAAAAGACCAACTTTCCTATCATCAATAAGTGTTATCATTGACAGATAGGTCAATTATAACCATATGATAACTCTTGTTGGGTCGTTCAGTGAACTCATTCTCCAATGAGCACCTGTGTCTCGTCTTCGACTTCGCCAAGTCAATCGATCATGAGATCATTGTCACCGCTACACGGTGAAGACTAAGACACAATGGTCTATCCGATGTTTCGATATCCTTTTCTCGAAACATCTACGGCTACGAACCTTTTTTTGACCTTGCATTAAGTCTCAGGACTTTACCTAAGTTTCTAATGATTACAACATTTCTATTAACTTAGATAAATACTTACCAAACAGCTTACTGTTATTTCAAACAAGATGTTTGTATGGATACACATAGATGAATTTGCCTCGAGGGCATACCCATCTCTCAACATGAAATTATATATATGTGCCTGCTGCATATTTAATGTACTGTGATGCACTTTTTACGCTTTGTTGTGGTTTTGGATCGGCTAGTTTTTCACCATTTTATTTTCCTCGCATTTTTCCCTTTTGAACGAAAATGTATTGAGGATTAATTTGTAAATAACCAAGGCCAACACCCTATCCCCTGGAGAAGGAGACCAACTTGCCAGAAAACGGGGCCCACATGGTTCCCAAGTTGTACTTGTCCTTCATTTTTTGGGACTGTATATGGACTTTGGACTGTAATTTGTAAATGGTGACTAGCCGATCCATGCAACAAGCTAATATGTCTGGTTTGCATAAATTTTTTAACTCAAAAATATGGAGAATATTTGAATGCATCACTTAGGTTTTTCTTATGCATATAATTGTCTTTATATGTTGTATATGAACTACCTATGATGATATTATTGAGCATAATATTCAGCTTACATGCTTTATACTGTCTACATCATATGTTTTTACAGGTTAAAAACGTCATGCATATATGCTCATAACTATGATTATGCATTATGGCAAACAACTAATTATAATTTTCAAAAGTTTAAAAATCATATCTGTATTGACAATCGAACCGGAAGTTCAAATTAAAATGTCAAATACCCATTTTCCAAATAAAATACACGAGAGTATGCGAACACTATTTCTCCCATCTTAAATATGCGTACTTCGCAGTAAATAGATCTCGTAAATCTATGGTCTAATAGACCAATATGGATACCAGAAATATGCCATAACACCACTAAACTCTTTTAAAGTAATCTCACCCTACAAAGAATGATTCTTGAATCTAGCCTTGAATATAAGCTCACTCTTGAAGTCATGGCTAAATAAATAAGTAAGAGAAATATATTATGAGATTCGCACCCAAGTATTTGTTCCCCTTTAGTATATTTTTCTTTCCACAAGCTGAACAGTGGAAGTATAGAAACAAACTTGCTCTCTCGTGTATGTCTCCTTAGTGAGACTAATGTTTCTTCTTCCTGAAAAATAATAGTATGGAAGATTGAAAACAAGGGAAGTTCAGGACCAACAGTATCTTAAAAATAAAAAGAGAAAGGGAAGATATGAAATACCTCGATGTGAAATAAGCGATGGCAAACCAAGATCAGACCCAAAAGTTCTGATAAGACCCATACTGCTCTTGAAATATGAAAGGTCATAAATTTATGTCATATAAAAATTATACAAAGATAGTCTAAAGACGAAAGTCGACCCAACTATCGTATAATTGGCTATTCCCCGAGCACATATAAACTTTGAAAAACTATAATCTGTTGCCATAACATAATTGCTTGGAATGCTTTCCTAGCATAATTGTTGATCACAGTATATATATGTTTATACTTTTTATGCATTTATTTATACTGCAAATTTGTATGCTTAGTTTTTTAAAGCATCTGTAAAATAACATGAGGATGCCCAAAACTCTCTGAAAAAAAAACTTACCAAGTTTCGGTTGATATTCGTCATAACGAAATCCCTAATGAATGACTCAAAGATATAATGGCCTGAAGACCATACCTAAGCATTCAAATGGACTTTCAAAAGTCGTTCGAAAATTCGAAAAGAGAAAGCAAATGAGCACCTGAAATGCACAAAATCGTCCAAGTTTTAACTTTGGTACGACATAATATGCCACCCTGGATCGATGATGATGCAATACATCACATCCATATCATATAACCATAACCTAAAGGAACACGAAGATTCCTCAGAAAGGTGAGTTTTCATTGTCCCGTTCAAAGGAAAAGATGATTATGAGATCATCTCCACTACATGTGTACATTGAGTCTTAAGACTTCCTCCAATATAATTGTTTGCAAAATCTATCATAAAAGACCTTTAGGTCTCTTGAGAGTAATTGAGTAATTTAAAGTGGACTTATCCACTCCCTACAACGGGTCGATGAAGTACCGTAGTGGAATCATCCATAGATACTCTAAAATGGTCATAAGCAATCCTATTATCCAACTGCAATCCAGCTTTTTCAAAGAAAAGACGACATATTTTTAAATGGCGGGTAAATTGGATAATACTGGAAAATCAACAATAATTTACAAACTGGAATAAAGTTGAACATCCTGAAGATTGTGTTCACACCCAAAAATGGGTCATATGAGTAAATCATTACATTTTAATTCAAACAAATGACTCATTCATTAAAAATCCAGTTGATGGTGAGTACATGGGACATGCAATTACATTGCAGACCATCAAAACACCACCTTAGAACCCATTAGCAGGGCCTGATCACCCCAGATAAATAGTTTTTGAGAACTCCAAACAGAGGAGACGTTTAGAGCACATCTTATGAATTGTGCCTTGTTAGGTCCACATCCCCATATCACCACTTTAAACCATCAAAATGCACTCCAAAGAGGGGAAGCATTTAACATCACTTCTCATAAGATTGTGCATTGATGGGCCCTCATTTAAAGATTCGATAACGAAGATGAGATCCTGAAGATCCTTCACATTCAGAAATCTTTAATCTCCTAGTATTAGGTTCAACTTGGATGTCACAATCATCCCTGAGATTAGATCTCAGTTGACCATATTAAACATCAAAACCTATGATCCGAGAATTACGAATTATTATGAGATCCGGCAGATCCTCCACAATTATGAAACTGTTAAAAATTCATCGGACATAGTAGTTGACAATCTGAATATTGTCAAAATAACACATCCCTGCTGCTAAAAATCCAGCTAGGATTGACATACCAAAAATGATGGATGCAATCCACCATCAACAGAAGTGGATGTCCTCAATGAAGAAAGGACAAACCACGAGGCTCCAAATAGAGGAAAACTCCTGAAGACTTTAAAACAATACCACGACAGGAAAGTGAGTTCTTCTCCATATCCTCTCCTTTTCTAGACCTACAGAAGAGGAAATTCTGGAATAAAATAAAACATAAATGTATAATGTACGTACATGGGGAGGTGTTTGGATAAAAACACACTTGTCGACAATTAATTCACGATTCATTTTTCCATTTAAAAGATAGTAATCGATCAACAATCTTTGCTTAAAAGCAAACGTGATTGGCCAAAAATGTGGAACGAGCCGAAAAATAAGTTGAGCTGGACTCACTTATGAAACGTGAAGTGCTTGGAACTGAATTCCTGATATCAAAAGGTATCAAACCTGTGGGAATAGTGAGTATTGTATAATATAAAAATAAATTCATATGCTATAAGGTATAACATATAGCTTAGAGGTTTATTTTCACTGAAACCAGGAAGTAATAAAGTAAGATGAGTTTGACTCACTTATGAAACAAATGATCCATCAAACTTCCTAGTTATAGTTGTGAAACCCTCACAATTGGCAAAAGAAATTGTGGGCATATTGTTTTGGATATTGTGACGGCATACCCCTAAAGATTTATTCCAAATTTCATTGCATGAATAGATTTCGGGACGTCTATTCTATGAAAAATAATAAAATACAATATATAAAGAAAATGTTTTTAGAAAAACTCGATTCTCATCGGATCTCCTAAAGAGAAGACCGAAATATCTGTTTATGCCTAATACGATATGCAAGACCTAGGCAAAATAAAGACATGTCTTGACTTACAGACTTCTCATCCAGAATATGAAAATATCATCCTGAAAATGAAAATATTATCCTGAAGATGAAAATATCATCCAGAAGATGAAAATATCATCCGGAAGATGAAAACCATATGACATTAAACTTCATACACCTGAAGTTGATGAAGAAACATGGAACATTGTAATCCACCAATACACCTATGGTTGTATGGATTTACATAAGGACCCATTCCGTCTGCTGGAAGATGGGAAAGAAATACTAGGTCCTGAAGTACCTTACCGAAGCACTTCCTTATCTGGCCAACTGCACGCATCCTGATATAGCGTTGGCAATAAATCTGTTAGCCAGATAAAGTGCAGCGCCTGCAACGCACAACTAGACTGAACCTACACATCTTATGCTCTACCTCCAAAGGTCAATGATCATCCTCCATGTTAAATGTATTTGTAGATGCAGGTAATATATCATCGTGATGACCACCACGAAGGAATGGCCACCTCCTAAAGATCTGCAAAGCATACAACTAAGGCAACATCATCATACCATTCCGAGAAGCTTACCATCCAAGAAGAAAATCAAGAGTGTGTAGCTATGCCCTGACGTACCTCACAGACCAGTGACGACTGGGTCAAAGACTAGAGAAATGGAGCTATCTACCAAGTTCGCAGATCATGCCACTTTCCTAGTTCAACCGAGAGGAGGCTACATCAAAGGTGATGAGACAGAATACATCTCTACAAAGCTTCTAGGGATTTAGCAGGTACCATAGATGAGCAATACTTGTATTTTGTATTTATTCTCGGAATGTTGTAAACTGGATTGATGTATAGATGCCTAGGAGTCCATGTAATGCCCTACAAGCTACTGCACAAGTACTAGAGGGGGGTGAATAGTACTTTAAAAATAACGAGGAGTATAATTCCTAATTATAGTGCAAACAACTACCAAATCAATTTGCGGAAGCTTAAATTGAAGACAACAACAAAATTAACAATGCTAACAATAGATGTTACTGGGTTCGGATCCACCCAAGTCTCTCTGACTTGTTCCCGGTGATCCTACGTCCCAACCACCCGGATCCCCTCCGGATACTTAGGTTAGAAACCCTAACCCAAGATTTCCACTATGATATCTTGTGAAAAACCTTCACAAGATCAAATCATACATGCAATGGCAATAGTGAATCCCACAACCCGGGATCACAACCTTCTCTCACAACCGAGAGAATCAATAAGCAATATAAATGAGTTTATAATGAAATAAACAATCTTACCACAAAATCCTATACCTTGAGTTTTCTTACCAAATAGGTGCAAGGAGTGATTTGTGAAAGATGAAGTCACCAAGACCTAGCACAACTGAAATGAGCAGCAATGGGTGCCTAGGAGTGATTTGGAGACTTGAATCAAGCTAGAGCTTGAAGGGCTCACCAAGAACAAACTTCTCTCAAGATGGATTCTAGATCTAGAAAGTGAGAGAATGGATTTCTTGTGAGGAAGAGAGCTTTGGAAATGAGTGAGAATCTCTATCTCTTTCAATCTCAATGAATCTCTTAATGGCAGCTCTAACCTAGAGAGAAATGACCAAGGTTCGTATTTATAGGGTCCCATAAAAACGAGTTAGGTCAAATCCCAACGGTTAGAAAACTGAAGCAACTAGTCGGTCAAAGAACAACCACTGACCGACTAGTTCATCAACTAGTCGGTCAGTCAAACAACTTGGACCGACTAAGTGAAGAACAGTGAAGAGATTGAATTTCAGACCTAGAAATCTAGTCGGTCCAAGAAGACTTTCTGACTGACTAGTTTCACAACTAGTCGGTCGGTCAGAGAACTTCGACCGACTAAGAGTCAAAAACAAATAGTCTGAATACAAATTGATTTAGTCGGTCCAAGAGCAAATGTTGACCGACTAGATTATCAACTAGTCGGTCACCAAACGTTCTTAGACCGACTAACAATAAACAGTAGCTCAGGAGAAAATTAGCATGAACAGTAAAGCTCAACTAGTCGGTCAAAGAAGAATCACTGACCGACTAGTTCATCAACTAGTCGGTCGGTGAGTCAACGTAGACCGACTAACTGTAAACAGTACTGAGCAAGAAAAGATTAACTCAAACTAGTCGGTCCAAGAAGCTTTGCCGATCGACTAGATCACCATCTAGTCGGTCAGTTCTTCTTCTTGAACCAACTAACATGCACGAACAAGTCCGAATCGAAGCGCGATGCTTCGAGGAAGTTAGAATGGACTTCTACTAAGATCCTAGAGCTACGATATGAGCGTTATGAAGATAGAATTGTAAGATATACTCAAGGCTTAACATTCTATAGATCGAAGCTAAAAGACTATAAATAAAACCTTAAGGAACGGTCTTCGAGAGCTTCGATCAATTCTTCATGACTTCCAAAACGGTCCAAAAGCTTCAACGAAGCTTTAGGCAATGAATACGAGCTTTGAGAAGTCTTGAGATGTCGCTTAGATTGTTCTCGTGAATTTGGCGACGATCTCCAATACTGCGCTCATAAATTGTTAGTTCATGAATTATTTATGTTTGCTCAGCATCCAAAACCAAATCCGGGGAGTCCAATATTCAACATTCTCCCCCTTTTTGGTGTTGACAAACCAACATAAATAATAATAAAAAATAATGATTCAAATGTAAAATACTTACTCCCCCTGCATTGATGACACGTTAATTCCAAAATGAATATATATAAATTGCATCAATGAGACGAGTAAGATATATAACGAGAATTGATTTTTGAAATATCGGATTTTGAAAATCCTTATATATATCTTAACTCCCCCTGAATCTAACACATCAAAGTAGATTCTTGAAAATTGAGTTAAATTTTCATTTGCCCTATTTATTATCATTATCTCTCCCCCTTTGGCATTATCCCAAAAATGGGGGGCATACAATGACAACAACTAGGAAAAGGAAAATCCAACATCGTGAGTCTTAGATATTGACGATGGACCTAATTGACACCAAGGGAAAAGTGATGAAATCAATTCAAGGTGTGCCAAATTGTCCATTATCAAAATGCGAAAACTAAAATCATCAAAAATACCAAACATAAATTCATTTATTGAATAAAGTAACATACCCTCCAATATTCGATATTCTTGGTTAAATTTGTGCATGGAAAACAATTCTATACAATCATAGAAATATAATCTATTTAACCAAGTTTTTAAGCGTCGAGCGACGAATTCACATATCATAGGCATTGAATGAATATTAAATGTGCACGACGAAGTAAAACAAAGAGAACATCGATGTATATATATATATGAATACCATGAGTACATCCAAAAAAACACATCGACTACATCATATCAAGTGCAACATCTACACCAACATCAAAAAAAACAAATACATCATACGTCATCGAACCATCATCATCAACATCGAAAATACATCACATACACCGATATCCACAAAATCAAAAGTACATGAAAACAACACCAACACTCCATCCTAACCCAAAACACTCTCAATAAGATGCATCATCCAAAGATCATAGGAGAGGCCTCGAAACAGACGATCACGAGGAAGTGGCAGGATCAGCAGCCTCCGTGGGTCCAGTCGAGGGAGTGGGTCAGGCTCTGCTGCGAGGACAAGCGTGTCAACAGACGGGATCGTCGGGGGCAGGAGTGGAGACATCGACGACAGGCTCAACGGCAGGAGTATCAACTGGAACATCAGCAGGCAAGACTGGATCAGGGACGACAGCAGGAGCAGCAGCAGCATCAGAAGTCTGATCCACTGGTGCAGAAGTCTCTGGAGCACCGGAAGAGGTGCCAGCTCCGGGAGTAGATGTGGTAGCAGCAGCAGTGGCCTCAGCGCCACGAGCTAAAGAGGTGACAAGCTCATCAATATCCTCATCATCCATCTCCTCATCCTCAGAAACAGGAGGAGGAAGCTGGACGCCCATCAAACTAGCCATACGGCAAACTACCTCCTCGGTACGAGCCAAACGAGACTCGTGACGACGAAGTAACCGAACGACATCATCAAGTGTGGTGGTAGGACGAGGGGCAGCAGCAGCTGAAGGTGTGGCCTGGGATGCAGAAGGAGTCGACTGCTGCACGTGACGGAGTGCCGCAAGAGATTTCTTGACGGCCGTCGCGTTCAGGGGAGGACCCAGGGGACGCTCATCATCCGGAGGCAAAGGAACACCAAATCGACGGAAAACCAAGGTCAGAAGACAAGGATATGGGATGTGCGCAGATTTAGTGGTCTTGCGAATACACTCGAAAGAGTCCATCTTGTCGAGTATAATGCGAGCCCAATTAATCTCGCTACCCATGAAAAGAGCGTATATCAACTTCAGAAAAGGCTGAGACGGAAGTGAGGAAGATCCATACTTGGGCAGAAGGCATGATTTCAAGATTAGGTTAATCACCCAAGCATTCGGCTTGAATGATTTGGAAGGGACGCCTATGAATGCAGGGGGGATAACCTAGAAGATTTCAGCGAGGGTCGGCTGATCGAGGAAGGAGATATCGTCTACAGAGATGTCAGAAGGGAGGAGGCCATACGATGAGCAACCTATCAACTCCCCCAAGATCTCTGCCGTGAGGACTATCGGAGTCCCCAAAACAGAAGTCTCGATGGAGTGAGTCTCATCGTACTGACCCCGGGAACGATTGGCATAGAACAGCTTGACCAGGCGAAGATAGGGTCGTGGGTTTGCCTTAGGGTCAAATCTAAGGTAGTCCAAAAGTCCACTATAGGATAACAGATCCACAAGGCCAAGAAAATCAGAAAACTGAACGTAATGCTCCAACAGCAGTGGGCAGTGCTCTATACGGTTGTAAACCGCTAGACACTGAGGGTCGTCGTGACACAACGATATATCTACACCGCCTACTGGCATCGGGCCTTTACCCTTAGCCTTACGGGTCTTATGATGAGGTGGAGGAGGGGGTCGAGTAGGTGCCTTCTTGGGATGCTCAGGAGTGTATTCTTCCTTGGAATCATCCTCAGAGTCACTATTTGAATGCTCACCGGGAGGGGTAGGTGCACGGAACTTTTTGGGTTTAGCTTTGGGCTTGGAAGATTGGCATGTAGGTTTGGGCTTGGATGCCTCTTCCTCTTCAACGGTGTTGAAGACGAAGAGGGGGGACGAGTGGTCTTAGCCCTACGCTTAGGTGGGGTCGAAGCGGTCGCGGCCTCTATGTTCATGGGGGATGCCCCAGAGGAGGTAATCAGGATTCTCGTTCTTGCCATGATCGCGGCACAACGAGATCAATCAAACGACGTATGATAAGATCAAGCAACCCTAACCACACAAACCCTAAAGAGTGAAATCGAAACAGATCAAACCCTAGATTTCAGTTCAAAACCCTAAACCGAAGAGAATGAAGCCCTAGGAGATGAAATGAAACCCTAGAACTTGAAAACGACCTAGGAGGAGGAGATATACCTAGGGGAGGGTGATCGACGGAGGCGGAAGGTCGGAAAAGACGCCGGAGATCGACGGAAGACGAAGAGACACGAGCTGGGTTTGGGGGATTTCGAGCAGGAGACACGAAAACAACCGACTAGAATAGAAAAAAATCGGATAGAATTGGTTTAAGTCGGTCGAAACAAGAAAAGACATGAATGCCCTTGAGCACTTAGTCGGTCACAGTTCAAGCACTGACCGACTAGATTACGATCTAGTCGGTCGGTCAATGAGCTTAAACCGACTAAGTCGAAACAGAGGCAAAACGAAAATTCTAGGGCAAGAGTTAGTCGGTCACAATTCAATAACTGACCGACTAGTTTTCAATCTAGTCGGTCGGTAAGTGAACTGTTACCGACTAAAAGAAGTCAATGACAAAGGAAAGTTCAAAGCTTGAACTAGTCGGTCTGAGTTCACCAGTTGACCGACTAGATGTGCATCTAGTCGGTTGGCTGATGAACTGAAACCGACTAGAAGAGTCCAAAAGTTGATAAATAAGATCTCTCCACAAAACACTTGGACGAAACATCTCAACCCTCTCATAAGTCATCTAAACTACCCCATAAAACATCAAAATCTCAAATACGACATCCAAATAAGAATTCGAGCAAAAATTCAAACATATCACATAAAATCCCCAAAAATTCAATATGTCTAGCATGAACGAAATATTGCGAAATATAATAGCATACAAGATAATTGAATGAAACATGAATCCTATATCTCGGATTCACCCATAATCCCCAATTCTCGACGCAACCGCACAAAGGAGTCCTCCTTTAGGGGTTTCGTGTAAATATCGGCGATTTGCTTTTGGGTTTCAACGTACACTAAAATGATGTCCTTTTTAGCAACATGATCATCTAAAAAATGGTGTCGGACATCTATGTGTTTAGATCGGGAATGGTGCACCGGATTCTTTGAAAGACAAATAGCACTTTGGTTATCCACCATGATAGGGCTAGTATCACAATGAATACCAAAATCCTTCAGTGTGTGTCTCTTCCAAAGAACCTGGGCACAAGCGGCACCGGCGGCAATGTATTCCGCCTCGGTGGTTGAAAGTGATACCGAATTTTGCTTCTTGGAAAACCAAGAGACAAGAGAATTTCCTAGAAAATGGCAAGTGCCACTAGTACTCTTCCTGTCGGATTTGCATCCCGCATAATCAGCGTCACTATATGAGACTAACTCATATGTGCTAGATTTCGGGTAAAGTAATCCAAAATCTAAAGTGTAACTTAGATAGCGAAAAATACGTTTAACCGCTACTAAGTGAGAATCCTTAGGTTGAGACTGATAACGAGCACAAATACAAACGGCAAACATAATATCGGGCCTACTTGCGGTAAGATAAAGTAAACTACCTATCATACCTCGATATAGACGAATGTCTACATCTTTTCCGCCCGTATCTTTATCAAGATGCGTTGTAGTGCTCATAGGAGTCTTTTTCCCGGAGGCATTCTCCATTCCAAATTGCTTTAGCAACTCCACCGTGTATTTCGTTTGGTGGATGAAGATTGCATCGTTCAATTGGCGAATTTGGAGACCTAAGAAATATTTGAGTTCGCCCATGTGGCTCATCTCAAATTGTTCCTTCATAACATTAGAAAACTCTTCGCAAAGAGTGAAGTTAGTAGCACAGAAAATGATATCGTCAACATAAATTTGAACTAATAAAATATCATTATTCACATGCTTAACAAAAAGTGTAGAATCTTCTTCGCCCATTTTAAAATTCAAATCCAAAAGAAAATTCTTTAGGCGATCATACCAAGCTCGATGAGCTTGTCTCAAACCATAAAGAGCTTTCTTTAGTTTAAAAACATGATTTGGAAATTTTTCATTTATGAAGCCCGGAGGTTGAGAAATGTAAACTTCCTCAACGACATCTCCGTTTAAAAATGCACTTTTAACATCCATTTGAAATAATTTAAAATTTTTATGGCATGCAAAAGACAATAATAGTCTAATTGATTCTAATCTAGCTACCGGAGCGAAGGATTCTTTGAAATCGATACCTTCCTCTTGTCGATAGCCTTGAGCTACTAACCGAGCTTTGTTCTGAATGACGACTTGGTTTTCGTCGGTTTTGTTCTTGAAGGTCCACTTTGTCCCTATGACGGTGTGATTCTTCGATGGCAAAGGAACAAGCTCCCATACCTCATTCCTCTCGAATTGAATGAGTTCTTCCTCCATGGCAAGGATCCAAGCACTATCTTCGCACGCTTCAACTATATTCTTTGGCTCTATTGATGAGGCAAAGGCACAATTGGCGAAGTGGTGGACTTGCGATCTCGTCTTGACTCTATCTTGAATATTGCCAATGACTTGCTCATGGGGATGGCCGCGAACGGTATGAAGCCGCTTAGGAATACCTTGATCACTAGGTACATTCTCAACAACTTCATTAGTCGGGTTAGTATCAATAGAATAAATTGAATCAATAGACTTAGAATTTTCAAACGAATCACATAAAACATCCATAGAATCATCATCATTTGAAATTCTAGAAGTAATAAAATTCTCATTAAAAGAGACATGTAGTGATTCCTCGATCGTAGATGATCTTTTGTTGTATATCCGGTAGGCTTTGCTACGAGAGGAATACCCAACAAATATCCCCTCATCCGATCTCGGATCAAACTTGTCCAAATTATCATATGTGTTTTTAATGAAACATTTTGCGCCGAAAACACGAAATGTTTAACTTGAGGCAATCTACCAAACAACAATTCATAGCAAGTTTGTTTGGTGCCGGGCCTCAAAAGTATTCTGTTAAACACATAACAAGCGGTGTGTACCGCTTCCGCCCAAAATTGATAACCAAGTTGACTATCTTCGAGCATAGTGCGAGCACACTCCACAAGCGTTCTATTCTTCCTCTCAACAACACCATTTTGAGGAGGTGCGCGAGGGAAAGAAAACGTGTGAGTAATTCCAAGATCATCACAAAAATTTGAGAAAGACTCATTCTCAAATTCACCCCCATGATCACTACGAATAGTGACAATGGTGGTTCCGATGAGATTTTGTACTTTCTTCACAAATATTGTGAAGTTTTCAAAAGCTTCATTTTTATTACATAAGAAAAATACCCATGTAAATCTAGAATAATCATCGACGATGACAAGTCCATATCTTGCATTTCCTAAGGAAGCAACTCTAGTTGGCCCAAATAAATCTAGATGTAATAGCTCTAGTGGCCGTTTAGTATAAATGCTTTTCTTAGGTTTAAATGAAGATTTAGGAAGCTTGCCACGTTGACAAGAATCACAAAAACTTTTCTTTTCAAAAACGAGCTTCGGAAAACCTTTAATGGAATTTAATTTTGAAAGCTTATAAAGTGTTCCAAAGTTCACATGTCCAAAGCGTCGATGCCATAAGTGTTGTTCACTTGTGTTGGCAACGAGACATTGTTCATATGACTTAGGAAGATCCAAAATATAGATATCTTTATGGCGTGTGCCGGAAAATAATAAATCATTATTATCATTCAAAATATGACATAATCCTTTCGCAAAGCTAACTTTGTAACCTTTGTCACAAAGTTGGCTTATTGAAATAAGATTATGGTTTAAACCATTAACTAGATACACATCACTAATTAATGGTTTAGATGGGTTACCCACTTTACCAACACCGACGATGGTTCTGCTCTCGTTGCCTCCAAAGACTACCCGGTTCCCATTAGCAATGGGCACCACTCCGGAAAGCAATTGAGCATCGCCCGTCATGTGTTTTGAACACCTGCTATCGAGTATCCAATTCCCCTTGGAGCTAAATTTAAATTTATTGCTCCTTTTCTTTTTCTTTTCCTTGAGTACCTAAAGATAGAGAATTTCATATCATGGTACCCAAGGTCATTGGGTCCTCAAAGGTTAGACCTTTGGAAGCCAAGTCCAATTGGACTTAGACCTCCCCACATAATTTCGACTATGCACAACATCCGAAAAATAAGCATTCATATACACTTGTTTTTCATCCATGCTTGTGTCCTTTGGGCTCCAAATAGTGAAAATCTTGGGAGCCCTCATCCTATTGGGTGCATGCATGCGTTGTTGGTTTCTACGTGATGCATGTCGTGGATAGGCATAAGGAACATGATGGAATGGTGCACGATGAGAATTATTCATATGATGAGGTGGGTGAACATATGCATGTGTGGGAACACGTGCGTGAGGGTGTCCACATGGTGTGCACGTGCCCGAGAATGTGTTGCATAAAAATCATCATATGTGTGAGACGGTGGAGTAGGACGTATGTTCCTACGTGGCATGTTATTGGTGTACATATAAGCATGCCCCTTCTTTGGAGGTCCACCCTTAGTGGGTTTCTTTCCGAAAGAGGGTGTGAACGAGGTGGAAGCACCATTGGTAGACGAACTACCAATAGAGTGTTTGCTACCACACGTAGAGTCACCGGAATTTGGCCTAACAAAAGTAGTGGCCGATTTGGATGAACATCCCATCGTATACCCCAAACCAATATGGTGATTGGCCGGAAGTAAGTCACTTAGGATTTTATCCAAATGGTCCTTACCCTTATTGAATTTATTAATTCGGCCTAATGTGTTCTCATATTTCTCGGTGAGAGAACGCATAGAAGTATCCAAATTGGATACTTGCGATGTGAGCACATAAACACGAGATTTAAGATTCTCATTCTCAATACTCAAAGTCGAGTTTTGAGAAGTCAAATCCGCTACCCTATGTTCTTCCGGATCATCAATGCTAACATGTTCAAGTTTAGATTTGAGATTAACAATCTCATTTCTTAACTCTTCAACAACGGTGTCGTTGTTGGTGATGATAGTCTTAGGCGAGGTTTGAATGCTAGCTAGGTCATCTTTTACTTTAGTATATCTATTTACTAATTTAGTGTATTTGGACCATAATTGAGAGTTAGCATTCCTAAGATCATCCATAGTTACCTCATCGCCTTCGTTGTCGCTATCATCGGAGGAGGAAGATCCTTGATCATGCTCCTCTCTTGCCATGAAGCACATGTGTGCTTGCTCCACTTTCTCATCGTCCGACTCTTCGCTTGAGGAATCCTCGGAGTCGGTGAATGTTGCTCTGACAAGTCCCTTTTTGTACCCCTTTTTGTACTTCTTGGACTTGTCGAACTTCGGCGCCTTCCACTTCTCCTTTTGCTTGTTTTGAGGACAATCCGCTTTGATGTGTCCTGTCTTATTGCATTTAAAGCACAAAGGTGGAGAGGCGTTAGTAGAAGTAAATTTAGATTTTTGTTTGAAGTTACCCTTTCGGAAGAAGCGATTGAACTTCTTTGCCATGAGTGCAATGGATTCCATGTCCATTTCTTCTTCTGAGTCCTCATCATCGGTAGAGGTGGATGAAGCCGCCTTGAATGCAATCGCCTTTTTCTTAGGCACGTCTTAGTTCAAATAGGACTTCATCTTTTCTTGTAACTTCACCTTGCTATCTTTGCGTACCTCGTATGACATCAAAGTACCCATCAATTGAACTACGGTATACTTATTCATGTCATTAACTTCCTCGATGGCGAAGGTACGTTTCTCCCAAGAAGAAGGAAGTCCTTCGATAAGCTTCGAACACTTCTCCTTTTGGGTGTAGTTTTTGCCGAGAGCTTCCAACTCGTTCATTATGTCGACGAAGCGAGCATAATACTCCTTCATCTTTTCTCCCTGTTCCATATGAAACAATTCGTAATCTTTATTGACTACCACGAGTTTAGAATCTCTTACCCGACTCGTTCCTTCATGCAAAATGAGGAGCGAATTCCAAATTTGATATGCACTCTTACATGTGCATATCTTATTAAAATCTTCGGGTTCCAATGCACATTGTAAAGCATTCATTGCTTTGGCATTTGCAATCTCCGCGGCGACCTCCGCGGTAGTCAACTTGTCGAAATCTTCTTCGGTAGGCACATTGTACTCCGACATGGTAATTCTCCACAAGGAGGCGCTCCGGAGGAACGTTTCCATCCGGCATTTCCAATATCCATAATTGACGCCGTTGAAGAATGGAGGCCTAGTCGAGGAATGTCCTTCCATGACCGAAGACGCTCCTTCACGGTTCCTGAAGGATCCATAATCCGCAGGTGGACGAACGGTCTTGTTGTCGTTGGCAGACATAGCTAAGTATCTGGCTCTGATACCAAATGTAATGCCCTACAAGCTACTGCACAAGTACTAGAGGGGGGTGAATAGTACTTTAAAAATAACGAGGAGTATAATTCCTAATTATAGTGCAAACAACTACCAAATCAATTTGCGGAAGCTTAAATTGAAGACAACAACAAAATTAACAATGCTAACAATAGATGTTACTGGGTTCGGATCCACCCAAGTCTCTCCGACTTGTTCCCGGTGATCCTACGTCCCAACCACCCGGATCCCCTCCGGATACTTAGGTTAGAAACCCTAACCCAAGATTTCCACTATGATATCTTGTGAAAAACCTTCACAAGATCAAATCATACATGCAATGGCAATAGTGAATCCCACAACCCGGGATCACAACCTTCTCTCACAACCGAGAGAATCAATAAGCAATATAAATGAGTTTATAATGAAATAAACAATCTTACCACAAAATCCTATACCTTGAGTTTTCTTACCAAATAGGTGCAAGGAGTGATTTATGAAAGAGGAAGTCACCAAGACCTAGCACAACTGAAATGAGCAGCAATGGGTGCCTAGGAGTGATTTGGAGACTTGAATCAAGCTAGAGCTTGAAGGGCTCACCAAGAACAAACTTCTCTCAAGATGGATTCTAGATCTAGAAAGTGAGAGAATGGATTTCTTGTGAGGAAGAGAGCTTTGGAAATGAGTGAGAATCTCTATCTCTTTCAATCTCAATGAATCTCTTAATGGCAGCTCTAACCTAGAGAGAAATGACCAAGGTTCGTATTTATAGGGTCCCATAAAAACGAGTTAGGTCAAATCCCAACGGTTAGAAAACTGAAGCAACTAGTCGGTCAAAGAACAACCACTGACCGACTAGTTCATCAACTAGTCGGTCAGTCAAACAACTTGGACCGACTAAGTGAAGAACAGTGAAGAGATTGAATTTCAGACCTAGAAATCTAGTCGGTCCAAGAAGACTTTCTGACCGACTAGTTTCACAACTAGTCGGTCGGTCAGAGAACTTCGACCGACTAAGAGTCAAAAACAAATAGTCTGAATACAAATTGATTTAGTCGGTCCAAGAGCAAATGTTGACCGACTAGATTATCAACTAGTCGGTCACCAAACGTTCTTAGACCGACTAACGATAAACAGTAGCTCAGGAGAAAATTAGCATGAACAGTAAAGCTCAACTAGTCGGTCAAAGAAGCATCACTGACCGACTAGTTCATCAACTAGTCGGTCGGTGAGTCAACGTAGACCGACTAACTGTAAACAGTACTGAGCAAGAAAAGATTAACTCAAACTGGTCGGTCCAAGAAGCTTTGCCGACCGACTAGATCACCATCTAGTCGGTCAGTTCTTCTTCTTGAACCAACTAACATGCACGAACAAGTCCGAATCGAAGCGTGATGCTTCGAGGAAGTTAGAATGGACTTCTACTAAGATCCTAGAGCTACGATATGAGCGTTATGAAGATAGAATTGTAAGATATACTCAAGGCTTAACATTCTATAGATCGAAGCTAAAAGACTATAAATAAAACCTTAAGGAACGGTCTTCGAGAGCTTCGATCAATTCTTCATGACTTCCAAAACGGTCCAAAAGCTTCAACGAAGCTTTAGGCAATGAATTCGAGCTTTGAGAAATCTTGAGATGTCGCTTAGATTGTTCTCGTGAATTTGGCGACGATCTCCAATACTGCGCTCATAAATTGTTAGTTCATGAATTATTTATGTTTGCTCATCATCCAAAACCTAATCCGGGGAGTCCAATATTCAACAGTCCAGCAAGCCTGAAGCTTGCACAGAACATGGGGAGCTAATGAAGAGTTGTACTCTTTTCCCTTAGCTATTGGTTTTTCTCACTGGGTTTTTCATAGCCAAAGGTTTTAACGAGGGAACCACATTAATTCTAGATCCAGAAGTATCCACCCCTAGTGATATCCACAGATCAGGGGAAGTTAAGGAGACTTGTACTCTTTTTCCTTAGCTATTGGTTTTTTTCCATTGGGGTTTCCATAGTCAAAGGTTTTAAGGAGGCAAGACCTCCTAACTTAGGATCCAGAAGTATCCAAATCCTCATGATACTAATAAGCAATATGAATCCTGAAGTATTCATATATCGAGCTTATTATGATATATGGATAAGGGGAAGTGTTATGAATGGGTTCTTATAGGCCCATGTAAAGCCCACATAGGGCTAGTGTTAAATACATGGGCCCAACCCATTTAGCAAGTAGATGAATTCTACCTGAAGAGCAGTAAGGCCCATTGAGAATGATATATCTCGGCCCAACAACCCCGAGGCCTGCCAAGGAAGGTAAATCTTGCTAAGTCCTGCCATATTTGGGACATTACCAAGCTGGTCCATGACCCATTACCCTTGGGGAGTATAAGTCGAACCCCCATTTCCCACATAAAGTGCCACCTATGAAAGAAGATGAAAACTTCATAATAGCCCATTTCAATAGCCATGAATTAAGTAATTAAATGGCTAGGATAATGGTGACGGTTACATTCCATGGTGGACCAATTCAATAGCCACTAAGTGAGCAATAAAGGGCTAAATTCATGGAGGGAGTTATGGGAAAAAACCCCTTAATGAGGAAGGAAGTTACAAATATTGAGGAGAGATATAAAAGTCCAAACATGACAGATAGAATGAGGAGGCCAGATCTTCACCAAAGTCTAAGTATCAAACGATCATACTACAATACTTTTTGATCTTCCTCTTTTGTCTTCCTCTCTTATCTTGCTCTATATATTTCATCCATGGGAAATTAACTTGAGTGTCGGAGGGGAATCAGTCGGGTCCCAACCCCGACCCCCTAACGATCTTTTTATGATGCATGATAATGGATGTACGATAAAGCTAGGCCAGCATCCATCCGTGGAGTCCAATCCTAGCTCGCATTGACCTGGAAACTCGATCAGGGTCCCACTTCTACCGCTGACGAGGCTCCATCTCGACGAAGGAGCCATCTTTAGCCCAAATTGCTGTTAAGCCAAAAATGGATTTTAACAGCTAAGGTATCTACCCAATATGTAATCTTTCTCCTATAAATATAGGGCTATGGGTTCAGTAGCTGTCACCTTCACAACATTATTATTTATTTCACACGCTCGAAAACCAAATTTTCACAAAAAACTCTCAAAATATCTCTAGAAAAATATCTTTCAAACCCCATAATAAACTATCACAAATTTCAATAACTTATTGCCAACATTGATTCATGAAAATTTATTTATACTAACCAAAGATTTAAAACCCAAATCTATAATTGTAGTCCTAATTAGACTCATAAATAAATTAGCACTTGTACAAAATAAAAAAACATAAATAGGAGTCACAACTCAACTAGGACTCAAATTCTATTGAGTCAAATCCTAACAAACTTCCTGAATTATGTTTTGCTAGACTAAACCCTCTGAGTCTGGATGTAGTTACTTTTGCTACTAAATTGAGTCCTACATAACCATGTATGAGTTTAATTTCGATTAATTTTGCTTAATGATGTTTTAGCCTCTAACGAAACCACAATTCTTATCATTCCTTTCTACCATCTTTTAGTGATGATTAAGAAAATTAGGAAGAAAAATTCAAAATCTCCATCTAGAACATTCACTACCACATTTTCCTCCTCCATTCATCATCTTCTGATCACCTCCACCCTCTCATCGTCCTCTTCCTCATCACCCATTACCATCCTCTTCCTTGTTGTCCTCATCCTCTTTTAAATTACTACTACCACCACATTTTCCAACCATTGCCATCTCTAGTATTCCCCTAAATCATAGTCACCCTCCTCATCCTCCTCATCCTTTGAGTTACCATTAACCTTGTTTCCAACTCCTAACGCTGCTCCAAATTTTAAGAATAATTTGTATATTTAACTAGTCAATATACATTTAGTTAAGATGTTAAATAAAGAAAAGAACCAATTTTAACAGAGAAGTTAATATCATCTAGCACCATGCAGATCAAGGTGGACAAGTCTAAAAACCCCGATAGTTCAGGGGTGTTTTAACTAATTTTATCCATGGATCTACCTTAGTCTTTCTATGGCTGATATTTGGAGATTATAAACTACTTAAAAGGAATAATGCTTCTCATACTCAGGCACAATCACGTGCTGTGATTAGCCAAGTGAGAAATAAAAAAAATTAAACCCCTAAATCCCCAGACTCAGCTCTATTTTGTCCACAGCTATCGTCAAGCCACATGATCTCAGGTCCGTATAAGTATTCATATTAATCGAAAGAAAGTAGACCATCTAACATGCTATCAAGGGATGTTTAGGAATCCAAAAGTGAAGGTGAAAATCGAAAGCGAAGTCATTTTCAAACTTTCACCCGATATGAAGAAAACATTAAGGAGACGATATTTGGCAACTTCAAATAAAAAACTATGAAAAAGACACAAGGCAACTTACAAATTTTATGAAAATGCGGCATCATGTCATTAGACCAGTCCCAGCTGGGGGATTTTGAGGCCGCATTTTGGGGGTTTATGCAATTAACCCCCGTCCAAATGCCCCCCCCCCCCCCCCCCCCCCCCCCCCCCCCCCCCCCCCCCCCCCCCCCCCCCCCCCCCGCGATGCATTCCAGCGAGAAGCCCCCAAAATGCGGGATTTTGGACAATTAAATTAATTTTTTAATGATGTAGCCGTTGGGATTTTTGGCCAAATTTGAAGTTGATATTTTTTTTGAAAAGAAAGTAACCGTTAGTATCCGTTGGGTCATTGAAGTTCTATAAATATGAGACAAATTTCACTTATGTTTTCACACATCACCTTCCTTGTTTATCTCTTTAAATCCCCACTATATTCTTTATAATCACTTTTTCCATGGAAACAATGGTTTTTTTTCCATGGAATCAATTATTGAAACAATGGTTTTTTTACAAAAATTTGTATTTTTTGGAAAAAAAAGCCTACCGCTGGGACTGCCATTAGAGATGAAAAAGTGTGAGATGAAAGCATGCAAGCAATTAATGATAAAGCCACATAAAAATAAGGGTTTTTCCTATTGGTCTTCCAAATAAAAAGTGACCGTTATACCCCTCCCTCCTTTCGTCCTCCTCCAACCCAACAGTTCAAATCCAACAGCTACTTACATGAACCCATAAAACCCGATCAGCTGCTGCTCTTTTCACTCTCTCCCATTGATCTTTCACATTCATCTCTCACCCAAGAAACCCTTCCTTTCTTCCTCCTCCAGCCCAACTCAAAAAACAAATGCAAACAACATATTCACCCTCAATTGAAGTCAATTTAATTGCTGACATTTAACAAACTTTTTTAACGCGTGAACTAAACTACTCTAACTCATTGGAGTATTTCATCAAACGTTTAACTCGCATAATAAGAAGAGAAAACTCACACTTTCGTTGAGGCATAGATGGCGTAAAGCGGGTCTGACACGATCACGATGGCGGCGCCGGACCCAATATTGACAATGGCCACTCACTTTCTCTCGAGCATCCCCTGAATCACGGCATGCGTCACCCTGGTGACCCCATCAACATTCACCTTGATCAAATTCGTCAGCAGCTCGTCATCCACCTCGTGAAAGTACCTCGCGTACAGGTACGAGACCCCGACGTTGTTGACCAGCATGCCCACATCCAACCCCTTGATCTTATCCTTGATCCGCTCCACCCCTTTGGGCATATCGCCAGAGAAGTCCATGACCACCGTCTCGATCCTAATGCAGCTGTATTTGGACTAGATGGCGGATGAGACGTCTTGGAGCTTTGCTGTGTTCCGGTCGACGATGACGAGGTTGAGGCCCTTGCGGGCGAATTGGAAGGCGAAGGACTTGCCGATGCCGTCGGTGGAATCGATGATGAGGGTTATCAGGTTAAGAATGGGTTATTGGATTTAAACCTCATATAAACTACACCTTAACTAGACCCGAGTTAGCCTTCGTTACGTTTTTAAACAGATTTCGTTGAAACAGACTCTTTTCACGTGAATTAGGTGAATTGTGGGACCTCCTGGTAAAAGCTATTATTTGGGAGACTCTTTTCAAATTATACGTTTTTTGGGGAACATATATACGGAAAACCCAAAAAATAATTCTCTCTTATCTTGTAAGTGCACTTTCACACTTCCTTAAAATGCCCACGGTGTTTCGTAAGTGAAATCAATTTCATCCCATACAAGGGAAACATTAAAGAGACAATGTACTTAGAAACTTCAAAGAGTGCTACTAACTTCATCGCACATGTTTATGAATACAACACAGTTTTTATTTCACCACTCCTGCATTTTCAAATTGTCTTTTGATTTTTTTCTTCACCACAAATTTTGACTTTTTTACCACCATCCCCTTATATAACAACAACAACAGAGATTGAAGCATTGTGAATGATCAAACAAAGAAATGGAAGGAAGTGTCGAGGAAAAAATGAAGGGAGCATGAAGCCCAGAAGAGAACGTGTAGCTGATGAAGCTTGACGAGTTGCACGATGTGAGGAACTGGAGTGTGATCGGCGCGAAGATCCCCGGCCGATCGGGCAAGTTGGGCAGGCTGCGGCGGTGCAACCAGCTCAGCCCCTCTGTGCACCACTGCCCGTTCACACCCTCCGAAGACGCCATAATCTCAGTCACCCGTGCACGGTATGAGAACAAGTGTGGTACAAATAACTCCCAACGTGAAGTGAAGTTTTTTTTTTTTTGGGCTCTTGGGGCGACACACAACGTGATCCATGGACCAATTGATGTTGAGTGCGATCGATCTCGCAGCCTACGTGGAGGAATGTCTTTCGTTTAATTCCCCATTCTGAGATCTACAATTAAATGGTTAGTTGAGCCTACGTGGAACAATGGCTTCCGCGAGATCTACAATTACATGGGTAGTTGAGAGATATTTTGAGAGTGATTTGCTCCATGGCCCCAACGAGGGCAACCTCCATGTGCAATAATTAATCTGAACACATCAAAAAAGGGATCAATTCCATCGTAGTCCATCAAACAATTCCACCAAAAACCCAATCCAATACAACAGCAGGAGATGAAATTAACAAGACAACAAAGTCAAACAAGTAAACATACAATAAACCGCGTAGAATCAAAGCACACAGATCTCACATGCCTGACTGTGTGTAGATGCAAACCCAAGATCGGGACGTGTTTAGTTACGAGACCGAGGGGTATTCCTTCCCGACGGCGGCGTACCACCCGCCGGGCCCGCCGGCCTCCTCCTCGAGGAACAGATCGTCCGTCCTCCTAAACGCCGAGTGCACGAGGATCAGCAAGATCCCAACGGCCAGCGAAACAATGATGTTGAGCGTGGCGTTCGTCAGCAGGAGCAGCGCCAGCGTGACGGCCGACAGGACGACGAGGACGACCTTGTCGCTGATCACGCGGCCGGCGATGGCGAGGGGCTCGTCGCGGAGGAAGTATAGGAAGAGCCAGGCGGCCATGGAGACGACGAAGACGATGAGGGAGACGGGGTGCCAGAGGAGGCTGAGGAAGACCGCCAGGAGCACGACGATGGCGTAGTTCGTCGCGAAGTAGGACGTGTTGGTGCGGATCCGGGGGAAGGCGTCGCGGAGCGACGACGGCAGCCCGAAGGCGTGCCGGTGGGCCAGCTGCCGCCACGGCCGGCGAGTCGCCAGGGCGGCGCGGCCGCGCTCCTTCGCGCGGGAGATGAAGTCCAGAGGGGAGGACGAGCCCCCCGCCGGCGTCGAGGTCGGGATCGTGCCGTAGGTCGTCATCGATGAGGGAGAAAGCTGAAAGCTTTGAGGGAGGAGGACTTTAGGGATTTGATGTTTTGTTTTGATTTCTAATTTTTCTAGGGATTAATAAATAGGAGACAGGCTGATGGGGCACGCGGCAGGGTGGCAATAAAATAAAGAGATATTCAATATAATTTTTGGAGGGGAGTAAAGAGTTGAGAATAAATGAACAAGTTGGTGATAAATTATTCTATAATAGTTTGGGCTGAAGAAGATCACCTCGGAATCAGATCAATGATTTTCTTGAACAAAAATGTTATAATCTATTTTTTAAGGTCCTCTTTCAATTTCGTTCAGTCTTGTCAAGGACATGTCATGGTGTAAAAGCGGCCCGGGCCCGCCGGCCCGCCGGCCCGGCCCGGCCCGGGCCCGGTGGCCCGGGCCCGGCCCCCGGGCCAGGCTGGGCCGAGGAGTCCGGCCCAGGTTTTTGGGCAAAAAAACAGCCCAACCGAGGCTGTTTTATATGGGAAACAGCCGGCAGAAATTTATAGGGAGATGAGAAATATTAATTCAGCTTAAATCCGAGCGTGCTCCAACATTTACGAGAGCTGCTCAGATCTAAAGCTTGGGACGGGAGCAGCTCGAAAGACGGTGCGGAACATCTCGCATGCCCCAAGGCTGAGATTCCGGGTATGTGTTTAAGCTTTTCATTTAATTATTCGCAGTAGTTAGATCCCTCTTGGGGTGGTCAGATCCACCCCAAGTTGGCAGAGTTCCTGGCTAATAGGGTCTGGTTCCTTAGGGTTGCATGTTAATTAGATTAACATAAATTTTTTCCACTGCATTTCTGTCTATGTTCCGTCCGACTTAGGACGGGACTAGAGTTTTTGTGCCCTAAGGGTCCCAGAAAAGCCGGGCCGGGCCGGGCCTGGGTTCTATCCACCCGGCCCGGGTTTTGAATGGGCCCGGCCGAGCCGGTTTGACACCATGAAGGACATGTTCTTTGGTGGAAGCTTGGATTGTGGAAAGTTGTCGGGGTGTGGAATAAAGGAGAGAGAAAAGTGGTGTATTGTGTTCCTTTTGTTGGAAAGTTGGATGAAAAATGGATTTGTGAATTTGTTGTGGGACCCACTAAACTTTTTTGTGCTTCTTTGGTTGAAGAAAGTCGGATGAAGAAAGTGAGAGTGTGTGGTGTAATGAACCTAGGTAAGATTACCCCCCAAACAAAATCCTTCGGCATAGATCAAAAAAGCAATAGAAAGCAGCAAAAGTGAAGGAGGAAGTCCGATGTGAGGTGATAACACCCCGTGAGACCCACAAAAGCAAGGAATCCAAGCGTAATACCCGCAAAACCCGGAGAAAACGCATTTGAGAATTGATCAGCCACGAGTGAGCCACGAGTGAGCCACGTAGGAGCCAACAAAGCAAAAAAATCCTCTAAAAGGAATCCAAGCGAAGAATTCCCAAACAGTGGCGTGAACAGTGGGAAAACCCCACTTTCTCGCCGAAAGTCCACCGAAAAAACAAGCCCTTAGAGGAAGACTATATACACCCCAAACATAGGCGTGTATGTAATGATAATGGCCAAAAAAAGAAAAAGAGCAAGGAAGAGAGGCTATGAAATGACAAGAGAATGTGAAATAATTTTTTTGGCACTCACTCATTACATACACCCTTATCTTAGGGGTGTATATAGTCGTTGTGAAGGCCAAAAATGGCGATAACAATATTCGGGCTCTTTTGTCGAGGTGGAGCCTCGTCAGTAGGTTGAGTGGGACCCTGGTTGGTAGAACGGTGGTCATTGTTTGCATAAATGAGTATGTGATGCTTGTTCGACCCTGTGAGCGGATCGAGTCTCAAATGATCGTTGATGAAGGTACGACCCTCCTGTTGAATCACTCCACGAGCTTCATACACCACAGAGGAACGTCGGGGGGTCGGATCTGGGTTCCGACCCAAATCCCCTCCGATGCTTAAGATAGAATGTGAACTTAAGAGAGAGCTTGGAGCTGTTAAGATCGACTCACAGAGGTTCGTCTCGAATCAGACGTCGCAAGTTATTTTGAGGAAGAAATATCAAGTGGAATGCAGAATGTTAGTGTACTAAGTTGTGTACCTTCGGGTCCCCGTATTCTGTTCAGCTCCAGTGTATTTATAGATTTCTGAGGTCTCTTCAGTGACGTTGGAAGGATAACCTTCACCAATTATTACGCCACGATCCTCCCCCTTAATAGGGGTAACCGTCGCCCACGTCCCCGCTACTTATGAGCTCACCTTCAACCCCAAGTTCGATAGTTGGAAGCGCAATGGTTAAATGGTATGTGGGCTATTACTTAGTCAGTTTCAGGCTTCTTTTAATGGGCCTTGTGGGCTTATATCTTCATTTGAGGGAATCTCTCGAGGGCTGGCCCAATGGTGCAATAATGGCCCACATCACTCGAGATCAGACAGTTCGTCTATTGGGGTCAAGTGATGTTACATCTCATTAATGGGGCACGACAGTCGAGGAATAGGTACTCAAGTTTTAGGCGCCAAAACGCCTGCTTTTCTGATTTGGATGATGCGTCGGTTCGAAATTCGATATACTAGGATGACTGGATTACCAACACTTGTCCCAACACGATGAGATCATCTCGTCTAAATAAGACGGTTCCTTAGAGAGATCGAAATCATCGTCTTTGGTATCCTTGACCCAAATTTCCTTCTTTGGTGATGGCTTCTTCATCTGCTCATGCCTCTGGTAGGGCCTCAGCCTCCATTGCTCAGAAGGATAAGGAGGAAGTCGATGTGCCCAGTCTGATCGCCAACCAAGTCTTTAAAGTGGGCGCGGATCAAATACCTGAGTTCCAGGAGAAAAATGTCTCACGCGATTATCAGATCCGGTTGCCCCAGATGGATGAAAGGGTCCGTCGCCCTGGCCATCGAGAGGTTGGAGTTTAGGTTAAGGCATTTCATCGGGGACTTCGATTTGCCATGCATCCCTTTATGTTCTATTTGCTGAGTTCATTGAACCTTTCCCTTGTTGGATTTGTATCTAAGCCTATAGGGGGGTGAATAGGCTAATAAAAATTCTCGTGCATACACGATATATCACAGGCAGTTTATAGCACAATCAATCAGACACAGAGTAAAATAAAGCAATCACATAGTGCACAGGCGATATACCCTGGTTCGATCGTCCCAACGACCTACGTCCAGCCCCAAAAGCAAATACTAGATTATTAATGTTACTGGTACAACATGTAGCTAGAGAACCCACTCTACACTCACATGACTCTCCGCATCGCACTCACCAAAGTGCTAAATAATAACATTCCTAGTATAAGATCTCTCTTGACTAGCCCCAACTAGTCAAGTCCCCCAAAAGATAATAAAAGTGTTCTACAAAGATCATTACACCAATATCACAAATATAATAATGTAAAGAGTTTAGAATCGCTCAGTTTGTGATGTCCTCAATGTCTCTGTCATTCAGCGCGTGGTCAGATCAGCTCTAACAAGTAGTAGTCGTCAATGAAGTCTCCTCAGTCAGCTTCCTAAGTTGCGGCCACCTTCTCTTGGATTAGTGCTTATGGCAATAAATCCTTGATGTCAAAACTTGCGACAATGACCCCTTGATGCTAGCAAGTTGCGGCAATGACTCCTTTGTTGGACCTGGATCCTAGCCTAAAGGGGGGGATTAGCTTATAAAAATAATTCGTGCAACCCACGAATAAGCACACGCAGTTATAGCAGCAACAGGGTAAATAAAAAGCAGACACAGAGTACACAGCAGATTTACCCTGGTTCGGTCATCCCAACGACCTACTCCAGCCCCCAAAGCAGAACTAGTATTGAATAGCGCAATAGGTACAAAACCACAAGTTAGAGCACGCTCAGAGCACCCTCTACGTCTCTACACTCGCCAGGCTCTCAGTACCACACACACAATGTTTTCTCTCACTATCAATCCTAGTAATGCTTTCTACCAGCTAGTCCCAAACTAGCTGGGTCCCACTTGTCTAGTCCCAACTAGACAAGTCCCAAAATAGTCACACAAAAATAGGTAAAGTTTTCCCCTACAGAAAACGTTACACTAAGACACGAATAAACGAGTTTAAGGGTTAGAAATGCTCAGTTCATGTCCGTGTAGGCGTCTCTGTCCAATCAGCACGTTGTCAGCTCCAATCTGACGAAACGGTGTCTCAATCCGACTCCTGGATGTCAAGTTATGCACTGGTCTGTGCACAAAGCAATTTCAGTTCAAAGCTTATTTTTCAGCAGTCTGTGCGCTCAGCAACTCCCTTAAATAATACGGTCGATGCGCAAAGTAGCCCAGTTCAACTTTTATAATAAGCGGCCTGTGTGCAGAGCAATTCCCTTTAATTAATTACGCGCCACGTCAGCACCGAAAAGATTGCGGCTTCGTTTTGTGTTCGCTCGTATGGAGTAATCCCCGCCGTCGATTTGTTTTGCTGTGCGATCTCATCTGTCCGCTCGATTTATCGCATGCAGCGACGAAGGGGCCGTCAGCACGTCGGATCTCTTCTTCGTTTGCGACCTCAGGGCATGCAGGGACTTCTCGTTCGATGGCAGCGGCTTCGTCTTCTCCTCCGGCGTTCGACTCGAGTGATGGCGAGCTCGCAACAGCAACGGCTTACGACGGCTCTCGGCGGTGTGATGAGGGGCTCCGGTCAGCGAGAACGAGGGCAGCGGCGGCGATCTCCTACAAGCGATGGCACGGTGACCTCGTCGTCTTCTCTCCACGTGGGTCTCTCCGAGCAGCGTAGGCAGTGGCGGATGACTTCGTTGTTCCGGATCTTCACGGCAGCTGCTTCACCTTTGCTTCGAAGACAGTTCTTCGAGCGACACAGTAGCCTTCTCCGACTTGATCAGCGGCTTCGGCGTTCGTTTGTAGGCAACAGAGATCTCCGCTAGCTTGTAGGGCATTGAATGACGGGAAGCAGATACGAGCGGTGATCACCGAGCAATGGTGTTGATACGTCGGGATCAGCGATGACTCCCTTGTCTTCGACTGCGATGATGGTGGGCTCTCAACGACGGCGGCAACTCCTTTTTTGGCAGCGTCGACTTCTCGTTCTGTGGCGACGACGAAGACGAGGGCTTCAGCTTCTCCGATGACGATGGAACGGTGCAGCGGCGTTCTTTGATGGGCTACGACGGCGGCTTCGCTCAACTTGACGACGTCTCCGTTCGGCAGCGATAGATGTGCTTCCAACAACAGCACGAAAACTTCGATGGCAATCAACTTCATGGCATGTAGCGGCTGCAACTCGAGACGATATGATCTCTGGGCTTGCTGTTTTGTGTTTTGAGAGATGACAGCGTGAGGCTTTAAAGCTTTGAGAGGAGGCTTGAAAATTTTGCAATTCGCTGCTGCAAGAATTTTTGTTAGCCGTAGTCTTGGGTTGCTCCTTATAGGATGATGTTATGAAGATGGATGAAGGAGCTTAGGAAAAAAATGTTTTCAATTTGTATTGGCTGCCGCACTTTTTTTTGTATTGCTGTGCCCTAGGATTGATTGGGGGAAGAGCTTTTATAATGGAGCTTATGGTTTTTTTTTGTTGGTGACCCTATAGGAGAGGTTTTGATATTTTTGGATTTTATGCAATCTTTAATTGAATTTGAATTTGAATGTGATAAAGATTGCCATGGGATATGATTTGTAATTCAAATTGGGTATGGAAAAATCTTTGCAACTCTTGATAATTTATTTGACCACATCCATCTCAACCCATATAGGACCAAGTCCAACTTCTTTGTGCACACACACTCCCTCTCTCCCAATATGCTATACGAATAGCAATTCTGCCAAATAGTGCAAATATATTGTTTCGTCAATCCTGAAACACACTAAGCACACACGTCAGATAAAACGACACGTTTGTCATCATCAAACCAAGATCCTAGATCGTTGCTCCCAACAATCTCCCCCCTTTGGTGATGACAAACCCATAAAAGATTTGAGAAATAAGTATGAGTGTGTGAAGTGTGTTGAAGGGTGTGATGGAATATGAATCGTGGAATGAGATATTCAAGTATTACATCATATACATCATAGCATGCACAACATTATACCGAATATAAAAGCATGCTCCCCCTTCTCTCAAGCTCCCCCTTCAACATTAGCAAATAATACCGACAATCCCCCTTCAACATTAGCAAATAATACCGACAAATCTTTCTTTTCTTTCTCCCCCTTTGTAATCACCAAAAGTGGATTAATGAAGTCAAAAAAATATTCCATGCAAAAATAAACCATTATTAAATGTAGCATGCAATTTGCTTGAGTTTTCCAAGGAATAGACAATTCAAGCTCATGGAATTACATAACACGACTTCCCACCTTTGTGTAAGTGTAGTGATATAGACAGTAAAGTACAAGAGGAGATTCAATTTCAGAAAATCAACCAAAACAATCCACATTTCCCATTTTTCGTGAATATCACTAGGATTGATTTTTCCCACCTCATCAAAGATGAGTTCAAGTTACCGAACCCCAAAACATAGCCTAAAAGGACTTTTAAATGTGGGGCGGCATTGCTTGACGAGTTATATACACCAACGCTAATGATTACCCATTTAGCACAAGTCGGATACTCGTGGGTTGTGTATTAGCCATGAAGTGTATCCATTTTTCATACGGTGCAAATATAGTATTTTTTTCAATTCTTTTGTGCTCAATTTTATTTCATGGCTAAACACTTCATATCCCTTAGAAAATTCAGAAATTAATCATTCCTACATTCACTTTACATTGTTCTTCAAAAGAATCTCCAAAAGTACTTAAGAAGTCAAATATCGTGAAAGTGCAAATGTATGTGTAGAAGTCAAGTTTAAAACTTATGAGTCATGTCATGGCTACTAAAAAGAATAACAACATGTTCATGTAGCTACAACAATAATGAATTGACTTCTACAAGGGATAGATTGATCATTCATACAATACCACTTAAGAGATTCATAAGAGGATAATCAATAAGCATAATTTTTTTTTATTTTGGTTTTTTCATTTTTTTCAGAAATAAAAACATTTAAACAATCATGCATGCAAGCACACAAATCAAAATAAATCAAGCACACAAACAAATCTATGAAGGTATGCAATGAAATGCAAAGAGGGATAAAAATTATACCTTCTCGTCGCTTTTTGACGAAGGAGCTAAAAGAATGAGACATTGAATTTAACGCTCCGCCAAAACTCCATCACACCTACATGAAAGGTGTTAAGTGTGACCTTGGAATCCAACAAGGTCCACTAGTGTTAGCCAATATAGTTTTAGGAACCCACACCTGTTTAAACTTGATATTTGTGTTCCTAAATTTACAATAATATGAAGTGTGACCTACACTATCACAAGTAAAGCACTTTGCATATTTGTTCTTTGCAATAGAAGGTGCATTGCGGAGTTTCTTGAATTTTGACTTTTCAACGTTTTTCAAACCGAATCCAAGTCCTCTTCTATTATTGCCATATAATTGATTCTCTAAAATAGTATCCAATGATTGTTTTCCCATAGAGAATTTCTTAATGGCCAATTCAAGATTAGAGACTTTGGATTTCAATAATTTATTTTCTTCCACAAGCAATTTGCATTTACTTATAAAAGTTCTCTTGTTTTCCTCTTCCTTCTTTCCAAATTCAATCATTTTCCTTTTAAAATCATTATCCAACATGCAGAATTTATCATTAAGCTCTCTAATCACATAGTCTTTTTCAGTTTCGAGCTTAATCAAATCAAGTTTAAGCATGCTAATATTATTCATCAAGGAAGGGCAAGAGAGACAGGGTGCTTCATCATTAAAACTAGATTTTTCCTTTTTCAAAATGTCAATAGTAGAGTCACAAGCAACAATTTCAATTTTGAGTTTTTCAATCTCTTTAGACATTTCATATTCAGATTGTTGCATTTCAAAGTTCTCATTTTGATAATCATCTATAGTGGATTCAAGCTCTACTATTGTATCTTGCATTTCTTTACAAAGAGTAAGGAGTTCAGTTTTACTACCAGAAATTACCTCATCGTGTATTCCCATCAATGCCATGCATGAGTGGGCTTCATGTTCTTCCTCCTCACTCTTAGCTTCGCTGTCCATATCCCAAGCTAGCACCTTGGATTTTCCCTTTTCTTTAGCTACCTGAGCTGTCTCATGTGGGCAATCCCTCATTCGATGTCCTCTTTTCTTGCATTTAAAACAAGTCATTCTATTAGTAGCATTCTGATCATAAGTTTGCTTAGAAGACTGAAAAAAGTTAGAGCGATTAAACCTGGGTGCCATTTCTGTTCTTCCTTGCTTGATCTGGACATACTTTCTGAAATTTCTGACCATTAGCGCTATGTCATCATCATCATCTTCACTTTCGTCAGCTTTCAGAGCAAGTGGCTTGGTAGCTTTTTCCTTCTCCTCAGGTTTCTCCCTTTTATCCACGTTTTGCAATTCAAGCTCGTGGGACATTAGATTACCTATCAAGTCCTCCACCCTCATCTACGATAGATCCTTCGCTTCTTGTATGACAGTAACTTTAGGCCTGAAAGAGCTTGGCAGTGCTCTTAATATCTTTCTCACCTGCTCAAGGCTAGAATATGGCTTACCGAGCGAACTAGACTTGTAGACAATGTTGGTGAACCTCGCAAACATCTTTGCAACTCTTGATAATTGATTTGACCACATCCATCTCAACCCATATAGGACCAAGTCCAACTTCTTTGTGCACACACACTCCCTCTCTCCCAATATGCTATACAAATAACAATTCCGCCAAATAGTGCAAATATATTGTTTCGTCAATCCTGAAACACACTAAGCACACACGTTAGATATAACGACACGTTTGTCATCATCCAACCAAGATCCTAGATCGTTGCTCCCAACATCCTTGATGCTAGCAAGTTGCGGCAATGTATATGAACCCCTCTCCAGATGTTGATAGCTTGCGGCCTTCTTTGTGTTGTTGCTCCAATATACTAATTAAACAAGGATGGTTTGCTTCTTGATGAGCTTTGGTATGAGATCAAAAGGTTGCGGCTTGATGATTTTTGACATGAGATCACAAGAAAGTTGGGCTTAGAGAAAACAAGGCCTTGGTCAACTATTTTGGCTACTAGCTTTGTAGGGTGAAGCTATTGTCAAACATTGCAGATAAGCTATCAAGTTGAATGAGGAAATCTTGGTCAAAAATTGCGGCTACCAAAGGGTTTTGCAAAAGAGAGCTTGCGGCTGCTTGGAGTTTTGATTGAGGGGTTTAAACATTGCGGCTCTTGGAGCTTCTTTGGCCTTTGGATTGTTGTGGAGGGGATCTTAGGTTCTTGAAGCTTTCAACAATGGTTTGGGAATTATTTTGACCGGCCTCCTTGTCTCTCCTTTAGATGCTTGCTTTTGTAGAGAGCCCTAGGGTTTTTTTTGTTCGGCTAAGGAAGAATCCCATGTATGTAGGGATTTGAATTTTGAAAGGGATTTGTAATGGGTTTGAATTTGAATAGGATATGATATAGGCACTCGTTGATATGAATCAATCCAAGTAGATTGCTTCCTTATTCCTCTTGCATTTGACTTGGTCCAAATTGAAAAAGTGTAGCAATTAATCTCTATCACATTGACCAAGTCTCCTCTTGCGAATTTACAAGCGTGCCACTCCTAAAAACACTTAGCACACACATCAAAACATTCACACACGTTTGTTATCATCAAACTCGAAGTCATAGATCGTTGTATCCAACAATCTCCCCCTTTTGATGATGACAAACGATATATATAAGATTTGAGCATTAAATATCCAAATGATGTCATCGTGGCATGTGAAGTGTGTGACGTGCGCTAGTGGAGAGTTTCATGCAATGATATACAGTTTTGATGTGCAGAGTGTATAATCAACCATTCAAACAATATGCATGCTCCCCCTAAAAACATGCTCCCTGATATTCATTAATGCTCCCCCTTTAACGAACATTCATATTTTCATGACCATTAAGCATATACCAACAACAAATACCCAATTCTTTCCCAAATTTTCTCCCCCTTTGTTATCATCAAAAGTGTGATCACAAAGTCAAAAACATATAGCATGCAAAAAAGAGAGCATTATAAACCATTAATAACAATTACATGTATACTATCATAGAATAACCAAGTCAAATCCAATGAAATTAAACAACTAAGACTTCTACACCAATGTGTAAGTGTAATGATTAAAATTGAAGCACATAAGGAAAACTTTTAAGATATTCAACCAAAACCAATCCACATTTTCCATGTAACATCACATCACCTAGTATTGATTTTCCACATCTCATTAAAAATGAGTTCAATATACCACACCCAAAAACATAGCCTATGAGGACCCTTAGATGTGGGATGGCATTTCTTGATGAGTAAAACACCAACGTTAAAGTTTAACCATAAAGCTTATATTGGATACTCGTGGGTAGTGTCATTGCCAAGGATTGTATCCATTTTTCAGACGGAGCTATTTGCATTATTCTTCAACATTTTTTTGTTTCAAATTCAATTATTTTGAGCTCAATTTTTATCCATGGCATAACACATCATATCCCTTATATTTCCAGTTATTTTTCATCCTACATTCACATTCCAATATTTCATAAAAGATGTCTCCAACTATGCAACAATATTTAATGCATGTGGAAGTGAAAGTGTTGGTGTAGAAATCAAGTTATTTAAGTCATTGAACACGTCATGAATATTTAGAAAGTTGAACATGCACATGTAGCAATAGCAATAATACAACAATTTCTACATGGATATGAATATTATTCACTACTACAACTTTAGAGATTCAAAAGGAAGATACACAATTAGCACCAATTTTTTTTTGCTTTTTGTATTTTCCATTTTTTAGTTTTTGTTTATAAAGAACTAAAGCAAACATGAAATACTAGCACACAAAAAATTCATGCACACGTAACAAAGCAAGTACTAGCACACAAACAAGAAAAAGTTCAAGCACACATAAAAACATGAAATCTCGTACTAATTTTTATCAATTATACCCAACTCAAGACAAAGACGACAAAAGCGATCCTCAGCTAAAGGTTTGGTGAAGATGTCTGCAAGTTGTGATTCCATGGGAACAAACTCTACAGACACATCCTCTATAGTGAGGTGATCTCTAAGAAAATGATGTCTTACGTCAATATGTTTAGTACGAGAGTGGTGTACGGATTATTATAGAGATCTATGGTACTTTTGCTATCATGTCTAAGAGGGACTCTTTTAAGAGCTAGTCCGTAGTCAGATGATGTTTGCATCATCCATAATACTTGAGCACAGCAACTGCCTAAGGCAATGTACTCTGCTACAGTAGTGGATAGTGTAATACTATTTTGATTACGGCTAGACCACGAAACTAAAGAGTGTCCTAGCATGAAACAAGTACCACTAGTGCTCTTTCTATCAGTTAAACTTCTAGCATAATCAGCATCAGAATAACCCAACAAATCAAAATTACCACCAGAAGGATACCAAAGGCCTAAAGTAGGTGTACTAATTAGGCACCTAAAGATCCATTTAATGGCTTTTAAATGAGATTCTTTTGGGTTGGCTTGAAAGCGTGCACACAAGCTTATAGTAAACATTATATCAGGCCTAGAAGCAGTCAAGTACGACAAGGAACTTATCATACCTCGATATAGTTTTTGGTCCACGACGACTCCTTGTTCATCCTTGTCCATTTTTGTAGCGGGACTCATTGGTGTTCCAATTCCTTTAGACTTTTCCATCCCAAACTTTTTCAGAAGCTCCTTGATGTATTTGGTTTGAGAGATGAAGATGCCTTCTTTTCCTTGATTACTTGAAACTCCAAAAAAAATTTCAACTCTCCCACAAGGCTCATCTCAAACTGATCGTGCATGACTTTCTCAAACTTTTGACATAGAAGATCATTAGTAGCACCATAAATAATGTCATCAACATATATTTGCATAATGAGAAAAATCATCAAATTCATGCATCAAGAATAATGTACTATCAGCACTATCCTTTTTAAAATCATTTTCCAACAAATATGTGCTTAGACGATCGTACCAAGCTCGTGGAGCTTGTTTAAGACCATACAAAGCTTTTTCTAATTTATAAACATGATTTGGAAAATTATGGCTTTCTAAACCTGGGGGTTGTTCAACAAAAACATCTTCTTTTAAGTAGCCATTTTGAAAGGCACTTTTGACATTCATTTGTTTCAGTTTGAGCCCTTTATAACTTGCAAAAGCTAGCAAGATTCTAATGGACTCAAGCCTAGCAACTGGTGCAAAAGTTTCATCCACGTCAATTCCTTCAATTTGATTATAGCCTTTAGCTACCAAACTAGCCTTGTTTCTAATAACATTACCAGATTCATCATGCTTATTTTTAAAAACCCATTTAGTACCAACTACAGGATAATCAGTGGGTCTTGGCATTAGTTTCCAAACATCACTCCTAACAAATTGGTTCAATTCATCTTGCATGGCCAAAACCCAACTTTCCTCTTCTAAAGCAATTTCAATGCTTTAGGCTCTGTTTCAGAAATAAAATCACCATAAATACATAGAGCGCAAAGATTTCTAAAAGAGGAATGAGTGCGTATACATGTCGTAGGCTCACCTATAATCAAGTCTGATGGGTGGTTTGGATTGAATCTCGGCTCTCCTCTGGTAACTGCTTCATCTTGAATTTCTATCGTGCCAGTTTCAGTTTCCTCTTGTCTTTCAGGTTGCTCCTCATTGTTCCTTGGAATGCTTTGTTGTTCTACATTTTCCTCTTCTTCGTTCTCCCTGCAATCCAAAGGACGTATATCAGATCCTTCAAATTTAACATGTATAGATTCAATAATAGTAAGAGTGTGTTTATTATATATCATGTATGCTCTGCTCCTTGCTAAGTATCTCACGAACACTCCCTCGTCTTATTTGGATTCAAACGTGCCAGGTTTATCTCCTGTATTTAATATATAGCACATGCATCCAAAAAATCTAATGTAAGATATTTTTGGAGTGTTTACATGCCTTAGTTCATAAGAAGTTTTATAT